>VZRI01007010.1:103496-126691 GCA_013397515.1 Upupa epops | reverse complement strand
AGAGCAACCAAGATGATGAAGGAAGTAGAGCAGCTCCCTTACGATTCTATGATTATCTATGCTTAGCTAGATATGTGGCTAGGTAGTCATCCGTCTCTGGAGGTGCCTCTTCCTCTGCCTGCAGGAAGATACTATGCTAAACAGACATCTAACATCTGTAAGGCTGAAGTTAAGGTAGATGTAAGGTAAGAAAATTTCTACATGCTGCAGAGATGCCTGAATTGATGCTGACCTGAGTTTCCTTCATGACGCAGCACTACAAGTCCATGTGGTCCACAGAGCAGCTTTCCTGGGTCAGCCTTGCTCACATCAGAGTCCTGTGTCTTTGCAGGGCATCTTAGCTCTCCACAGCATCACTTTAGAGGACTTCTGAACATGATGTGCCTCTGCCACAGCCACTGCATCTACTGCTTGCAAGGTAACACTTCCAGGTGCCAGATCCTTTTTAAAAAGTGAGGAGTTTACTCCATTCCTCATTCAAAGAATTCAAAAGGTTTTAACCTGGATGCCCCGAGCAAGTTTAAATGCCAATTTATGAAGTGCTAATGCAGGAAGGGGCTGGAGGCACCAATGCAATTTAACATAAAGCAGATATGCAGAGATAATAACATGAAACAGCATCCTGACAGCAAGCCTGACTGCCAGCACAGCAACGGGCAGGATCAAAGTCAGTTCATGCGCTCAGTGACCTTGGACAGACAGCAACTTGTGCTCATAGAGTTTGAGAAGAGGACAGGCTTTGAAGAGAAGCTTCCTCTTTGCCTTGGCTCCGCTACCAGTAGCCGAGCTTTGCCAACACCCGCCCAGGCACATGATGGATTGGACAGTCCGTCTGGCTGAAGGGCACAGGAATGTTCCTGGGTACCTTGAGAGACAGACAAGCAAGCAACAACTTTTGTCCCACCCAAGTGAAGCAAAGGGGTTAACTCCATCCCTGAAGGTATCTGCTGCCAAGCCTTTCCTTCATAATGACCTGATTTGAAAATCCTTCCACTAAGCTTTTGCTCTTACAGAGCAGATTTGAAGCAGAAGACTGAGATAAAGACGCTATGTGTTCTGGAACGGAGATAAAGACTTCTTGATCTGTTACAGACTTCATACCTTGCTTGCTGCTCCCAGGCACCAATCCTCACCCCCCTAAGTAGGTAACTGGAGTCACGCAGACACAACAGAGCACCCAGTGGCACCTAACTCAGCCTTGGTTTTTTGCTAGGAAGAGGCAAGCTTGGATTCAGGAGATGGGAGGCCTGCCCTGAACAGACACCACTTTGGTTGCCAGGGGGAAAGATGAAACATAAAGCAGCAGAGAGACAGCTCAGCCCTGCGATCTTCTCCCTGTGGCCATCTCCTCGCGAGGGCTGAGCCAGTGAAGGGGCAAACTGAGCCAAAGTGATTCACCCTAGGTGTACAGGGTGTGAAGCAGTCAGCTGAATGCCACAACACACGAGCTGTGAATTACAGCATCATAACTCATGTCCTTAAGTGTCTGAGGCAGAGAGAGGATTTTTTTCAGTGTTGTGATTCCCCTGCCTCTTTTCTCTGCCCCACAGGTCCCTTCGAGCAGGTGTGCCCAATGACAACGAAATCTCACCCTCCTCAGCTCTGCAAAACATGAGAAAAACTCTCAGGGCTTGGCCCTCTGTGTCTTTTCTGCAGGCATCACTAACACTGAATTCAAACTGTTCAAACAGAAACCATTTATTCATAGAATCACTGTGGATCAGAAGGGACCTCGAAAGATCATCCAGTTCAATCTCCCTGAATCCTTCTGATCCCCCCCCTTCCCAGGGTGCTCTTGGCCCTCCTGGCCACCAGAGCACATTGCTGGCTCAGAGTCACCCTGCTGGCCACTAGTATCCCCAGGTCCCTCTCTCCTCCCCTGCTCTCCAACAGGTCAGTCCTCACCCTCTCCTGGTCCCTGGGGCTGTTCTTGCCTAGATGCCAGCCTCTCCCCTGACCCTTGTTATTGCCTTGGTACAATGCAGTGACCCAATCCATGGATGGGCTCTGGGTAAAAGCCAAAGCATCCAGTGCTCTAGCAGAGTCCCTCCCTTTCCATCCGCCCCAGTGCACCACTGGGCACCAGCAGCAGATGGACTGCCACGCAAATCCAGGTGAGGTGCGAAGGAAGGTCTCTGGGTTCCAGGCCCACGCTGTCTATGGCCCCATCTCTGTTTGCAGCCCGCTGCTGTGAACTGTCTCTCTACCAGGAGATCTCCAGTAAATATAAACCTTGCTCCCAGATTAATGAAACCCCCTGGAAGCAACAGGCAGGGAGGAAGCCTCCCACAAGACGCCAGATCCTGTCTGAGACTGCCACTGTGGCTGCTCTTATTTGAGGGAGGAGACAAAGTCAGACAAGATGAAGGCAGGGGCTGCTCCAGATGAGAAACCCACAGGCTTGGGTGCCAGAGACACAACAGTAGGCTCCCACAGACTCTCCTCTCTGTTAAACATCCAGATTGCTCTTGAGGGTAAACTAAGGAGGCCAGCTGGAGAACCAACTGGCAGTTTTAGTGGAGGATAACCACCAGCCCTGAGACACGGCTGACCACAGGGCATAACCACTGCTCCCAACAACATTCTCTGGGAGCGTCTCAGCAAGCCCAGGACCACCCTGAATGGAAGAAGCGAAACCTGGGTCTGGATGCCTGGGACCCACTTTGTCTGTACTCCAGAGAAGGCAATTTCTGCTTCCCATAGTTGCCTGTTGGGCTCCTTCACCAGCACAAAATGACAGCCAACAAGTTCTTCACGGTTTGTAAAGACAGAGGGAAGTCTTGCCTGTCAGTGAGATGGTGGCCTGATGTTTCCAATTCTTTGTGGTCACAAAGCAGAACTTCCCAGTAGTCATCCCTTTTCGAAACACTGAGACAATTAGTGGTTTGGTTCTGGGGTAAAGCAAGTCACCTCTTCAGCAGAGGAATTCTTGCTGGGAAGTGGAGGAGAGAGACTGAACTGTGCGCAGGGTCACCTCTTCAGCAAAGGAATACTTGCTCAAAAGTGCAGGATAGAGACACAGTCTCACAGTACTGATGAGGCTGGAAAAGACCTTAAAGATCATCCAGTCCAACCTGAAACCAACCCAGTAACCCTAAACATCTGACACCTAGACTGAACTGTCTAGTGAACAGTGATCCCTCGGAGGGTCGGTCAGTCAAGGCACTGAAGGATATGCCACGTGTGCAAGAGGGTCAGAACTGCAGAGATTTCGACGGGGTTTAAGCCTACGCTTAACTCTGCTGCTGACTTGCAGCCTGTGACTGTCAAGGTCTTCCTCTATCGCTTTGTTCTGACTCTCCAGGTCTGCAAGTCACTGTCACAGAAAAAAATCACGTGTGCAAAAATACAGACAAGTGTCACGCCTCCTCCAGCTAACCAGCCCTGATTCTCTCCCATGGATTTCAGGAGCAGCACAGGCAAAGAGGCTGAAGGTTCAGAGATCTCATATTGCACCTATGAGAGAGGGACGCCAATTCCCGTCTGCAGACCTGGCCACTCAACAGATCGACCAACCCTCCTGGAAACTCCTGCAAGGCTGACTGGAGACCCAAGTGCCTTTGTGCTGACATGGGAGCCCTCCTCCTTAGTTCAAAAACTGACTCCAAACCACACTGAACTGCAAATTTTCTTGGCAGGGTAAATTATGGAAGCATGATTTTAAAGTGAGCTCTGAAGCTGGGGAGCTCAGCCAAGCGCTGCATCTGGCCACAATATTGAGAGTCAATCCCCCAGTTAATAACCTTGGACTCCATTGAGGTGTGACATTAAAAAACAATCCAAATAATATCCCAGCCATGTCACTTTATTCCTTTCCCCTCCAAAGGACATCTGGCATGCAAGCCTCAAGTTTTCCCTCATCTGAAGAAAACCAGCAGCAATGTTTTCCAAAGGTCTCTGTTCCCTAACGATGGGGTGGAAGGGATGCAATCAGTTCAAGCATGGCTCCCAACACTTTTCCAACCAGTTGGACACCCATTCCCTTCTCCCCTCTCTCAAGGGGAAACACGGTTGCTGCAGTCAGCCTGGAGCTGCAGGGGGAAAGGAATTTTCATTTCTGTTGCTGCCTTTACAAAATCCACAGCAGACAGTGGCAGATGGCAAAGAACCTACAACCTCCTATCTGTGGAGTGGTTTCTCAGCTCAGCTCAGCTACCTTCATGGCACCTCTACAAGAACAATTTCAAAGCCACCAAGGTAAATGATGTAATCATAAAAACATAGAAACATTACGGATTGGAAGGGGCCTCGAAAGATCATCCTATCTGATCTCCCTGCCACAGCAGGATCACCCAGACCAAGTCACACAGCCCCTTCCAGTGCTCTGGTGCCCTCCCTGAGAAGAAGGTCCTGCTGATATTGATAGGGAACCTCTGTTCCAGCTGGTACCCAGTGCCCCTTGTCCTAGCACCAGATGACCTTGAGAAGAGCCTGGCTCCATCCTCCTGACACCCACCCCTCACAGATTGAGAGACAGGAATGAGGTCCCCCCTTAGCCTCCTCTTCTCCCAGCTCCAGAGACCCAACTCCCTCAGCCTTTCCTCATCAGGGAGCTGCTCTCCTTCCTTCATCATCCTCGTTGCTCTACACTGGACACCCTCCAGCAGCTCTGTGTCCTGCTTGAACTGAAGGGCCCAGAAGTGATGCTGTTATCATCAGCACACACAGCTTGGCCAGGTCAGCTTGATAATGCCAGGTATAAGACAGAAGAAACAACATTTTGGAGGCATTCTGGGTTTTTTTTCCAAAAAAAAAGAGAACACCATGGCTATAAAACAGAACAACTTCACAGCAAGTTTATTTTGAGCCTCAAGCTGCAAGCAGGGCTCTCCTACCGTCTGCCAAGCTGGCTACTGTGTTCCTCTTCACAATACTTATTAGATTGGCAAGATACTGCTTCAGAGCTATAAAACCCTCCTGGATCCTGCTCCCAACAAACTGAATTCCTTTTCTTACTAATAATTCTTTTTGCCCAATTATTAGTAGCACTTGGAACAAATTAAGCACCACAGGCAGAATCCAACAGGTTTAGACCCTGCCCGGCAGCTGTTTATACACTGCTTTAGGAAGCACCAGGACTGAGCTCTCTGCCTCAGCTCTGCACGCTGAGGCTGGGCAGCAGAACAAGCAGAAGGGTCCCAGGAGTGTGCTGGGTAGCTGCCTAGCATAGAGCACGATGCATTCCCATCTATGTCCTACCTCAGCCTAAAGAAGATGCTCTCTTTGGGTACCTGCCTCCAGGGAGCATTAAGTCCTCTCTACTTGCTTCGACAGGCAAGCGTGCTCTTCCTCGGTGCCACGTCCCTCTGCTGTGAGGAGGCTGCCCTTTGGCAGGAATAAGCTAGAGCAGGAGCTGTAACTTCCCAGTATGTTCCCTGCACTTCTCCAGAAGCAACTGGAGGCACCATCTAGGCAGGGTGTCTGGGAGACTAGCTGCTCTGCAGCCCACATGGAAGCAGCCTTTAGGCAGTCAAACGGAGACAAACCCTATTCTTAGGGTACCTTAGAGCAGAGATTAAAATTCAGGAGCTGGAGGGCAGTTACTCACAGAAACGAAGGGAGAAGAGCTTTTCTGAGCGAGTACCAAGGACACCTTTACAATGGGACTAACAACCTTCAGATAGCACTGAAATTAAAACACCACGGACCGGTCCTGAGAGAGTACACTTCTGACAGAGAAGAGGGTAGCAGCGAACCCCACCTAACTAAAAACTGACCCTCCGAGCAGCAGAGTGAAGTCATCAGAGCCTCTTTGTGGCTCACAAAAATCCTCCGGGCTATAAAAAGCCCATGGATTCGCCTGGCATTGGGGGACACCAGCTCAGTCACGCGCAGGGATTTTCTCTTAAAGCATTTCTCATCTCCCTCTTTGTGCAGGCACACAGACACACATGGGCTCCTAGCGCAGCAGGGATGAGATATCCCAGTATCAAATGCTTCAGAAAGTTCAAACACTAGTCACGTCTGACAGGGAGAACAGCTTAGGCTTCAGCATCACGGGGGAAGGAGGGCCCCCTGGGTCCCAGTCCACCTCCTGCTCCATCCCTTCTCCCATGGCATGTTGCCACTGAAGTCCTGTGTTTCCACATGCCCTGGGCAAAGGCAATCCCAGGCTAAGCCTGATCTGCACCTCGTGCAGAGGGCAACAGAGATGTCCCCAGAACAGAGAACGTGAGCTTTAAGAGAATCTTGGAGGAGGATCTGGGGTACACGATATCCCAGAGCATAAAACCAGGCACACTCGTTTCACAGTTGCTGGAATAGAAAGCCAAGCCCTGGAGCCCTGCCAACCAGTCCGTATTTTTATGACCGTATCAGAGTACATGATAAAACCAAAAAGCTTAAGGGTCAAACTCAGTGCTGGGATTAGCAGTCAGGCTGAAGTGAATACCGTGATACCAGGTCTGAACAGGATCCTCTGATCACAGGCACTTCAAAGTCTGGGGTTTGGGGTGGGTTTGTCGTATTGTTGTAAAGAGACGGCGTTCGTGCCTGAACCCTGCGTGCCAGGTTCCTTCTTCAGCCCCTTCAGGTGAGGAAGGCTTTGTGCACACTCTCTAAATGCTTTCCATCACTAAGAAGCAACAGGGTCTGCAGCTGTCTCAAGTCACCAACCTCACCCAGAGTAGCACACTGTCCAACCCTTTTCTCATTGCTATTTCAGTCTGCCCTGCCAGCACTGCTCACCACAGCAGCAGAGTATTTCCAGATACCCCTGCATTAGGCACTCCCCAGGGAATGACATGCTCAGGGGTTGGAGCCTGCAAGCACTGGGAGAAGAGAGTGGTTCCCTTCTGGACAGGAAGGAACTGGCCAACTTGTGCTGAGGGATTTAAAAGAAGAAGCTGCATCAGCATTTAAGAGACACCAAGGAGTCCTTGTAAGCTGCAGCAGGAACTGCTGAGGAAAGTCATTCACTGCAGAGTAGGAGATCCCACCCTGGATCAGTTGGGATGTGCTTGCTGCCTCTCCTGCAGCTCAGAACATTATGGATTTGCAGTAACATTGAGCTAAAATGTCTGCAATTAGAAACCATCAGACACCTTCTCACCCTGTAGTGAGGCACTCTGTGTCTGTTACCTTCATCATCACAAGGCAGAAGGCAGCATTGATGGAACACATGCTGGGAAGAGGGAAGGAAAAATTGCTTGGAGAAGAGGAGGCTGAGGGGTGACCTCATTCATGTCTATAAAGATGTGAGGGGTGGGTGTCAGGAGGATGGAGCCAGGGTCTTCTTTAGGTCATCTGGTGACAGGACAAGGGGCAGTGGGTGCCAGCTGGAACAGAGGAGGTTCCCTATCAACATCAGAAGGAACTCCTTTCCCAGGGAGGGTCCCGGAGCACTGGCACAGGCTGCCCAGGGGGATTTGTGGAGTCTCCTTCTCTGTAGATGTTCAAGCCCTACCTGGCTGTGTTCCTGTGCCACTTGGTCTGGGTGACCCTGCTGTGGCAGGGGGAGTGGACTGGGTGATCTTTGGAGGTCCCTTCCAATCCCTAATGATTCTATGAATTGGTGGGTGGTGGTACATCCCATGCTACTTGGCTCCAGCAGAACACGGTGCCACCTCCTGCCATGGTAGTCTCGTCCTGCACAGCCACAAAGCCAAAGCATCCAACACCAACCTCACTTTGAGCTAAACTTCTTTTATGTAAGTAGACAGGAGGCTTCCCAATCGAACAGTCTCCAAGAGTGAATTTTAATGGCAGAGATCAGAGAGAAGTTTAAAGCTCCAGTTGTTTGTTTTCAACACTGGATGTTCCCTTGGCTTGGTTATTTTGGCCGTCAGTGAAGCTCCCTTTCATGTCCTTTATGCTCGCGTGGAGATGATTTCTCCCTTTCATGGCAAGGCTGATCAAACCTGGAAGCCAGTTCCCTCAAAAATGTTTTTTTAACTTATTTGTTGCATTCCCTATTTTTCAGCAGTGCTTTCAGGTTCTGCACAAGATGCACTATTTTATTCCAGAGGATAGAGGCTGGAATAAAAGCCTTTTCCAACCTGCCTTTCAGGAGGAAGACTGCCCTTTCTCAAGGTATTAGCGGTGACTGAATGTGAACTGCAGCTATGATCGTTCAGTTAGGGTATTTCACTAAAATGAAAGCTAGAACTGCACTTTTTAAACTCACACTGGGTTTAACTGTAGTTAAAACTGCTCCCTCACAACAGGAATTAAGGACAGTGTGGGGACTGCGCTGTGCACAGGAAAGGTTTTTGATAAGTACCTGCCACTGTGACCGATTTGGACATACCGACAAAACTACAGCTGGAAAAAACAGCAGAGGGAGGGAACAGCTGAGCAGAGAGAGAAAACCCCGCTCTCTATTGTTCAAGCTGTCCACCACCCATCACACACGTCCCTCAGCTCTGACCTTATTTCACATAAGCTGCCAAAAACCTCTCGTCTGGCAAAGTGCTGAGCACGCTCTACTCCCACGCACCTCTTTCCATCATCAAGGCCGGGTGGATTTGAGGCTGCAGCTCAGCCCCAAAACCACGGTGAGATGGCACCACACAGCACTTTTAGCCTCTGCCCTGGGCAAGCTGTAATTTTGATTAAAGCAGCAAAATTTCTAGCTCCTCTAAGCATCCTCAGCTCCCATTCACATTTCTCTTTTGATCTATCCGTCCCCTTTACTCAGATCTTTAAACAACTGACAGTGTTGTCTTCTCTCCTTTCTGATGTCAACTGAGCCACAAAGCTTGGCCAGGGCTAGGCCTGAAGCACATCAATGCAGTCCTGCACTACCTTTGATGCAGCGTGTCTCTGTGAGAGATGATGGGGCTACACCATGCCTTTGCACAAACAGTTCTGGAGAAGAAAGCATAAAGGAACTTTGCAGGACTAAATTAACAACCTACCACAAGCACCACATGCAGTAGGTTCTCTACTTCTAGCCACAGCTTGTCTGATGAAGCACTGAAAAACAAAACAACTAGTTTTTACCCAGTGGTTTCGACCATCCTCTTTATCTCCAGCTTCAGTCGATACCAATGGGAAAAGCACAGGTCTGAGCACACTGCAGAAAGGAGGAGTAGCCTTACTCCACAGTACAGCTCAGTTGGTAAGGCTGCTCTCACAGGTGGCTCCAGAATGCTGGAGTCACTGCTGTTACTGGCAATTGTTACAGCAATGTGCTCCTTTGGCCAAGAGGGCCAGCAGCATCCTGGGGGAAATCAGAAGTGGGGTGGCAGATTAGCAGATCGAGAGAGGTTCTTCTCCCCCTCTACTCTGCACTGGTGAGACCGTCTCTGGAGTACTGTGTCCAGTTCTGAGCCCCTCAGTTCCAGAGGGACACAGAGCTGCTGGAGGGTGTCCAGCATAAAGCAACGAAGATGATGAAGGAAGGAGAACAGCTCCCTGATGAGGAAAGGCTGAGGGAGCTGGGAGAAGAGGAGGCTGAGGGGGGACCTCANCCTGGCTGTGTTCCTGTGCCACTTGGTCTGGGTGATCCTGCTGTGGCAGGGGGATTGGACTGGATGATCTTTTGAGGTCCCTTCTGATTCCTAATGATTCTATGATCCCACTTCCCCAGCCAGGAACAGCTGGGCAGGAATCAAATCAGCCTGCAAGTACCACCTCCTTGTGACAACACCCATCACCTCTGTGACCCCCATGAAGGCACCTTCTGTTTGCTAAGCTGGAAGCATCTGACAAAGATGGAAAAACACCTGAAAGGCAGTCGGTTGTGTTCATAAACACCAGACATTGGTGGTTTTGCAAGCGTAGTTTAAAAAAAGAAAGAAAGAAATAGACAAAAAGAAATCAGACCATGGGAGATTTGCCAACAGTCACACATGACAGTCTATGTCAGACATGAGGACAGAAGCCCCTAGGAGATATGCCTCACAGATTTTTCCCTCAGACACTGATCTCACTGAAGCCCCAGTTCCGAATCACTCACAACTCAGGGCTGAAACTCCAAGAAGATGAGCCCTTCCACGCCAACTCATCCTCAGTGTTGTGCTGCTGCCTGGGAGATGTTGCTGCTTCTGTATAAATCGGGGACGTTAACAAACAAAAGGGATTGTTTCTGAGGAAGCATCCATGTCCACAGCAGATCCAACTCCAGGAAAGGAAAAGCCAGCATATTTTGGGTTGTCTGCCAACTGCTGTCTTGGAGCATGAGGTTTGCTTCTGTGGACCAGCTTGTGATTGCCACAGACAGAAGGAGCACAACACATTAGAGGGATGGCATGGAGACAGGCAGCCCCAACACAGCTCACAGACAGGCAGGCACAAGGTGGCTTCAAAGGGGCAGAGTAGATACCTCACTGCAAGCTGTAATGGCCAGGTAAGAAATTAAGTCAATACAGTGAGCCCTGTGCTCTCCCAGCTACATAAACATGGGGCTGCAGCCAGTGCAGTCCCACCTACACAAAGTGCTGTCACAGACACTTTCTCTGCCAAGAGAAGTCACTCCTTCCTATGACTTTTTAATGCTCATTATTCACAAAGTCAGATACGGGAGAGTCCAAGGAGCCGCTTCAGGTCACCCCAGAGGTAGGCCAAGGCAGGACCATCTAAAATCGGAAGGCACACTGAATCACTGCCCATGCAGGGCTGGCGTTTACTCTCCTATGTTGCCTCCTTAACGACAGCTATAGAACAAGTGGCAGGTGCAACTCAGAAGACACCAATTTGTAAAGAACTGCAGCAGTCAGTGCACTGCAGCCACACTGACTACCGCTGTGGAGTGGGCCAGAGCCTCTGCCCACCTCCACCACCCCCAACCAGCAAGTTTTGGGGATGCTGGCATGAGATGCACAATCCCATTCCTGGCACTTGTGAAACCTTCCCGAGACCATCTAGTGGGATACTCCTTTGTGCACACCTCAGCCGCGTAAGACAGAGCGAGGGCACCCATCAACTTGTCCCCCCCTTCCATCCAAAACAGATGAGAAAACAGTCTTGACCCCTTAAATTGTTCTGAGGACTAGAGAGCCGCATTACAGCGCCGCGCTGAAATGGCCCGTTGCTTCTTGTTAAGTCCAATTATGACTGTAAAATTAAACAGCTCATTTTAAAAGCAGTAAAATGACTCCGAGTTCAGAGCACAGGTCTCTGGGGGAAAAAACAAAGTTTGGAATTTCAGCGGAGCAACGCATGAGATCGTCTCTTAATCACCAAAGGAAAAGCAGCCGGTTCAGTTCCTGCTATCTTAATGATTTTCCTCCCTTTGATGTCTTGATCACATCTTTTGAACAACACGCTTGAAGCGTAACACTGCAGAGAACACTTATTTTCCTAATGAAAGGGAAATATTTAGCTCCACGCACACTAGCTAGTCACACTGATAGGCTGCCTCGACAGGGCTTCATACGCTGGGCTTTCCAGCTAACGCTGAGCTTGAAAGAGCCCTGCAGGGCAGCGTGCGACTTCTATCTCCATCATAAATACGTTAAGCAGTGTACACATCTAGCATCTTTTAAAGCGGTAGCAAATGGTTTCTAGTAAAAAAGCAGCACCCAAAACTTTCTCGTCCTGAAGGCATAAAAAGGAAGTTCCCTCCTTTCCCACTTTAACTTCTACAAGCTGGAATTCCGAGGCCGTATGAAAATGACGCTAAGCCTGTGCATGGCATGACAGCACATCTGCTGGTGTACAACACACGCCATCAGAAACTCTCTCCGCTTCCCTCGGGCAGCCAAAAGTCCAGAGAAAGCAGGGTTTTGAAGTTCCGAGACAGGGCTTTGTGAGAGTGGCAGCAATCTGTAGATAACGCGCTCGCATCCCCTTTGCGCCGCGCCGCAGTCACCGGAAAAGCTGCAGGATGACCCTGCTCCACGTACGCGAAACCAGATTCCTTGAGAGGCGTCTGGCCACGTGCTGGTCTGGCAGCTCTCCGCAGCTGCTTGCAGATAAAGGGGTCCCAAGATGGGCTGCAATTCAGTTTATCCTAACGGTGTAAGTCATAACCTCAAGTCAGAGATACCCCCATCGGGCTGCACAGCGGAGTAGGAGTTAGTGAACTGTGGAGCAGAACTAGCTCAAATGGTGTTCAGAGAGGGGCAAAACGTTTCCCAAACGTGCACGACCTGGGCAGAAAGTTCAGGTCTATGGCAAATGCTCAGCCTTTGCTCTAATTCTCGAGGTACAAGCCAAGTCTTGGTATTGCAGGTTCCATTCCATCTATCAAAACAAAGCCTAGCTGCGGAGGAGTGACTGCAGGATGCAGACTTCAACTGGAACACACATTTCCTCACTCTTTTCACTTTAAACCAGATGTTGTTATATTTGTGTGTGTGACATTTACACTTAGCAATGCAGATTCTGGTTGGATTTGCTTGAAATAGAGAACAAACCCACGATTAAACTACTTCCTACATGCAAAGGCGCTTTGAACGTCGTGTGTGTCACAAAGACTGGCGAGTCAGAGGCGCAGCCGCTGCCTGGCTGAGGTCAGACGTGCTTTGAGCTGCAGTTCAGCAGATGTGGGAGGCAGCTGGCCACTGCTTACCATCACCCATTGCTGCCCCTTCCCTCCAGCAGCTACCATCACTGCACATCTGCCAGAAGGATCAGGTGTGCTATCCCTTGAAAATCCAGATGAGAAAAATCCTACAGGGAAATGGGTTGCAGTTAATCTCTGATGTTTTGAGAGAAGGGAGGGTGCCAGGGATCGGATGTGCAGGAGGATGTGACCTCTGGCCAGGAGTGGCTGGAAGTGATGACACTTTGCCCCAGCACAGGATAGCATCCCTGAGCACAGCCCCAGGCTTCCACTGACTGACAGATAAGTTTCTCTTCCTAAAAAGGAAATTATTTGGGATTTTTTTTGCTCCCTGAATTGTCTGACCACAGTCTCAGAGAGGAGCCAAGGCTAAGAGCATGCAGGAAAGAGAACCAGGGCTGCTTGTGGTGTCATCTACCCTGCCCCAGCAGCACTGTCATCCTACACAGCAGGAATCCGGCTGGCTCTGGCACCCAGATCCATTTGGTCCTCTGGCAGGAGCTCAATGAGGTCTTAGGGAAGGGGCGTAAATCAGAGAGTCCTCCTGGCTGGAAAGGACTTCCAGGATCATCAAGTCCAGCCCTCATCCCAACAACTCCCCCACCCCTAGATCACAAATAGAAGACTAAATTTTGTTGCCAGATCAGCCCCTTGCACTCACAGGGCCAACAAGGGTCTTTTCCCTGCCTCAGTGCTGTCCCCTGACAGCTGAGCTGCTGAGGAGTCAGGACGCACAGGAGGAACCATCACAGCTGCAGAACCAGCTGAGAATCCAGGAGAAACCAAGCAAATGTGTTCTTCAAGACTCTCCAAAACTCTTGTTCCAGAGCTGTGCCCTCTACACAGGTACCAGACAGCCAACATCATTTTCATCAGCGTCAGTCTCTGCTACCTCAGGGACGCTAAGTGTACAGCTAAATCCTGATGTAAAAATGAATGTTTGTTGGAAAACTGCATTCTAGTTGCTTTGCTAGAGAAAGGCTTTTAGGGGTGCCCTTCAGAGCGTTACTGTGCTGTTAAATGAGACAAAGAAGTACTCAGTATTTTGGAAATACAGCCAGTTTTCACCAACAGCAATGGTAATAGTTAACAGTCATGATAGTAGTATTTATATCTTGTAGCTCCTGCTTGCAGCACAAAGGAAAGCTCTTACAGTCTAAGAGGACAGCAGCAAACACAGGATAATAAAACCACAGACTGCTGAAATCCAAACAAACTACGATCCAATTAGGAGTCGTAATTTGAGAGAGGGAGATACCTCAAGTTGTGATAACAGACTTCTACTGGCAAATGCATAGCACTCGATGGCCACGACCACCATTAGCATGTTTCTTTACAAAGATCAGGGCAGAAATTAGATCTTCCCAAGGAAACTCAGTGAAGCAGCAGGAATTGCAAAAGAGATCTTTGATTCACCCTCGATTCAACAGATGAATCATTTCATGTTGAACAAACACCAAACCACAGTAAAGAGATGCAACACAAAGCTCCCAATCCCTGAGGCTACTTCAGTCAGCTCACAGAATCCTTAGGGATCAGAAGGGACCTTGGAAGATCATCTAGCCCAATCCTCCTGCCACAGCAGGATCCCCCAGACCCAGTCCAGTCGCACAGGAACACAGCCAGGCAGGGCTGGAACGTCTCCAGAGAAGGAAACTCCACAACCCCCCTGGGCAGCCTGTGCCAGTGCTCCAGGACCCTCCCTGGGAAGAAGGTCCTGCTGAGATTGAGAGGGAACCTCCTCTGTTCCAGCTGGCACCCACTGCCCCTTGTCCTCTCACCAGATGCCCTTGAGAAGAGCCTGGCTCCATCCTCCTGACACCCACCCCTCACAGATTGAGAGGCAGGAATGAGGTCCCCGCTCAGCCTCCTCTTCTCCAAGCTCGACACCCAGCTCCCTCAGCCTTTCCTCATCAGGGAGCTGCTCTACTTCCTTCATCACCTTTGTTGTTCTACACTGGACACCCTCCAGCAGCTCTGTGTCCTTCTGGAACTGAGGGGCCCAGAACTGGACACAGTGCTCCAGATGTGGTCTCACCAGTGCAGAGCAGAGGGGGAGAAGGACCTCTCTTGATCTGCTAATCTGCCACCCCCCTTCTGATCTCCCCCAGGATGCTGCTGGCCCTCTTGGCCACAAGAGCACGTTGCTGGCTCATGGTCATCCTGCTGTCAGTCAGATACCACCAAAGCGCTGATTCACCTTACTACATTCATAGCAACTTTGCATGAACATTGACCGGTGCTGCAAGACACTCCGACTCCATTTCACTGCAAAGTAAACAAGTTTGCTCTATCATCTATTTGAGCAGCCTGTGGGTTCACAGTGAGGACGAGCACCCACTACTCATGCTCTGTTACTTATTAAGTTGCAGTAAATTGCCCATGAGATTTAAACTGAGATCAAAGAGAGACCGAATCCTGCACCAGAACTTCCAGCAATAGTATCTCTTCGCAAGATCAGTGTTGAGCGTGTGGAATCAAAAACCACTCTTACAGCTCACTGCTCAAGCGTGAGGAACCTCTGTCACTCAGCCCAGCAGTGCCCCATGGACACAGGCAGGAACTCCGATACGGCAGAGTTAACTGCTTTGACTCAGCTGGGGTTTTGCCTCGGCTGCGAGCACCTTGCTGGCTCATAGCACACGCTCCAAGGTGCACTAGCAGTTCCACTGATGCTTGTGGAGCAGTGCAAAGACACGAAACCCAACTTCAGCAAGTGATCCTTGCGCAGTGTTCATCCACTGAACAGTGGCTTTCAGCCTCCTGCCAGCTATGACTTCTACCAACCCTTGTGAAAAAGGCCACGTCTCAGTGTGAAAACTGGTGCCTTAAAACACAAGTCACCGAGTTCCCCTCTTGGCGCCTCAGAGGAATCAGTGTCTAAGTCAAACCTAAACACCTGAAGGGCAAATGGGTCCTGTATTGTTCTGAGGAGGTAAGCTGCAGCCATCCCAAGGCCCTCTTAGGTCTACGATAACAAATAATCCTACAAGATGTATAAAGCCCAGCACTGAGCTTGCCTGTGAAGACACTGAACAATCTTCATGTCTGGTCCTGGGAACATTCCCCAGTAAAGGAGGATGGGGCAAGACCAGCCAGGAGGTTAGCTGGACCAGCCAAACAGTCAGGGTCAAGGACAGCTTTGGACAAGGACCTCAGTACTTTGGAGTCAGCCACCCAGCTTTGTGAAGTGGACAACCTCAAGAGACGCTGATTTTAATGGCACCAGGTCTATGACCGTACAACTTGGCCTCATGGGGTCTAAGATCCCAGGGGTTGCTGTGCCTCTTCCTTACCCCAGACAAATGCCAAGGACATTCAAAGAGCAGATATGGAAGCTGAAAAGAGAGATTATTTGTCTGAAAGGTCGCAGCATCAGGTTTGGATCACCAGCATCACAAAGCAGCTTGCTGATAAGCGCTCCAGCTATCTCCACCAATACACGTGTGATGTGGCACGTCATTTCTGTGCTTGCCAACACTAGAGACTCCAAATGTGACCCTGGCTCTCTTCCCCAAGCACTGGAAAACTCTTGTTATGTTTGGCTCCCCACTTGTCCTCCCTTCACAAAACCAGCATGCTTCCACAATGTCGAGCTGGAATTATTTACTGTTGTTGAAACTTAGACAGAAACCGCAGGCCACCTCTCCTCTCACCCAAACTTGATGTGCAGGGGTTGCCCAAACAAGAGGGCTTCACCCTGTCAAGAGTCACTCTGGGCAAGTTGCTGCCCACTAAAACGATGGCCTTCATCTTTACTGCTCTGTTTCCAAGACCTGCTGAAAACTAGTTTATCCGTGCTTTCAAAACGTTAAATAGACACCATCTGCTTAAAATTACCCTCATTAAGGCTAACGTGGGAACATCACCAGCCACAGCTTCTTCTCTCAGCTTTTGCAAGTGGAGCATCACTCTGCACAGCTTTGGGACTACCTCTGACACTCCCCGAAGAGAAAAACATGAATCCATGAAGAATCACAGGTTCCGCTTCAAGAAGTGTGCCCCTTCATGCTGACGCAGCACACAGCTCAGGGACAGGATAGAACCAGGAGGCCATCCCCTCAAGATCTCACCTGACTATCTGCCAAGTCACCCCACTGAGGGGACTTCAGTGCAGCTGCATCTGGGCCCTGCCAATACGGGCAAGGCTGAAGCCAGCAGCACAAACGAACCCACTACATGCTTGACACTGCTCATTCTGCATTGTTTTCAGGACCTGTGTTCAGTCAGCAACGACTGCAAGAAGTGTACTGCAGGGAAACCTGTTTGCTGGGCACACTGGAAGGTTCTAGCACCAGAAGACCTTGAGAAGAGCCTGGCTCCATCCTCCTGACACCCACCCCTCACAGGTTTAGAGACAGGAATGAGGTCCCCCCTCAGCCTCCTCTTCTCCAAACTAAAGGGACCCAGCTCCCTCAGCCTTTCCTCATAAGGGAGGTGCTCTACTTCCTTCCTGGGTCTGTCCCAGGTCTGTGATCTACAGTTGCATGACCCACTCACTGTACTTTCAGCCCATCAGACAACATTTTTCCATCAGCCCAAATTATCCTCCAGTCTTGTGACGGCTCTGAGAAGGCACTTCTGCCAGGAGATACACTGCTGCAAACAGAGCACTCCCCGAGTGATCTGCCTACCTTGCAAAGAGGTGCTGATGCACAGAGTGTTGGGGGATACTTGGATGAAAGGCATTAGATAAGTACAAAGCCTGAATAGATATTAATAGTAATACCAGACATGATATCTCTACAAAAATAAATTGCCACTTGACCCAAGGCTGGGAAGCAGAAAGTCTGCCAAGACCCAGATGTGTGACTCTAGTCCATAAACGTGTGATAGGAGCAGAAAAAACCCATGCATGGAGCAGAGGAGGGAGCTGAAAGTGATGACGGGAGGCTCACTTCCTCACAGCATGCACTGTGCTTCCTAACTTCATCTGGTCAACAGCTCAGCAGCTTTCACTAATATTAGCAATATGCAGCAAGCTTCAGGAGCCAGAGCTACTGTCAGACAGTTAAAGGGCATCCATAAAGGCATCCGTATACCCAGGCTGGTCCAAAATGAGATTGGACGGACGCTCAATACCAATTTTAATTAAGCTAGATGGTAATTGCTTTATAGCAACAAAGCAATACGCTTAGTTTTGATAGGACAAGGGGCACTGGGTGCAAGCTGGAACAGAGGACACTCCATAGAAATATCAGAAGGAATTTCCTCACAGTGAGGGTGATGGAGCATCGGAACAGGCTGCCCAGGGGGGTTGTGGCTGCTCCAGGCTATCACTTGGCTATTCTTTTATCGATTAGGAGCAAAGCATGCAGGAAATCATGAATCCAAGGATTCACCTGGGATACTCACTAAAAGTTGAAGCTTTAAAAACCAAGGCACCCTTGCAGAACTGGTAGAAGAGCCCCATCTAAGACAAACAGGTTGGAAAGAGTTAGCTACAGCCGCTGTATGTGACACAAAGCATCCACTGGCACTCAATGGACCCTCTCCACAACAGGAAGGGTGATCCTGGGAACTCACATAAAGCCCCAAAGTGAAAGGGCACTTGCTGACGAACACTCACGGCAGAGCTGGCTTTGGTGCTCGGCCTCTGGTGAAACAGTGACATAATGCTAGCGGGAAAATCTAAGGGTTGGAAACGGGGCTGTAAAAAACCCACAAACACAGTTTTCTGACAAGCCAACAGATTAACAACTATTGTCACTGGGGCAAGGCCAAACACAGCTGGAAATGATCCAGGAGTTCGATGTCACCGAGAGGCTCATGACGACTTCAGCTAAAGAGCGTTCCCATGTCATCTCAGCATTCACTGCTGCCTTACTACCCACAGCCAGCTACTAGCCACCATGGCCCTCTGCTTAACGCTTTCTGTCACTACATGCAGCAAGACCATATCCATGCTTCACCTCAAATACCACCACGGACCCTGGGACTCCAAGACAGGAAGGAATACCCTAGAGAACAGGCTTACAGCTGGCACCCTAAATTCATGCTTCCTCTGAGCAGGATGTAGCTTTCATATCACCCCATGCATTGCCACGTCTGCTGAAAGTGATTAATGAAGCCACACTCTGACTTCTTTTTCCGAGTAACAGTGTGATTTCACCATGATGCAACCACTGCTCCCAGGGGTGGCCCTGCTGGCCAAGGAACACAGCTCAGACTGGGGGGTTCCCAGGCTTGCGCTGGCAGTCAGCCTGGAGGTAACACAGGCGTCTTTACAATTCATGATGAGTAAATCCTGTTGGCTTTGCAGCCGTGCCCACTGAAATCCAGAGAGGCTAAACAATCAATCTAAGGTCACGTCGTGAGTACAGAGGACACACAAGCTCTTCTACCACTCTACACAACGTCTTGTGTGTATCACACTGGACACCAGATCAACCCCTTACGAATGATCTATGAACTTCATAAAGTCAAGTCTGCATTTATAGCTTTGTCCTGGCCAGTGGAGAACCACACTTCAGTACTGAGAGGGCAGCTACAGAGGACTTCTGAAAAGGAGAGAGAACTGCAGTGTGGAGTTCCTGTTTGAACACAGGTATGGTTAGTAGAGTGCTGTCATAGCTCTCCCTGCAAACAGAAGATAAGGATGTTTTCTTTGAAAGTGAGTTTGCATCAAGCCTATAAAACCGTGGCTGCTGAGAGCATAGAAGCCTAGTGCATCCCCCATTAAGCTAGCTTGGTTTAAAGGAAAAACACAACACACCCCATTGGTACAGAGAAACGGTGCCAGTAACACATCAAAACACAACTCCTGCTAGTCAGACCTCAAACACTGCATGGATGGGACCACACACACAGTTACGGACACTTCACACCAATGAGTATTTTAACCATCCAATGAGACAACCATCACAACTCAAGAAGTTGCATTATAATAATGAAAGCTACTACAGAGCACTATGGCTTTACGGTGAAGCCATGGTACAGCCAGGTCCCACGCTAGAGCAAGCAGTGACTAAGAGGACTAATCAAGACGATGTGCAGCATACTAGTGCAAGATGTGAAAACCTAATGAAGACAGATTTGGGGCTGTGTATTCTGCTCACTGAGGTAGAATGTTTCCAGTCTTAAGGACTTTGGTACTTACTAAAATGTTAATCTTCTCTTCTAACAAACTGGAAAGAGCAGTGGCTTTGCGGAATCAACAGCTCAATAAAATCAAGCAGAAAATCTTTAAGATTGTCACATAGGTCACACTACACGTGAGCACTCTTTAGCTTGGAGAAGAGGAGGCTGAGGGGGGACCTCATTCCTGTCTCTAAGTCTGTGAGGGGTGGGTGTCAGGAGGATGGAGCCAAGCTCTGCTCAAGGGCATCTGGGGACAGGACAAGGGGCAGTGGGTGCCAGCTGGAGCAGAGGAGGCTCCCTCTCAATCTCAGCAGGACCTTCTTCCCAGGGAGGGTCCCGGAGCACTGGACCAGGCTGCCCAGGGGGGTGTGGAGTCTCCTTCTCTGGAGACATTCAAGACCAGCCTGGATGTGTTCCTGTGCCACTTGGTCTGGGTGACCCTGCTGTGGCAGGGGGATTGGACTGGATGATCTTTCAAGGTCCCCTCCGATCCCTAATGATTCTATGATTCCAGCACTCCCAGGTATTACAGAGAAGTGCATCTCTCTGCTCTGCCTTCACCCCAGAGCAATTTAAAGTGTTGGTACCTTTTCCTTTTTCATGCCTGTTCTTTGCGATGGTGTCTAAACGTAGTCACTCGGGTTACTGACATGCTGAGGCGATTACCTGCTCAGTGAATTTCTATTGTCTCACTGCCCCACCTGCCTGTATCTGAGTGTCATCGCTTGTCCTAAGAGGCCAGCATGGAGTGCCTTTTTCCCATCTGTCTGGCTATGTTTTAGTACAAAATCATCCTTGCTTTGCTGTAAACACTCTTAGGCATTCCAAGCCCTCCCCAGCTTTATCAATACATGCCACGAGTGTTCCGCATTAGTGTCGCTAGTGAATATGAGTTTGAAAGACCAACTAGGTTCTTATTATCTATGCAACCAGGTGGTGGTTCAGTAAGCAAGTTAAAGTGGAAAGATTCTAACTATGCTGCAGGATATCCCACTTCTAAAGTCTCTCAGATGAAGAAATCCGCCTGCTTTCCTTTTGCCGTCCACCTCACCCCAAATGTGATGCTGTTTCTGTCTAGAAGAGGACAACAAAGACTCTGGAGATTCTATCTTTGCTTTTGTAGGAAGGGGAGAAGCACTACATTTAAAACACAGTCATTACAACCTTCTCAGTGAAACTTGCAATAAAGCTTCTCTGGAGATGTTACTGGGAGGGGTTTTTCCACTGACTGTATTTGGCTCTGACAGGACCTGATTAGGCAGCAGACACCACTGATTTCAAACAGTATGCTACCGTGCAGCTCTCTGCCGCCTTCATATAATATTTACATGGCATGCTCCAGGCAAGAAGGTGTCAGCTCTCGCTAGAAGAAAGTGCTCAGCTTCAGAGTGCCACATGACACACGGTGCTGTCAGCCCCTTTTAATGATCCTGCTCTTCTCCATGGTTACTGGGGACCAGTTCCCTTTGCGTGAGAAGGCACGGATTAAGAGGATACGGCATGAAAAAGGAAGATCAAAACAAGAAGAAAATCATCTCACATTAGAAGGTCCAGCTGTTTCCTCCCAAACGACTAAATTAGAGAGCATGTACGTCACCTCCTGCTTCAGGTAGGGTCACATTGAATCCCTCTTCCTGTTTAATCCATATAAAATGGGAAATGAGTTTTGAGGAAGACAATGACAGAAAACAAGGGTAGTAGTTTTTTCAGGCTGTGTACTTTTATCAGTTAAATAGCAGGACTCCTTTGGAAGCCAGAGAGAATAGAAAATGCTGCCACTAACTTTGTGGGTGGCCTTATGCTAGCCATTTAAGCTTTCTTTGCCTCACCTACCCAGCGAAGGTACTGGCATAAACCCTATCTTGCGTGGATAGGGGGAGGGCAGTACATTTGAGCTGCCCACCTCTTCAAGAGCTGGCTGCACAGCAGGGATGAACAGACAGGCTGCTCTGGGATGCAGGAAGTCTGGGCTCCATTTCCTATTCCATCACTTGCTTCCTTAGGATGTCTGTCCTCTCGATCCAGTCATCCCTTGTGAGAAAGGGGCATTATTTGGTTTCTCCATTCCTCTTCCTTTTTACTCCAAGCAGTGCAATTGGCACGGTCCTGCTGTGGCAGGGGGATTGGACTGGATGATCTTTCGAGGGCCCTTCCCATCCCTAATGGTTCTATGATGCTGCATTGCACAAGCAGGTCCCAGCACCTACCCTCATCCCACTCAGGGCTCTTACAAAGCCAGGTCACCTCCTGTCTGCAGCAGCTGAAACTCTTTGTGCTGTCATTTAGGACAATCTCTCCCCCACAACCAAGTCCTTATGCAAGCACGGCATCTTCATCATTTTTAAAATGGAACCTGGAGGCTTTAGGAGCCATTGCCCCCAGCTCATGGGCTTGATAAAAGCTTTCCTCCAAGCTTTCTTTTGGCTGCCCTCCCAACACACTGCAGGCTCAACCATAGGAGAGCCAAGCAGGCAGCCTGCTGGAACACAAAGACTCCTGCTTTATTTCATTCTGTCCCAACAACAACGCATCAGGGCAGCTACCTTGTCTCTCTATTCGTTTTTAACCTATTCCTATTTACTTTGCAACCTGCTGAACTGAGATGCTACTGTCTCTCAGCTCAGTGCTACTAACCCACAGGTAGAAGAAAGGAATGAGTACTCCTTATTTGCTGAGCTACCCATCCACTGTCCACTGAGGAAGCCTTGAGTTACAGAGGCAATAAGCACCAAAGAGCACATAATGAAAAGCAGGTAGAAGCTTCAAGCATCTGAGCTGCTTTGTAAACCTGCTCTGAGTGAGCTCAAAGGACTTTGCCTCTCTTGGGTATTTCCTAAGACAAGGGAACATGGAAAAAGATCTCCAACAGAGAGAATCAGGCACAGGTGTGGCACTGGAAAGCTAAGAGCTTGCTTTCACCAAGCAACATTTCCATCAAGATCTGGTTGCAGTGATGAGGACAAACCCTCTGAGCATAAGTAGGTGTAAGCAGCTCTGGACCAGCAAGGTTTGATCTCTCCGTACAGCTGTCCCTGCTCCTCTGGCCACTTGGGAGTAGGGGCAAAGAGTTGAACCAACCTGCAGAGAACTGCCTATCCATAACTTCCGGAGGTTTTAGCAGTATTTCTTTCTTTTCTTCCTGATGCGTTTCATGAGACATCAAAAAAACAATGAAAACCTGCAATACCATAAGATCTGCATCTAAAACAGGCAGAGAAGTGGAAGTTATCCTGAAAGACATACATTTACCCCAGCAGGGTGATGATCTCCATTCACAGAAAGCCATTGCATGGGAAAGGGAATGCTTCACCCTAACGTGTTTTCTCCTGAGCTCTTCTCTCTGCTCTGCAACCGGAGGATCACAGCCACAGAGCCCTTGCCAATGCATAAAGTTTAGTTCTGAGAAGTGATGAAGTCACAGGGCAGCCTGCTAATTTTCCATCTCTTTCCCAGCACCCCAGGCAAAGATAATAGTAGGGATAATAATAATAATAATCATAGCTCAGACCAGTGAGTCAAGCTGGATCATGGCCCTTGGAAGGAAAGGCACACAGGGTGTCTTGATGGGGGAAGGGAGAGCAGGAAATGGATCTTAAATCCCACATAGTTACTCCATCTAGTTCTCTAATCATAGAGTCATTAGGGATGGGAAGGGACCTTGAAA
>VZRI01007010.1:68494-103306 GCA_013397515.1 Upupa epops | reverse complement strand
CTTTGTTGCTCTATGCTGGACATGCTCCAGCAGCTAATGCTGCCCTCTGATTCTCATCACATCTTTCCCTACCTGTACTTCCAGGTACATCACACTCTGTTCACTCTAGAAGAGATCTGGCTCACAGTCTCCTAATCTGCTAATTCCAAAGGTCAAAAAAACCCCAGGCTCTTACCTATGAGCTGCTGGTACTCCTAGCACAAGTGGCACACCAAGCTACCCAAGTTCAACCAGCAGGCAGGACCATGTTGAACAACCCATTAGACGACCCAAGCAGGGAGAATCCAGCTCTTTCTCACATGGCAGCAGTGACAGACCGACAAAGGAAGGAAAACCCTCGCCACTAATCCCAGGACACCTCCAGACATGGACTCATCAGCACTGGCCCTTCTATAGCCAGCAGCTTGCAAAAAGAAAAAGAAAGCCATGAACATGTCTGACCGCATCCAAGTCACACTGGAGCCTAAGAAGGAGCAGCTGAGACACAAGTAACAGAACATGACACTAGCAGCGCACATTTTCTCTTCAGAGTACACTGACAGTTTACAACAGGTCGCTTGTGACAAGCACACTCAGGTTCTCCTGGGAACAGCACTGAAACTCAACCCAGCAGGACTCCATCCCTTACAATCCAGCGAAGTCAGCGCCCTGAGGAGGTTGGCAACCAAGAGTAATCTCCAGACATTCAGACGCAGCATTACACTGGGCAGGAACTGGGACAGAAAGTAGACAACACAGAGGACTAAAATCAGAATTGCACCTCACTGATTGTGGAAAGAAATAGGGCAGCCACTGATTGTGGAAAGAGACAGGGCAGCGAGAACATTTTAAAGCCCTCCATGCTGAACAAAGCTGAAAAGCACAAGCCCAAATGCAACAGGAGCAGAACAGTGCTGGAAGAGCAACTCTGCACTGATGCAGCCATTGCTGCTCTTGGCATAACAGAGGCACACTTAGAGACCCCAGAAATGACCTCAAGCACATAAACATCCAGAGAGACAATGCGCATAAATAACTGCTCAATCCTCTGCAGAGGAGAAGTGGTCAGGGTTGGGGGTGAGGCTTGGAATGAAAGTTTGCCATCACCCAGGTCCTGTGAAGATGTGAACAGGTGAAGGTACTAACAGCCTCTCACCTCCCTTAAAGCAGAATCAAACACATCTGGTAGGTAGAGGGTCCCTGCAGGGCTTCTAAGAGAGTCAGGCATTTGGGTAAAGGGTAACTTCTTTGATGAAAGATAACCTGGAAGCCAAGAGAGGGGAGGATGTCTTGTTTAAGCTCCTTAATGGGATGGCTGAAGGAGGCAAGCACCAACAGCAGGTCTATTAAAATCAGACAATCACAACTCCAGACTAAAAGCCAGAGAAGCCAGCCCATAAACATATCAAACTTGAGCAACTCTGAGAAGAGACTTTGAGAGAGAGCTTCAAACTTAGCAGGGGGGCAGAAAAGAGATTGGGATTTTATCAGCTTTTTCTCTTCAGAGTGATTAACTGACACCTTCAACCATTAACTGCAGCATCCTAATCCTCCCAGCTTCACCACAGCATTGCTCAGCCAACGCATGACCCCCATGGCATCAAGGGTCTTTCCAACAAACCCAGACTTGACCTTCCTGACATTGCTCTTGCTAAAAGAAAGGTGAATCTGGAAATCAAGGTGATTTAATGCTTTTAAAGTATTATCAAGCACAAATCAATTTTGAAAAGGCCATCAGCACAGCAAATGAGTAGGAAATTCATCTGGAGAGTCAAAAGCTGTAAGAGCTGCAGGATATACTGCCAGCTGAATACATACTATATAAGAGGCGTGTGGTTATTGATCCAACCTTCTGTTTATCATTTCACACGCTGCCAACCAGGGCCCCCAGCCAACTGGGTTGCATTGTGCTGACAGGGTCGCAGAGGGAGGCATTGCAGATTCCTTCCCTAGTAATAATTTCCAATCCTATCAAATAGTGCTAGATCCAAGATTTCAATCTCTTCCCATGTGCAGAGCCCTACAAACCTTCCAGCGAGCTATTAATCGCTTTACAAGTTTCACACCAAGGCATCACAGCACAGGAGCTGCCTTCTTTCTTTTTAATTTCTTCAATCAAGGCCACAAAAGCTGTGCTCATAGCATGAAAGACAACTGCTTCAGGGAAAGGTTCCTGGCATCTACGCTAAGCAGTGCAGGGGCTTATGTGCTGCTAACACTTAGACCTCTCCACACGCCCACAATGCCTTAAGCCTTGCCTTCATCTCTTCAGGTTCCACCAGAGCCCTGAAAGATTATAATTAACAGGAAAGGGAGTCACGTTCACACATCTGTAAGAGCAGAGAAGCACATCATTAATCTGGCGCGTCACGTGGCCTTAAGACACGGCATGAAGGCGTTTATGGATGCTAGAGGCAGCAAGGCTTTTGGACATTACAGAGCCACGTAAGGCAGAGAGCACCAAGCTCCACACTCCCTGAACTGTGCACAAGCAGAGGACTACACCCTAAGTCATATTAATTTCAGAAGAAAACGGCTTCATGTTAAAAAATAGCACAGAACTGAACTAACAGTGATTGATGAATCAGACCAAGGTTTAATAGTGTGGGTTCACCCCAAGTGAGTTTCTCCAGCCAAGGAGAGATAAAAGAATTCAGCACATGCAATCTAGGAAACAGAGATTCATCCAAGACTTTTGGACCCCTGGGCTAATTTCACTCATCTAAAACAGAGAGATTCACAGGAGCACTGATGAGTATTAACTTAATTATTCTTCATGGGCCAAGACCCTGTTGTGCTGACTACGGCACAGCCAGAGCCTGAGAGCGAGACAAAAGGCAGACACAACACTTGTCCGCCAGCAAACCATTTATTTTCTGATTTTGTGGCCGAACTGGACACATGGGGACGTGGAATTGTGCACAGGACAAGTATTTGAAAAGAAAGGTGAAAAGGAGGAACATATTTGCTGCTAGAAGCATTGAAGGGAGCTTTGTGGAACAGTTTTAGGTTCCTGTTATTAAAACACAACAATAATCATCAAGAAAATACAGATGTGGCAGGAGTATTGGGCTAGACGATCTTTCGAGGTCCCTTCTGATCCCTAATGATTCTATGTGTCTCTGCAAGACAACGTGGGCATTTCTTTCAAACCTGCACATACAGGGCTCAAATCTTTGGGTTTTGGCTGCTTCCCAACAAATAAGAAACTAACAGCATCAACTTGTCTTGGTGATGGGAAAGGATTGCCCCTATCTCTCTGTGTGTGGCAGATATATTCTCTGACGCCGAATTGCCACCACTTTTCAGATGAGGTAACACCCTGCAGTGGTGCCAGACAATTCACAGCAGTTTGCAAAATCTAAAGCAGCTTCTCCCTACAGGAAGCGGTGAATGAGTAAAAGACTGACTGCACAGGTCAGCCCGAACGGACATGAGGCATAAAGCTTACACTTGTATGAACTGGCACAAGATGCTTCATTTCTGGGGAGAGGAGAGCTTCAGCTTCACTGCTACACTTCCCCGACTCTCAGCAACATAGTGCCCTCTAGCCTTAACATGGGTTATGTTTAAGCCTTCGAGTAACAAGCTCAGCGCTGAGATACTCTAACTGAAAGCCTTAGGTCCCATCTTCAGCCTCCCCTTTCCCACAACCCCGACCAGCTCTGAGGAACAGTGACAGGCACGCAGTGCCAGGAACACAGGATACGCGATATAACTTCACATCAGATACAACACTTAGCAAAGAGAGATGATTTCCCTTCTTCATACACAAAAGCCACCTTTCTCTGCATTAAAATACAGGTAGCATCCTGAGGAAGGAGTTAAAGGATTCGGTCCTACTAACCCCCCGAAACTACCAGGGGAAGGGAAGAAAAGCCATCTTGCCTACTTATGTGGATGGGCAAAAGCTACTCCACCGAACAGCGTGAACTCCAGTGAGCAAACACTTCCACATGACACCCTGCGACACTGGGAAGGCTGTTACAAGTCCTCGGCTGCTACCGTGCTGTTGGCACGAAGGTGTGAAAGGAGGAAGGTGAACGAGAGATGAAAGAGATCCCAAACGCTGAGTTTGCCTTGATACCCAATGCAAGCCAGCTCTCTAAACGATCTTAACGCAATTTATGGGAGAAAAGAAGTGCAGAGGCACCCAGGACCTCGGGTTTGCTGACCCGACAGGCACTGCTTCCCACCGGGTACTCCGGAGTGCCACGGCCGGGACGGAGCCAAGCGACCTGTCCCGTCCTGTGCTGCATCCCGCTGAGCAAGAAAGGAGGATTCCCCGTCCCGAGGGAAGGGAGCTCCGAAAGGACAACTTGAAACCAAACCAAACCTAAAGCCAACAGACAAACGGGCTGGAAAAGGAGGAGAAAGAAGCGGTGCGTTTCCACGGCCCCGCTGCCTCCCCGTGCGGGTCCAGGCGGGAGCACCGGTGGCCGGGGCTGACAGAGAGGTCAGACAGGGGGCGGCCTCTGGGGCAGCAGCTCCCACCGGGTGGACACCGCTCTAGGCACCGCTCTGGGCACCGCTGTGGGCATCGCTGTGAGTACGCCCCGCCGCCCGCACACGTGCACCGCCCCCCGCAGGCACCGAGGGAGTCGCGACCACTCACATAGTGCTTCGAGGGGTTCCTCCGCTTCTCCACGTCCACCACGTTGGCGTCCAGCACGCTGTAGGACAGCATCTCCACGCTCCCGCCCGGCGCTGCCAGCACCCTCCGCCGCGCTGCCCGCCGCGGCGATGCCNCGGCAGCGGGACGGACGGAGCCCGGCCGGCGGCTCCGCCCCTGAGCGCCCCCGGGGGATTTGGCGGGACGGGACGAGGGGCTCAGGGGGTGGGAGCGCGGAGCCGCCGCCCCCGTGTGGCCCCCGAGATGGCGGGCTCGCGCCAGACGCCCCTCACACCCCTGGGGCGAAGGCCAGGGAGCCTGTTACCCTCGGAGCCGCCCCGGGACGCGCTGCTCTGGGCCGGCTGCCCCCCATGGGCTTCATCCCCTCAGAGAGTCCGAAATCTCCCTCCGAGCGGCGGCCAAGGTCAGGCCGGACGCAAGCGAGGCCGTGACTGTGGCCACTGGGCCTCAGCAGGGAGCTCCAGACCGGCCGCTGCCTTGGGAGGAGACCCCAGCGCTCCGGCCCGGGCGGCTGCAGAAGGACCAGGGGGGAAGGAAGATCACGGAGTGCCCGTGTCATCGTGAGTTTGGAGCCGCACATTGATTTCTCCTCCGTGTATGAGCATTCAGAGGCAGATGGGCATCCTCTCGCCCAGCCCCACTCCCAGGGAGGTTGCCCGGTAAATTTTAGCCGCTTGTTGTTTCCCAGGAGTGTGTCACTGCTTTGCATAGGGCTACTCGGAAGCTCCATCAGAAACGTGTGATGGTCCCACCCTCGGCTCCTTCCACGTTTCTCGTTAGCTAGTCACCACATTAACCCAAGGTACTAAGATCTCTCATTCCTCTGAAGCCTATTCAGCCACAGCCCACGCAGGTTTGCCAGTAAGGCTTCCAGAGTGCCGCTGACAGCGCCAGACCTGCCAGCCTTGGAGCACGGAAAGGGCCCAGTTCCTGGTTAAACCACCCTATTTTCAGTGAGATCAGTCTCGACGTGCTTCCTTTACGCGCAGCAAAGGCCCAGCGTGTGAACAACGCTTACAAAGGTCCTGCAACAACAATGGTGAGCTAGGTGCCAGAGTCACAGAGTCTTCCATACTAGAGCTGTGCCCCACCTCCAGGGCTGCTTTCCAGGCTCGCCTTTCCTCCTTGAGGGCACCCTCTTGCCTCCTGTTCTTTCAGAGACTCCCCTCCTCTGATTCTCATGGATGACACAAGGCAGCAGAGCAATTATTTACATTAGAAGCCTTTACTGTTTAGACTGGTCAAGATGTCTCTGGTGTGCTGAGCAAACAAAGAGAATCTTTCCTTGGAAATGTAAATATTCAAATAATTAATTGATAAAAATATGCCTGGCCTGGCCAGTAGCTGGGTCTTGGGTGCCTGTTTCCTGTGAGCTGTTATCGAGATACATCACACGTTCCATCCCCTTCTCCTATCACCCCGTCCAAAAAAGAAGAAAGGGTCGCTGTCCATCATTAAAAACACACGGGGTTTGTTTTAAATCAGCTTTCAAAACATGTCATTGTGGGGAAAGAGACAAAATAAATCATTCTCCAAACACTCTGCCCATCCTTCCTGACATTCTTACTGACTGGCATCTCTTTTCTGGCACTCATGTGAATCTACTCTTAGAAGGAAGGAGCTGCTATTCCCAGTTGAATCCAAGACCGGTGCTCCAGGGTTCGTGCTCCCCCGGTGCCTAACCTGTATTTTCACAGCATCTGGTGGGTTGTTCCTCTGTTCAAGACAAGGTTCTATCTGTTCACCGCTCCAGACAACTTTCTTGTGGCCTTCCAGGATCTGAAGGGGGCTACAAAAAAGCTGGGGAGGGGCTTTTTAGAATCTCAGAGATTGACAGGAATAGGGGGAATGGAGCAGAGCTGGAGATGGGGAGACTGAGACTGGATGTGAGGAGGAAGCTCTTCACCAGGAGAGTGGGGAGAGCCTGGACTGGGTTGCCCAGGGAGGTGGCTGGGGCCCCATCCCTGGAGGTGTTCAAGGCTGGGCTGGATGAGGCTCTGGCCAGTCTGCTCTAGGGTGGGGTGTCCCTGCCCATGGCAGGGGGGTTGGACTGGAGGATCCTGTGGTCCCTTCCAACCCTGACTGATTCAGTAACCTACCCAGTGAGGGTGACGGGGCACTGGAGGGGGCTGCCTGGGAGGGTTGTGGAGTCTCCTTCTCTGGAGACATTTGAAGCCCGTCTGGACTTGGTCTGGGGGATCCTGCTGTGGCAGGGGGATTGGACTGGCTGATCTTCTGAGGTCCCCTCCGATCCCTAATGATTCCAGCACTACCAGGTATTACAGAGAAGAGCATCTCTCTGCTCTGCCTTCACCCCAGAGCAATTTAAAGTGTTGGTACCTTTTCCTTTTTCATGCCTGTTCTTTGCGATGGTGTCTAAACGTAGTCACTCGGGTTACTGACATGCTGAGGCGATTACCTGCTCGGTGAATATCGGTATTAACAGCTGATTTAAGAGTTTACCCTCTCAGACTCATGCTCCCAGTGAAATTCACCTGAAGAATGCCCTGGGAAGCTCAAGCATCCCAAGAGTGACATAAAGCAGCTGTTTCAAAAGCTCCTTTCTACTTATTTGCTAGGTGTGTCGTTGGGCAGAGGGGTTTTTCCTCTTTTAGACTGAGTGGGTAATTGCATCGGCCTCACAGATCTAACACAGCTACAGCCTGGCAACTGGACTGTTCTAATTACAGCAAAAGCTGATGCGTGACAGACTGTGTGCGATGGTCCCAGAGCAGGGGCATGCCTTGAGTTTTCGTATTTCAAGAGGACTTTGTCGTGATGAAATTCTTCTGTAAATAAGCGTTTGAGTTGTAAATTGAAAACACTTGGCTATCAGTGAGAAAATAAAACAAGGGGCAAACTTTCCTGGCTCCATTTGGGCCACTGCTGATCGCTCTTGCCCATTCATGGCGAGTCAGCACACCCAGTGAATTCCCCTGAACGTTAGTGATGCTGTGGCCTAACAACCCCACCTGCAGTGGCTCCTCTTGCGTCTTAAAGATGACTTTTCTTTCTTGTTTCTGGTTTTCTCTTTGCCAAGCTGGGTAGTGAGGTCGAACACAGTGTTTCCTTGTCCTAGGACCCAGGCGAGGCTCTAATGGAGCTCAGCACCCTGGAGGTGGGTGAGGGGGTTGGAACACACAGCACCCGGTGAGCTCAGCCCCTCAGGGAAGGGGAGCGTTTCCTCAGTGCTGTGCATGACGGATTAGCCACACAAGTCATTACTGGCAACTGGAGTTGCATGCATAATCTGCCAGACATGGTACCAGAGATGTGCCCCTTAGGGGTTTCTTGGCTCTGATGTGCAGCAGCAGCAGCACAACACTGAGCCTTTGTTACACTCTCCTCGAGCGGCTTCTGTACTTCCAAACCCTCAGCTTCTTGAAAAGGCTGCTTTGCGTGCAGCCCTTCCACGGCAAGGTTTTAATGCACACGCCTTTTGATAGGAGCCACACAAATCGGAGAGCCTGTCTGGCATTCCAATCTCAGACTGAAACACAAAGCACGATGCAAACCTTTGCTTCCTGTTTTGTAAAAGCCAAGTGCATTTCACCTTCTCAGGCGATTGCTGCTTGTTGAATGAAATTCACCCCGCACACAAACCGGCCTAGCTAATACAGCAAAGGGGAGCTGAAGAAACCAGTTGAGCTCCTGTCAGGGTACCTCATACCTCCCAGCACAGTAGCTGCCCCTTCTTCTCCCAGGTTCTCCACCCCAGGGCTCTGCTCTGTCAGCCCCTATAACTGAAAAACCCAAACAACCCTTCCCTCTCCTAGCAGCACACGTGCTTTCCCAAAGCATAACAGCTTTTACTCATGAAAAGCTGCTTCACCCTCTCGGTTTGAATTATAGATGAGTCTTTTCTTCAGGCAGCTATCTCACAGTTTAACCCTTCCGTGACTAACGTTATTTCTCAGCCCTCCCTCAGTAGTCGCGGGTGAACGATTTCCAAGTCACTGCACACTCAGATAAGGGCAGCAGCAGCAAACTGCAGGCTGGTTTTCATCCACGTACACCTTGTGCTTTTCCGCTGTTACGAAGGCTCTGCAGATATCTGATTAAAAAAACAAAGCGAGCCTGAACCGCACTTTTCTTTATGCGTTAGGTAGGTGCCAGGCTCACCGTGCAGACAGCTGAGGTTTATCAAACAGCACAGGTCTAGGTTGGGATTCCCCAGGTTCCTTCCTGGATGCTATCCGTGTTGTCAGCTGCTCTCGCTCTTCCCGAAATAGCATGTTTTGAGACTGGCTTCTGCCCCACAAAAAACTTGATGATGCCTGACTGAAAATGTGGGCTTGTTACAGGCAGAGCCGACCCAGGAAGAAGCCGTCTTCCCTTGCACTTCTTCCCAACACCAAGTCCTCCACATTAACAGATTTAAACACCCACCAAGCTTGACTGTTTTGCTCACTGCTTTCACTCATTCAGCTCCTTCTGAAAGGAAACTCATGTTATGTGGCTGCTAAAGACAGCAGAAGGGTTTATCTGTCGATATCTAAGCCAGAAAACATTTGACTGGTGGACTTTGAAAAAGGAAATGTTGGAATAAAACCTTAAACAGAGTTAGGAATGAAACTAGAGTTAGACAACAGCTACAACAGCACGAGCGTGACCCTGCAAGGAGAAATCTGCAGCGTGTGACCCCTGCCTCTCAGCAGTAGAGTGTGTTGATCCATTTCATTTTGGTTGACATTACCTTCATGAAAAGCGAGTGGGTTTCCCAGCAGAGAGACTTTTCTTTAAGAGGAGTGCTGCTGGACCTCCTCAGCAGCAGCAGCAGTCCACGAGTAGGTAGACACAAGTGGTAGTTGTTCCCAGGTCATTCCCAGATTACATCTTGTAGGCAAATTCTGGAGCACCTCAGACTTTAACAGTAAGAGCAGTTGTTTTCCGGGTACCCAGCCCCCAGGGATGGGGAGCAGAATGAAGGCCCAGTTTCCAAGAGGAAACAGTGACCTGTTGCACCACTTAGAGACACACAGAAGTCTATGGGGCCAGATGGGATCCACCCAAGGGTACTGATGGAGCTGGCAGAAGCACTTACCCAGCCACTTTCCATCGTTCATAAGCACTTGGCTAACTGGGCTAACCAGTTGACTGGAGATTGGCAAATGTGGCATCTGTCTACAAGAAAGGCCAGAGGGACTAACTACAGGCCAGCCAGTCTGACCTCAGTGCCAGGGAAAGTTCATCTTGAGTGCCATGGTGTGACACATACAGGACAATCAGGTGATCAGGCCCAGTCAGCACCAGTTCGTAAGGGCAGATCCCGCTTGCCTAACCCGACCTCTGACCAGCCAGGTGACTGACCTTAGGGGATGAGGGAAAGGCTGTCCATGTTTGCTACCCAGACTTCCGTAAAGCTGTTGTCACTGCTTCCCGCAGCATTTTCCCAGAGAAACTGTCTGCAGGCGGCCTGGATGGGCACACACCTGTCTGGATAAAAATCTGACTGGACGGCTGAGCCCAGAGCAGAGTGAGTGGAGTCAGTTAGTCAGGTAATCAGTCGCAAGGGCCATGCCCCAGGGCTCACGAGTGGAGCCTGCTTTCTGGAACATCTTCATCCCTGGTCTGGACAATGACACCCTCACTAAGTTTGCAGACACCAAGTTAGGCAGGAATGTCGATCTGCTCGAGGGTAAGATGCCTCTACAGAAGGATCTGGACAGGCTGAGGCCGACTGGATGAAGCTCAACAAGGCCAAGTGCTAGGGCCTGTGCTTGGGTCACAAGAACCCAGTGCCACGGGCTTGGGGAAGAGCAGCTGGTAAGCTGCCCAGCAGAACAGCATCTGTTGGGTGCTGATCAACAAGCAGCTGAATATGAGCCAGTAGCGTGCTCAGGTGGCCAAGAAAGACCCATGGCATCCTGGCTTGTATCGGAAATAGTGTGGCCAGCAGCAGTAGGGAAGTGATTGTCCTCTGTTCAGCACCGGTTAGGCCACACCTCACTTTGGGCCCCTCAGTACAAGAAACGTGCTGATGCGTTGCAGGGTTTTCAAAGAAGGGCAACAAAGCTGGTGAATGGTCTGGGGAACAAGCCACGCCAGGAGCAGGTGAGGGAACTGGGGCTGTTTAGCTGGAGAAAAGGAGGGGAGACCTTACCACACTACCTAAATGAGTTTGTCAAGAGATGGCATCAGAGTTCCTGCGACAGGACAAGGGAAAATGGCCTCAAGTTGCACCAGGGGCTGTTTCGACCTTAGCAAGAGCTTCTTCACATAAAGGACTGTTAAGCTCTGGAACAGAGTGCCCAGGGAAGTGGTGGAGTTGCCATTCCTGGAGGTATTTGAAAGCCACACAGATGTGGTGCTGAGGGACACAGCTGACTGTCGGTCTCGGGACGATAAAGGTCCCTTCCAGTGTGAAGGAATCTATGAAAACCACGTGCCGGTAGGGTGTTTCTTACTGAGAATCAAATCAAACTAGACAATCTCTCACGGGGAGTGGAGCTACAGTTTCTCCAGCAGGGCCTGGTCTAAGCGCGCTTCTCCGTTTGGAGCAGTGGATGTATCATTCCACACAATTACTGGCACTTATGTGAAGGTCCCTTCCAATCCCTAATGATTCCATGAATCCCATCATGGCCATGCAACGCTCTAAAGACCATTACACTGGCCAGAGCCTTTCTTGGCCACTGGTCTCGTGACAGAGGCACAGAGGGCCACATATGAGACAGGAGCAGCTTCCCCTTCAGGACTGTTCCCAACAGTTAGTAACAGCGTCCGGGTAAGCGACAGCTGCATAGTCCTGGACATTCTGATCCTCAAAGGCATTTTGGAGGCCAGCTCTTCCTGAAGCGTCCAACTTTGAGCACGCAAGGCATCGGTCTTTTATAAAGGTCAAGACGTCCTGCAGAGCAGAGGAGTTGTTATGGAGCAGTGTGAGGAAGGCAGAGAAAGGAAATACAAATATTACTGTGCTCCGTATAAATCTGTCCGACTGTTTACGAGAGCTGTTCTCTTACTCCACTCTTTCCTGCCCTCATTTCCTCCCTCGATTTCTAATTGCAGAAAACAAAGCAGTACAAGTCCCTGCTTTCATTACATGCAGCACCTGCTGCCTGCTCCGAAACAGATGTCCAGAGCATCGTTAGGCAATTATTTATTTACCCTTTTCCAGTGGGGTTAATTTCAAACACCCTTGTGCTAGATCCTCCCCCCTCGGCTTCCTCTGTTTCTCATCCTTCCCTCCAGTCTGAGGTCCAACAGCTCCTCTCTGCATCAGTTTGCTCTTCTTATGTTTGTCCTGGGTCACTGCACTCACAGGACAGAGTGAGAGACTGTAACTGCTATGAACAAGGAATTCAGTTAAGGAGATTTCTGGGTTTCTTGAGTTGGAGGAGGCCTCCTGAATGTGTGCAAATCTGTGAGGGGTGGGTGGCAGGAGGATGGAGCCAGGCTCTGCTCAAGGGCATCTGGTGGCAGGACAAGGGGCACTGGGTGCCAGCTGGAACACAGGAGGTTCCCTCTCAATCTCAGCAGGACCTTCTTCCCAGGGAGGGTCCCGGAGCACTGGACCAGGCTGCCCAGGGGGGCTGTGGAGTCTCCTTCTCTGCAGACGTTCCAGCCCCGCCTGGCTGTGTTCCTGTGCCACTGGGTCTGGGTGATCCTGCTGTGGCAGGGGGACTGGACTGGGTGATCTTTCCACGTCCCTTCCAAGCCCTAATGATTCTGTGGAAGCAGTGGCTTAGCCGCAGCCACCCCAGTTTTCAAACACAATGAGGTGATGCTGGGTTTGCATTTTTTATCCAGGCTAAGGTGGCAGAGAGCTCCAGCGGGTAGGGGAAGCACGTTAGTTCTTTCAATCAATAACAAAAAGCAAGCTACAACAAGAGCTGCAGGACACGTTGTGCCAGGTTAATTGGCAGCACACTGTTCAGTGGTTCAAGCGTTGCTGAAAATCATTCCTTTAGGTTATTTCTTTCACCAGCAAATTCCTGGTGATGCTCTGCTCAGGCAGCCTGGCCAATCCGGTCTGGTTTCAACAAGCAAATCACCGTAGCTAGGCTTTTACAGCCTCCGTTGCACCTTTGAAAGGTATCGGTGGGAACGGGCTGGTGTCAGCCCTAACCACCAACTCTGTCCCCCGATGCAGACAGCTCTAACTTTACCAGATGTTAGTGGTTTGATCTGTGGTTGCCCATCACGAGTGTCTGTGTCTGAGAGACCTCTACAAGCAATCAGGAGAAACAGTCCAGCCATTTCTTAAATGAGCTGAGCAGAACAAGAACGTCTTGCGGCAGCTGAAGTTACAAAAGCAGCTTCCTTGGAACTGTCTCATGTGCGGTTCCCTGCTGTTGTGTGGCTGATTTTCTTCCTTCCCCTTAACAGAGGCACTAATTTGGGCTTCCCTCTTCCATCAGTGCATCTGTTTTCTGACAGTGCGTGAGACAGTAACAGCTTGGGGTCCCCAGTTCCTGTTAACTAGCCAACAGGCCACAGTCACTCAGGATGCTGGGACGGAGGTTGTCAAATACCCTGACACACACTACAATCACAGCTTCTCAGAACAGGGGACAAGGAAACGCACTAACCAGTAAGACACAAGCTGCAAGTCCACCTCAGCATAACAGATCGTAGCTGCAAGGACGTGAGAGTAGCAGGGAGAGGCAGACAGCTCCTGTCGGGTGTGACGCGTGCTTGCTCAGGTTTGGGCAAGACAAGCGTTCCACTTTGTAACGGTAGGTATCTGGCACTTTGATACCTGCACGAAAACTGCCACTGGGGTTCTGAGGACGCTGCTGGTCTTTGAGTATCTGCTGCAACTGCAGCTCTTCCTGCTGCAACCCACATCGGTAAGAAAGACCGCGTCTGAATCGGATGGTATTTGCACCTTGGGGTGCTTAGACAAGGAGCAAAGCACAGTCTGCTGGCATCAGAGCAGAGCCAGGGCAGTTAGGCAAGAGGACGGTAGGGAGACTTCAATTACAGATGCGCACGAGGATCTTTTGAGTTGGGAAAGAAAAAGGAAACCAGAGTAGAGAGGAAGCACGTTCGACCAGGACCCACGGCGCAAAGATGAACCATGAGACTGCGAATGAAGTGAAGGGCCTGAGAAACGAGAGAAGGAAGAGCAGAAGTAGGGGAAAGAAATTAGGGGTAGAGCACCTGTGCCTGACAGGAGGCCCAGGACCCATGGGCTCCGCATTTCCCTGCTGCCAAAAAGCATCCACAAAACCGTCCCTGTCCTTTGGAGGCTGCAGGAGAACGGTAACCAATGATTATAACCATTCTTCCTTCCATCCTTGCGACTGAACTTTTGGCGGCTCGCTAGCCGGCCGGCTGCGGGGAATGAGGGCTGGAGACTGCTGAAAGATGGCAATGCAGAACGCAGCACCGCACTGACAGGAAGCGTCAAACTTCAGGCTGCCCAGGGGATGTGAACTCGCTCCCTTCCCGTTTAGAGGGAAACCCTGGCTGGGCACGTCTTTTCCCCGCAGGATCAGCTTACTTCCAAAGCAAACCAAGCTGCACTGCTCTGGCTAGCAGATTTTCAGCACTCTGTCTCCGAGATCTCCGAGTGGCTCCACTCAGAGCTCACTGGCCGCTCACTCGTGAATTGCCATGCTAAGCGATGAATTAGCAGCTCTATTTATGGCATTAATCACGGGAATCCACAAGCACGGACAGATCCACGAAGGCAACGAGCTTGGGCTACGGTCACGCAGCAAACCTTGGAAGGTTTTGTTTATCGTCTTGAAAGAAAAGCTTCATCTCCCGGGCAGCTGGTGTAAAATACCTGCCCTCCCGGTACAAACACACAGTCCCAGGGTGTGAGAACCAGGCCAAGCAGGACTCGCTTGTCTGCGTTTCTGCTTGTTAAAAAGTTGTGTAAGGAGTCCCAACAGGGAAAAGGATTCCAGGGAAAGTACTTGATACCAGTTAAAACAGGGAACGATCACTCTTTGAAAGCAAAGCGACAAGACAGGCAAGGTAGCGTGCGTGGAAAGAGACGAAACCAGGGGGTACCCAAGCCCCGCTCCATTCTCACAGAGGTCTCTAACAGCTCCCATGACCAGATCTCAACTCACATGAAGCAAAACCGAGGCTATGCCCTACCCAGGGAGCCCCGTTAACACAATTAATACCCAATTAGCTGTAGTAACCCCATGTAACGGAGGCGTAAGGCAGCCTCATCTTCTCTCACACCTCTGGAGACGGCAGGGACTGAAGGCAGTTGTTCCCTCAGCAGAAAAGCAATCATCTTACATTGTGCTAGAATAAAATAGTAAGATCCTCTGTGAATCTTTGCTCCTAGCTGCTGCATTTGGGTGGAAATTCACCCTTTTAAGGTAAATTTTAAGATCATTTACCTTTCTAAGGTAAATTTTACGGTAAACAACGGTGGCTGCTTTTAAAACCTCCATGTTCTTTACCTGCCTTTCACTGCTGTAACGGTTTCTATGGAAACTGGAGCTGGCCACGCAGCAGCCCCAGAGCGCGAATCCTCGTTGTCAGTTCCCCATTACAGTGCCACCTCCAAAGTGCTCCAATAAACCGGCTGCCATTGTGCCGCCTCACGAGTTTTCGAGCGAAGCCGAGCAAGAAAGCCTGCTTTCACCCAACGCTCCGCACAGCCTTTGGTAGGTGAGGGCGGAGAGCTTTAACAGTGCGCGTGATACGACTCTCCCGGTTGAGGATACGATCCTTAAACAGAGAGACAGTTTATTAGCAGTAAAAGCCCCAGTGTGTGCAGTTAGACTTACATAAAGGTGACTTATACCGGCGCGGGTATGTCTAGACTGCTGTCACAGAAGCACACTGTAGAGATACTGAGTAAACGGGTAAATCGACCTACAGTGAGCTCTGTGCTCCCACGGCTGGCTGGGGGGCTTCTGGGCAGCCCTATGCACGCGCTACTCCCTGTAGGTACCGGAGAGGGAGTGCACTCGGCCAGACTAAGCGTGAAGTCTGTGGTGGGTGGCTACTGCGAAAAATAGCAAGTGTGCAAGCCCCAAGCACAAGTTGTTCACAACAAGAACGAGTGTAACCGAAATCTAGGCTCCTCCATCAGCTGTACCTTAACCTCTCACTCTCGTACGAGCTGTAAGCTTCCTTGTGTTCATTTATGTTACGTCCCTGAGCTAACTTGAGCGAGAACATCCCCTTTTTCCTGTGGGGGAGCAATCTCCACAGAATACATCCTCCATCACAGGAGTCCAGCGCTGTGAGCAAGGACTAACTTACAACCTTCCATGAACAGGTTCTTACCAGAGTGATTTGCCCAACATATGTTCCCTTCACCCCTTCTCTGAGGCTTCAAACTCCTGAGATACCTTCCCTTCACCTCTTCTCTGAGGCTTCACACTCGATCAGAGCTTTAAAATTGCAACAGAGCCAGGACAGAGAGGGCAGGCAGGCAGGCACTGTGTGTCGGCATCAGCCTCCAATGCACAGAAAATAGGTGGCCAGGGGTTTTAGGCACACCCCCTAACCGCAGGATGTGCAGCATCGGAGGTAGAAGCAGAGGAACTCGGCAGACGCTGCGTGTGCGACTGCAGCAGCCGCCAGGGACAAAGATGGAAGCCCGTTTTGGCACAAATTTATTTTAAAGACAATAGGAAGAGCAGCATGATCTCCAGACTATCTTCTCCTCCCCTGTTTAGCAGAGCTCCCCAAACTCATCCAGTCCACACACAGGGCTGACACCCTCCAGAGAAGCACAGTCTTTGTTTCTTCTAACCCAAGAGAGATCACCTTTCCCCCTGAGCCGGCAGGGTTAACTCTTGCTCAGCACAACGCAGCTTCAGCTGATACAGAACACTTAATGAAGACGATCAAGGCACGCTCTTGCATTAGCTGTCACCCGCGTCCATACAGCTCAGCCTTTCCTTTAAAATCCCCCTGAACTCAAGCGGGTTTTTCCCTGATCAAGCAGCCACACCTGGTTAACTGCTGAAGCGCCCCCGAGTGCAGCAGAATTCCACGTTATTTCTTCCACAGACAGCCTCTGCTTTTAAGCTTCGCTCCAAACTGCTGGTTGAGGGAGGAGTCTGAGAAGAGCAACTCCCCCGCGGCCAACCACCCTCTTCACAGGCATAAACCAAAGCTGCAGTTCCCTTCAGTCTCCCGACATTCGGGATCTGCACTTTTTCCTCTGGTTTTCAGCGCTGCTGGGGAGCGGGGGCAGTGAGAAAGCCTTCTGCAAGTCTCTATTAAGCATCTTCTCCTGCACAAGAGCATCCTTTCAGCACCTGTTCAGGCCCAGATGTGACCTGAAGGTACTCGACTGGAAACACAGCAGCAGCGCTAGGAGTAGGGCAGCCTGCAGAGAAACCAACTATCGAGCCCAGCTATAAGTAGGGAATTTACAGCAAAAGAATGATTCATGCTAAGTTTTCCACTATGGAAAGGGCTATAGTTTTCCAGAGGCCTCCGACTGCAAATGCCAAGGAGTTTGTCATACTTTCTCTTAGCCTATATCTCACAGCAGCCAGGGCCTGGAACGAGGCGTATAATATAGCGGCAAACTAGAGAGACCTGGCGCTCATGGGGCTCCTTGCTGGCTTTCCTCACGCACACGGGTCATTTTTCCCCGCTATGTCAGTCCTTATAGGGCTCCACCACTCCATCTGTCTCCTGGGAGTCTGCTCTTTCAACCGTTACAGGGGAGCTGCGGAGGAAGGAGGAGGGAGATGGTCAGTGCTTCCTGCTCTTTTCAAGTCAAAGCTCTCATCCTCCACACCGTTAGTTAAACAGATTAATTAAACAGACAAGCCCCCGCAACAACCAGCAGGTCCTCTCTAGGGAGCAGCTCTGGGCTTGGAACTGTGGCACCTGACGGAGCTGCAATTACTGCAGCACAAACATCTCGGTGGCCACCTCCTTCGGGCAAATTAGCACCTGTGCTCCCCTGCAAAGACAGATAGGGATAGTGCTTTCCCCCACGGGTGATCAGGAAGAGACACGGAGAGGAGCATGCAGACGGCACAGGAGGTCTTGCTGCCTTTCCCGTTTTCTTTTCCAAAGCATCTGATGTATGGTTTGCCATTCGTAAGGGAGGAAAAGCAAGTCAAAACTGAACAGCACAACGGGGGCTGACTTTGGGACGGCTGCTCCGAGCAGCACGCGCAGCCCTACGCATCGGTAGCACACAGCGCAGAGCCAGGGGAGTCCAGACAGGCTTGAGAAGCAGTGGGCGAGGGTGCGGGATGCGGAAGCGATGCAGAACTCCATTCCTGAAGGCCGCTTTTCAGACAAGGCGAGTTGCTGCCTCAGGCCCAGGAAAGCCGTGCAGATTCAGGAACACCCGTACAGAGACACGGCGCTGCCAAGAGGGCCTGATAAATCTCCTGTTTCCTTGCGTCCTCTCTCTAGCTGTTAGTGAGTACAGGTAAAGAAGAAAGATTCACAGCTATTCCCACACGGAGAGATCACAGGACCGGATTTAAAGCCAGGTAGGTTGGTGCTGACATGACCAGTGCTGTAAACAGTGGTGACTCCTTCCTTTAGGGCTCCCTGGAAGGGACTGTGAAGATGGCTATGTCACATCTTATTGCAGGGAGACAACACAGGGGTTTTATTGTCCGCCTTCCTGCCGTATCAGGATGTCCAGAACGCTCGATACAACTTCCACCTGAAGTCGCAAGGAAGGCAACAGAATATTAAACCAAGAATTTAGACAACATCTCTTGAGTCGGGCAAAAACAATGGTGGGAGAATTGGATCTCTTTCTGTCCCCTCTCTAGATGGCAGCAGACAATTCTAGGGTCAACTCCACCTCTCCTCCTTCCCTCCTCCATTCTGAAGGGACCAGCACAAATGCATCTTGTGTCTTTAGAAAGCTGTATAATATCCTTCCATAGTGCTGACAACATCACTGTTACTCTCCAGCAGTTCCAAGACACGGTGCATCACCACTTCAGCCAGAGAGGGGTTGTAGCTCTGCCGGACACAGTTCAGGACATGGAGGAAATGGCAGCCCTTTTCAGCATCTGCATTGAAAACAGAAAGTGTCACCAGGCATGAAGGGAAGACTTTTGTCTACCTGCCTCTCTTTACCCAGTAGAATCCAGATTACTCATGAGAAACCCCCACAGCTGTCAGAGAGGAAGAGTGCCCTAGGTGCTAAAGCAGAGATGTCTGTGTTCAGAGGGAAGAGATCTGGTCTGTACCCACAGCTCCCTGATTATCAGCTGCTCCCACTGACTCTTCTGGACAGTGTCAGGTCTGGAGCACTGGCAACGAGGGTGAATGATCAGAGTCTTGCAAGCTCTAATCTGCAGGCCTCATCCATGTGACCTGATGACGAGGTCACTAACGTATATAGGTGGACAGTGGGGGTACCCTTAAGCCATCCAGCTTCTGCAACCGCAAAAGGAACCAAATGAAATCCCTTTGCTCGCACCCAACCTCACAACCGGCTACAACAGAACGCAGCTCGGGGACCCGCAACTGCTGGCCCGATGCTGGCACCTCATGGAGAAACTGCTGCAGTGCAACTTCCATTCCTCTACAATGCCCGCTGCGCTGTTTCAGGCTACTACAATGATGGCTGTGGAAGACCCCCGAGCTTCAGGATCAGGTTTTCTCGCTTTTTAAGAGGAGTTAATCCTGAAAACGTACAGCGTGACCTGGAATGTTTCCAGGAGCGGCGTATCTGCCGCCTCTCCGGGCAACGTGTGCCAGTGTTTCACTACCCTCCCTGTAAAAGATGGTTCCTTACAGCTAGTCTGAATGTGCCTTTCAGTTCAAAACTGTCAGCCCTGGTCCTAGCACAACAGGCCTTGCTAGAAAGGCTGTCCCCGTCTGTCACATCAGCCCCCTTTAAATACTGAACGGGCACAGCGAGGTCTCCCCAGAGCCTTCTCTTCTCCAGCCTTTCCTCACAGCAGATGCGTCCCAGCTCTCCGATGGCTTTTGTGACCTTCCTCTGGACCTGCCCTAATAAATTAACGCGTTCTTGGTACCAAGGACTCCAGCAGTGGACACTGGAGACTCCAGCAGTGGTCTCACCAGAGCAGCGTAACAGCAGAACCACAGCCCCTGACCTGCTTGCCACAGTCATTTTGATGCAGCCCAGGAAACCATTAGCATCTGGGCTGAGAACACTCTTTGTCATCTCATGTGCAGCTCTTCCCCCAGCAGTCCCCCAAGTCCTTCTCTGTAGCAGTGCTGTCCACCGGGAGGCAGGAGCCCGTTCTGAGCTCTCTCGAGCACTTCAGCCCGTTCCCTCCTGGGTGCAGAATACAGCAGGTATTCCTTCTTTTAAAAGTCAGGATCCAGCGTGACTGAAGAATTTTAGGGCTGTCAGCCAAAAAATACATGCACCACCCTGGGACTGGTAAGCGTAGAGAACAGAACGATGCCCCCGCCTGCTCGTTGAGACTGTTCCTGCAAACAGAGCGGGGAGCTGCATGTCGCATTAGTCACAGGTTTGTGCTAAGAAGGCTAAAGTGCCTATCCCTAACTTCGCCCGAGTCTCAATGAATTGAGATGAGTGACTCAAACGTTACCCAACAGGGCAACACAGACTGCCCTCCTAGATATCTAGAGCACTGTGTCCAGTGCTGGGCCCCTCAGTTCCAGAAGGACACAGAGCTGCTGGAGGGTGTCCAGCACAGAGCAACAAAGATGATGAAGGAAGGAGAGCAGCTCCCTGATGAGGAAAGGCTGAGGGAGCTGGGGCTCTGGAGCTGGGAGAAGAGGAGGCTGAGGGGGGACCTCATTCCTGTCTCTAAATCTGTGAGGGGTGGGTGTCAGGAGGATGGAACCAGGCTCTGCTCAAGGGCATCTGGTGACAGGACAGGGGCACTGGGTGCCAGCTGAAAGAGGTTCCATCTCAATCTCAGCAGGACCTTCTTCCCAGGGAGGATACCAGGGGAGGGTACCCGTCTGGACGTAAGGGACCTCGAAAGACAGTCCAATCCCCTGCCACAGCAGGATCACCCAGACCAAGTCANGTCTCTCAATCTGTGAGGGGTGGGTGTCAGGAGGATGGAACCAGGCTCTGCTCAAGGGCATCTGGTGACAGGACAAGGGGCACTGGGTGCCAGCTGGAACAGAGGAGGTTCCCTCTCAATCTCAGCAGGACCTTCTTCCCAGGGAGGATACCAGGGGAGGGTACCCGTCTGGACGTAAGGGACCTCGAAAGACAGTCCAATCCCCTGCCACAGCAGGATCACCCAGACCAAGTCACACAGGAACACAGCCAGGCGGGGCTGGAACGTCTGCAGAGAAGGAGACTCCACAGCCCCCCTGGGCAGCCTGGTCCAGTGCTCCAGGACCCTCCCTGGGAAGAAGGTCCTGCTGGTATTTAAAACAAAACAGGGTTTGTGGAGCTCTGACTAGGCATGCTGAGGGCTTTTTTTCTTTATGCAATAGTTGCAGGTAGCTGGGTTTGGCCCGAGAATGTGTCACAACTAAAGCAAGGGCGTGAGGCACTGCCTTGAAAACCGGCAGAGAAGGAACCCACTGGAAAGAACAGCTTGGTGTCTGACAAACCAGTCTGTCTGTCAGGGAAGATTAATGTACCCGCGAAGGAAAATGGGTAGGGATTTCTTGTGACAAACAAGCAAAAGAGCTCGAGGTATGCCCCGTCCTTGTTTCCTGCCCACGGGCCGGCTCACTAGCCGAGGCCAAGGCGGTGGCTAAGTGCCATCCCACCACCAGCAGAGGGGGACCGATAGTTACGTTGAGATCGGCTCTCTGGCATCATGCAGCGCCTAGAAACCATCCGCAGCCTCCTGCGGAGTGAAGCTTCCCGGCTTTCCTTATCAAAATCTTCTATTGCCAGGTGAGCAGGACAGTGAAACGGTCCCTCTAAACACTAGCCAAAATACACCGACCTGGAAATCGCCCTCTTTAGAGCGGAGAACTGTGTAGGTGAAAAGCATCCAGGAGAACAAAAGGCTGTGTGCACAGGCGTTGCTGGCTCTAACCCGTTCATTATGGGAGCGAGGGCTTTGAGGATCCAGCACTGGTCCAGGTTTTTGTATGACTGATCGGAGCCTCTCTATGCTGTTGACTCTACTTGGCTAGGAGAAAGACCTTCCTCACCTCTCACAGAACAGAGTACTTCATCACTCTGACAACGCACAAGAGTGGGGGGGGTGAGCCCCAGGCAGTTGCTCAGCACTCCATGGCAACTGTATAGAAGTTCTGGCCTTTACAGTGGCACAACTGTAAAGCCCCCCATAGCCCCCCAAGGGTTCTCAACTGATGCACTGAACGGGCAGAGGAATGATTGGACTGCAGCGAGAAGATGCCTGCATCTGTTAATTGGATAAAGAAAATAAGACACCGCTTGCACCGGAAGAGCCCCGGGCAAATGAGCCCATCTCTACCTGTTTGCCAAATGACATCTACTCCATCCATACCCCAGAGATACACAGCTTCTACCCCCACCCACAAACCTCGTCTACAACTGCTTAGAACTCTGAATTAGTACTACTTAGCCCTTTTGCTCTGCAGGACAGCCACCACAGACCAGGTGCTACTCGTGCTTTCACAGTGACGGGGGTACCAGCAATTCTAGACAACACACCTCGTGTTCCAGTCAGTCAGTCACTCTGTACTGAGGTGCATTCTACCCAGAAATAGCTGCACTCCAGCAGCAGGCGATCCCTGCCAACACACTGTGCCCTGTACTCTGAAGGGAAGTCTGTGGCAATGTACTGGTGGGTGTCATGAGCAGACGCTCAAGTCAAGCGTGAGCTCCACTATGGCAATAAGACACAACTAGCTCGCAGGACAGGGACAACGTAGAAGACACATGAAAATTATGTGAGAAGAAGTGGATTTAGTGAGACTGAAATCCCTACCTGCAAAGAACAACCATCTGAGCTCTCCCTGAGCTTAAAATCTATAGAGAATAAGTCAATGTTATTGCTGATTTAAAGGAGGCAGGGATTTGACCTTCCTGTAACATCACTTGTGTGTCAACTCCTCTGTAGAAACTGAACTAGCAAGATCTGCTACTTATCCAGAGCACAGAGCAACAGCTGCTGGGTGCTGACCTAACTTCATTACCTTGGGTTTCTCCCCAAATCATCCAAAGATAGAGATCTCAGATAATGGCTGTTTATTACAGATCTGAGAAGCTCTCTTTCTGCTGGGCACACCTGCTCTTTCTCTCTCTCCATGTCCACAAGAAGCTGCTCTTGTCCTCCTGCTTTTAGCCACACCGATTACCTACACCAGCAACTTAGCTCAGAGTCCAAGGGTAAGGACAAGAAGGGTAACTAATGCAGCAGCAGGAGGAAATACTGTCATCACCGTATGGGCACCAGCTCATCAGAGCCCTGAGCACTCCGCTACTTACGCCTGGGTTTTCGGCAGTCTTCTTTAATCACATCAAGGGTCGTTTTAAGCAGCTCCTTATCATGATCAGTCACCTGGAAGAAACAGAGCCACCTGGTAATTGGTAGCTGTTTCACTGTAGATGGCATGGCTGTCAAAAAGCAACCCCTGGCCATGATGTATTCCAGACTAACGCTGTCGTAACTGCAGTCTGCATTACACACAACCTCTGAGACCAAAACTCTAAGCCTTCAGTTTAGTTTCACCAACAGCATCCATGAGTTAGGTAAAGAACATGACACACCAGATCTTGACCCAAAGGAGGGCGAGCAACTCAGAACACCACCAATTTTCAACCCACTCTGATCAAGTCACACAACTGTTTCAGCCTTCAGCGTGCTCGGCTGCATCAGCACAGTTTGGCAGCCCAGTGAACACCAGCTGCTCTTGAAAAAGCAGCAGTGCTTAAATCTGGTGCTGGGTTACACAAAAGTACCTCGGGGGGGTGGTACAGAGGTAAAAGCGACAGCAAAGCAAGCTGCGGGTAAGACCTCAGAGTAAGCAGACAGCACGAGGATGTCCTCAGTTTCTTACATGGTATAAATCCTTGGAGCTACCAGGTTTCTGGAAAACCATCCCATTGTCTTGTAGCATCCTTATTGCTTCCTTAAAAACGCTGTGAATCCTTTTGGAACTGGAGTCACTTTTTGACTTCACCTGGATGGGAAGGAAGGAATGAAACAGACGGTAAGAGACCCCAGCTCAACTGACGTTACCATCAAAAGCTTTGAAGAGCAAAAAGCACTTTTTCAGGCACTTTTGTTACACAGCACTCTTCATTCAGTAATTCACAGGCCAGACCCGCTAGGTACGAGCTAACCAACATCCCTGAGCTTTAAAAACAAACACAGGGGCGCACGCTGTTCTTCAGGCACCATAACCTCCCAAGTGCCTTCACTGTATTTAACAGCTACCCAATTATGTACCAAGAGCTCTCTCTGGGAACAGGCTTGTGGTGTTCGCAGAGCACGGCACTGTTCATACTAATCAAGCTGTGCTCATAGAGTTTTCCTGATAATCATAGTAGGAAGGTAGAGAAGCAAGTGCTTTGCAAGGTGATATTCAGAAAAAACCCAGTGCTGGGGACTGAGTTGAAACTGAGGAGAAGAGCAGAAAACCCACAAGAATAGCATGTGTTTCTTATCCCCTCTTTATACCCATTCTGCTCGTGTTCTCAGAAGTTTCTCCATGCTCTAATAAAATGAAAAGATAAAGAGTCTGCATGAAATCAAGGAGGGTGCTGAGGCTAACGGAACAAAGCGCTCCATTCAGAGAGCAGGTGGGAAACGAATCACTTGTGGAAGGAGAACAATGTGCCTGAAAGCCCCTAAGTGAGGAGGTTATTTACAACAAGGGGCTCTGTGTTCGGGACACATCTAAAGGAGGAGGAAGGATGTAAGGGGAGGAAGAAGAAAAAAAAAAGGAAAAGCAGGGTTTGTTTGGAAACAGAGCAGAGCCAAGACAGTGTTATGACAGCAAGGGGAGTGGAAGGAAATAATCAGATGAGGAGAAAAGAAAACATGGGGAGATAAGAGCAAGACCATGACTTACTCTTCTCTGTCTTTATCTGTCCTACTGCGTCCTTTAACCTCCCATTTATCTACAGACTGCTCCAATTCCCCAGTCCTTTCCTGTGTGTTGGGAGCACACTGTGCTCCCTGTGGTTTTGAGAGCCGAGTTTAACTGCTTCCCACAAACCAACCTGTGATAACTACAACCACACCAGAGCAACCAAAGCAAGACGTGCCAAGCTGTTCCTTCGACTCACACCGCAAACACTCCCACACAGTTCTGAACAAAAGGATCAGACTTCACGTGTCCTGCTTCACTCCCCAGATGCCCCCACAGAAGCCCTGGAAGTGAAATTCATGTGAGTGGAATCCTGAATTCACAGGAATATGGCAAACAGACGCCACGTTAGCAAAGGAAGGATATCTTTTCATGAAACATTCATCCCCTCCATTTGCAAGTCTCAAGTGAAACTGCAACAGCCTCTACGCCTGGAAGCTCGTGTACCTAACTGGGAATAGTTCAGAGAGCCAACAGAACCCAACATTAGCATGCCTCTCAAGTCTATCCATCCCCTTCCTGCACCTAATCCTCAACATTTCAACAGCCACAGTCGCATTTCTCTGCCCCTCTGTCCCATGACAGCTGTCTCTTGCCTCCCAAATCAACAGTCTACACTAACTGTTTAATACTTCAAGAAAATTAACGCAGAACAGCGGCTATTCTTCTCCGTTCAGTTTTCTCCTCCTCTCCCTGACAGAAGGATTTCAGTGCCCAAATGTGTCTGCCCCTCTGTCCAACACAGCTGTACCAGCCTGGGTAACAGACACTGCTGCTAACTGCAAACCTGACCGTACGTCCGGACACCGTTGCAGTCGGCGCGTTAATACCGCTATCGCATTTCTCTTCTTAATGCCTCTCTGATGAGCTGAACACTCAAGCAGAAAACATGGCAGGCAGGGCTAAAGTGAGGACTGAGGGCTTTACTCATGGACAAGCACGTTCTCAGAGCCGTATGTAAGGTGAAGAGACTTTACCTCTCACACTGAAACGCAGTAACAAACGTAGGGAACCGCTAGCAAAGCAACCACCTCAAGGCTCTGATCAATTTTTCATGTGAAAGCAAACATTTGGGGTGAAAAAGAGAGATAAAAATATCTCCAAAGCAGCAGAATAATTATGCAGTTTGGCTTAACACTGCGAACCCGTCAGAAGAGGAAAATAATGAAAGGCAGGCTCTGTGTGAGCTGACACACGGCTCGGCTCGGACGGATACTGAAACAGAATCGCTGAAAACGCATGTCGAGGCACTGACAGAGCGAAGGCAGGAGCAGGCTTGGGAGCAAGAAAATAAGCAAGCAGCTGCTACCTATCAGCACCCTCTCATACGTGATGCGGAGTGCAAGGATAAGGGCTCCAATGGCAGGAGGACTCTTCCTGAAGAGCTAGTGAGGGTCCCTGCCCTCTTCGGAGGCTTTGATATTATCCTCAAGTGACAGGAAGAGTTTGGGAGCTTTTTCCTAGTGTTGTTCGTCGCCATCCCTCTCGCTAAAACCACCACTGAAGGGCTGCTTTGTGAACCAACATAAAATTACTTAACCTGTTCTTCTGGCCCACCCAAAATAGCCCCAGCACCTCATCCTGCAAATTCCAAAGTCAGCAGAGCTTCTTCCCAATACTTTATCACTCTTCTGGGGCAAATCAGGCCCTCATTTCCCCTGGACTTGGATCCTCCCTTAAAGCCAATGTACACCTCAACTTGTAAGCTGAGCAAACATCTACAGGACACTAAACATGGGGCTACACAGAGGGAGAAGACATCCAGGACTATGAAGTCCTAGATTTCACATCCCTGCTTTTATTTCAGGAGGCGATTGAAGCACTGTACAGAAGTATTGGAGCTGTTATGGTAGCTCCTTTGCAGTCACAGCTTATTAGCCATCACTTCACTTGCACAAAGAGTTTCATCTAAGGCAGGCAGGTATTAAGGAGTTTAACAGCTGATGCGAACCAGCAGGATGAATTTAAGCTGGAATTTGAATTTACCTCTCACAACATTCACACCTTGGTTTGCAAAGTGCCCAACTTCAGCATGCCTTAGTTCCAGAGTACAGGATGTCAGGTTCCTGGAGTGCTGACAGCAGGGGTTCTACTCCCCGCTCCCCGACCACCAAATCAGGTCCTTTTCAAATGAAACACAAATACCTCAACACAGAGGCATCAAAAATCACTCATCACTTCCCACAACACATTCACACCCACAAGCAGCCATCTAATCACAGTTTTACCATGGCTGCCCTGTCTCCCAAGAGCAGCCAAGGACTCTGTAGCAAAGCCAACAGAAGAATCCATGTCTCCACAATTAAGCCAGTATTTTAATCAATATATTCCATCGGATGGCTCTCACGCAGATCAGTGGGCTGGTTCTGTGTAATCAGTTATCCCAGGATCTTTAAAACAAGACAAACTCTCTGCACAATCGATACTAGCTCAAAGAATGAAGTGGTGCAGGAATTAGTCTGTTCAAAAGCAGAAGGTATGTAACCTTTGGCTCATTATGAATCACAGCACACCCCGACGGTGTTACAGCTTCCTGCTGTAACCACACACGTGATTCTACTCGTGGAATTGCCCTTTGCAGTAATTGCTCAGGCACTGTTTAATCCCTGGCTTAGACAGGTGACAATTTTAGTAATGACGACTCTGGACGTGTCAGTCCTCAAGTCCTGTAATAAGCTTTGCAGTATGCATAGTTAAAGTAGCAGAGAGGCTTCCTCAAGAGGCAGGAAGACAAGAACACAGCAGCATCAAGAATGTATAATGCACTATGTTGTACTTAGAAGAGGGTTTAAGGAGTAGGTTAAACTTCCTTAACACTGGAAAACTTCCTGCTTTAACTACTTGACCTTGAGATAATACTCAAATCAAGACAAGGACGAACGGCAGTCCGGAAAGCACTGCCCAAGTCTGGTGTCCAAGCTACTGACAGGCACAAACTGGAATGGTAATACTTAAACTACACTCACTGAAGCACGGAAGAAGAGCATAAAAAGGGTTCATCAAGAATGGCTACTTGCAAGTTGTATTGAACCCAGTTGAGAAACTGGATGGGTCGAGTTTGCATGCTGTTCTCTTTAAAAGACGGAACCAAAGGCTTGTCCACTTGCCAAGCATAATTGCCTGAGTCCAGCGAGCACACCCTCTGGGTTCTCTCAGCACAAGATTGCTCTTTCTGGGTTTTTTGCCTGTAGTCTTCCTTGTGGTATCCACCCCTCACAGATTCATACAACCATAGAATCATTAGGGATGGGAAGGGACCTGGAAAGATCATCCAGTCCAATCCCCCTGCCACAGCAGGATCACCCAGACCCAGTGGCACAGGAACACAGCCAGGCGGGGCTGGAACGTCTGCAGAGAAGGAGACTCCACAACCCCCCTGGGCAGCCTGGTCCAGTGCTCTTAGTGTCTGTAGACTAGAAGAGGCAAGTGTTGCCTAGCAGAGGTCTCAGCAGAGGACACCATTTGAGTGCTTGATCTTTTATGCATCTGCTAGAGGGAAACGTACTCTGCAGAGGCACTTATGGGGAGTCACTAGAACTGGAACCAGGTATTGTGGAACTAATGGGTTGTAGACATAGTTCAGGTACAGCAATGCTGAAAAGAGATGCTGCCTAACTTAAGCTCTCCCAGCTACCGCCTTCCATCTTCGCCCCCTGCTCTGCTCCACTGTCAGCTCCTCACCACCTCCCTGGAGAAGATTTTCCACTGGGAGATGCCCTTCCACTAGAATGAAGACTGTGTAAATAACTCCTAAAGTGGGAAAGGAAGGGGGTATACACCACAGTGCCTGGGATCACAGGGAAAGGAAGAGAGGCAAAAAAAGAGCCTAACTGCAGCTGCGCTCTAGAGCACTGGATAAAAACACAGGGTAAAAGGCAGCTAAACACCCAGGTAAGTAACCCTCTCACCCCCAGAAGAGCTGCAAGAACTGAACAAGTGTGTATAGTGTGACGTGACCTAGGTAGTGTGGCGCGCTCGTGCAGCTTCAGTCCAACAGGCCTGAAATGACACGCTAGCAGCATCCTTTATCCTTTCAGTCTGAGGGTGACCAAACTAGAAGATTGCAAAGGTAAAAGAAAAGGCAGAGGGACAGAAATCAGATCTATTGCACTTATTGGCATGGGTACTTGACCTTTTGCCAATTAGAGGCGACACCTTCAAGAGACAGAGCAGAGGAAGGACAAAACGCATTTCCAGAGCATTGTTGGGCACTCCGCAGGTCACCTGACCAGCGCAGGTTCTTTCTGATGCAAAGACACATAAGCCTCTTTGCACAGAATTAATACGAAGGGCGATGGGGGAACTGCAATTTCTAAACAAGCACCTGTGCAACCACATTCCTAGGACACACGCTCACACCCTTGCATCGGGGTCAGAAGCGACTACTAGTTATAATGATAGCTCCTCCCGACTGCTGACAGTGCTGATGCTATAGTGGTTTGGATTTGTGTTTTGGAATTTTACCTTCCTGTAGTTTTTTCTGCACAAGCTCTGCAAGTTGCATGTGGTGACCTNTGAGCAGAGCCTGGCTCCATCCTCCTGACACCCACCCCTCACAGATTTAGAGACAGGAATGAGGTCCCCCCTTCTCCAAGCTCAAGAGACCCAGCTCCCTCAGCTTTTCCTCATAAAGGAGGTGCTCTACTCCCTTCATCACCTTCCTAAAAATGCAGAAACTCGAAAGAGGAGAGTTTCCAGAATTAGGCACCACGACCACTGCTTCCTTCACTATAAAGTGTTTGACAATTTTTACTGCTATTCTAGCTAGTTTAGGGAAAGCAGCCTGTCCCACACTGGATATTCCAGTTCCAAGCTTTTCTGTCCCAAACACGACCAGCTGTGGCTATTGTTTATACCCACGCTGGCTTTAAAGCGGTGTCAAAATTGCCTTTAATAAAGCTAAGAGCAACAGCAGCAGTTCAGTTAGGCCAGCAAGAAGAGAGCTACTCAGTATTATTCAACTTCACCTGCAAGGGACTAGGTTTTGTGTTGGTTTGGGCTGTGTTTTTAAGGACTAAACAAACGTCAGCCGTTAAGGTAACACAGCACTTAACTTCCCAGCACACAGCAGAGTCAGGCTGTGGAAACGACTGCCACGAATTTACTTCTCAGGGAAAATCAAAAAGTAAACAAGTGAGTCACAACCTTCGGGTAAGTTTCAGTTGCCATTGGTAACATGTAGAAGCCAAAGCTCTGCTACTTTTGCAGAAGCACATCACTTCATACCAGTTAAGAATCTGGTCTGTAATTTAACCAAATAACAGTAATATCAATCCATTTTGCAAGGTATTTTTGTTCCATTTTCCATTCTGCAGCTGGTCAAGAGCAACAGCTGCCTCACTGGGAACCTGCTTAACAGTTCGGTTACATGTAGACTGGTTTCAGTTAAGTTCCACCTTCTGATCCTCCCAGTTACAGCCCTTCACAAGTAGGGGTTTCCAACACGAGAAGCAGGCAGTACAAAGCACTGTTTGTCCAACCTGGTAATCTCCTGTTGAAAAGTACATCCCTCTTAGCACACTGAGCTCCAAATGATAATCAAGACAAAGACTCAGTGCTCCCTTCTCCTGATCAAATTCTCAAGCTTCTGTCCCAAACAGCTCAGGCACCTTAAAGGCCTCTCCTTTTCTGATGCTGCTACAATTTGCAGATGTAGGGGAGTTAGTGCCTCTTGCACGCTGCAGTGTTAACTCAGCCCTAACACATGACGACCCTTAACAACAGAACTCTCTTGTTCAGCTTTCTCCAGTCCAGCTTTACGTGTCTTCAGTGACCAGGGTTCCTCATGCCCTGTAAATTATTAGTGCAAAAGGTTAAAGCACTTGGGGTCTTTGAATCCTCCGAAGGCACCAGACCACGCTCTTATCTGGTTGTTTAAGCTTAAAAAAAACTACACGGCATCATTTCCCTCCTGCTAAAGACGTGAAGCACGTTAACTCACCTCCTGACAGCTGGCACTGGGGAGATGCACACCGGCCAGCGACACCAGCGCATCAATTGTTTCCAGTTCCTGTTGGTAGAAGGTCTGAATTTTGTTTTCCAGTAGAAAGCCCTTTACCTTCTCATGCAGCTTACGGATTGAGACATTCTGACCCTCCAAGCCACTACAGGAATACATAGAGCATGTTAAAAGGCAAGAAATACTCTACTAATGTTCCTTACAACAAGTCAGCTGCTAGACTGGTTTTCAAGGGTGGAAAGGCATTTCACTGTTCTTTAAAACCCCTGAATGTAAACCCTTACTTAAAACAGACTCTTTCTCTATGTTTTAACCATCTCATTGTTCCTCCCCATGGAATATAGAACAATTTGCATTGGAAAGAACCTGTAACGGTCATTTCTTCCAGCCCTCTTGCAGTGTGCAGGAACATCTTTAGCAAGGTCAGGTTGTTTAGACACCCATCCAACATGGATAGGGCAACTACAACTACACTGGACAACCTGTCCCATGTTTCACCTCCAGCATTCTTCCTTACATCTACTCTTAAGTATTCTCTACTAGTTTAAAAGCATTGTCCCGGGTTCCATCTGCAGGGATAGGAGCACAAACAGAAAGTCCACAGAAAGTCCACTGCTGATAACCATCCATTGTCTAGTGCAGACTCGAGATCCCCACGACCAGAGTAGTGCCTTGACACAAAGGCATGGGCCGGGTGGTCTTATCAGCAACTACCTCTTCCTGGCAGAAGTCAACAGGACCACGGCTGGACCGGCAGAGAAGCTAAATGCCCACACAGGAGTGTTCGTGCGACTGCTAAACCCGCTGTCATTTCTGACTACAGTTGCTAAGACACGCTACATCTTGACAGGAAACCTAAGCACAAATATCTGTCCTTTTGGGGACTGATTTTGTGGATGAGAATCTGACATGAAAGAACAAGGACAACTGACGGGTTTCCCTCCTTGCCCCCCGCAGGAAGGGACGCCTGTTGGTTAGAATCGGTGCCTCGGCTGTGCCGTGTGTCTGCAGGATGGTTTGCTTGCTTGTATGCCTTCAGTGACAGATGGCTTTCTGCAGTTAATTATTTTACCCTCGGCGATCTCAAAGAGTCTGCATACGTTGCAAGTGTGAATAAATAATACGAGCCATGAATCTGACTGCTTCTCATGAATGCAAACTGGACCTTCAGCATAAGGACTGTTCAGACCCATAGTAAATAAAGACTGCTACTCATGCATCCAACTGCTCCTTCAGAAGGAACAGTGAACCTACAGCATGTGGGTTGTTCATGAGTGTCTGGTGTTGGACCTAGAGCAATACTCCTTAATTGGCAGCCCTATTAAGGTGCTAATCCAGCCACAGCTATCCCCTCCATGCTCTGAGGTCTGGCTACGACACATGGGGGTTTAGTCCTTACCAAGTCTACCCTCTCTTTCATGCAAGACCATCGCAACAGAGCCTGCTAAAAATCTGCTCTTTAATTACTTGTGGAGGTGATGGTAGCTCATTGGCTGGACTTCACAATCCTAGATCTCAGTAATTCCATGATTCTGTGACAAGTCTTGTGACTTTAAAGTGAGCCATCTCTCAAACCACACTACCTGCATCTAAGCACCCAGCTACCTTTACTGAATACAGAAATGGGTGTTAGAATCTGCTGCCCTATGCTTGTGCAGAGTCTAAATCTCAGGCAGGCCCCGTTCTATCTTCCTGTACAGTTAATACAATAGCAATCATAAAACCTACACTTTGTCCCAGGACTGGTTTGGATGCTCCATTTACCTCTGTCCCTCCTCGAGGCCTTGGAAAGGTTTATCGTAAACTTCTCTGTAAAGACAGGGCAGTTCCAGCATTCTTGAAATCTGAACATCGCACACAGGATCATTCACTTTATCTGGAACAGGCAAACACACAGACGTGGCCAGGACTGCCATGCCAATGCCCTGAGCAAGCGCACCCGAGCTCCACCCGCCAGTATCCAACTGCCAAATTTCATTCACCCTTGTTTCTATACAAACCAACCCACAAAGGCCATTCTTGCTTTCAAAGTTTACCAGGAGGTAAATGACCTGTTGTGCTTTTGTCTGACAACTTACTGGATCAGAATTTATCACCTGTATTTTACCTTTCCACACTCTTTATTCATGAGGTGAAGTTAATGTATAGTAAGGAGCCTTATTTGGGCCAAAGCGGATGCTATTTGAATCGTGAGGCTCTCCTTTAATGAAACAACAGTACTATTACCAGCCCGTGAATGGGTTACCCAGCCATAAATCTTCTCTCTGAAAATGAGGGTTGAATTCCCTCTCAGATTTTAGCTGTGGCTGAAAAACTCTATGTCTGAGCCACGCAAGGCTTTTGAAAGATGGGCTTCACCCCTGACCAGTGGAATCATTCCAGTATTGCCTTTGAAAGCTCTCACTAGGGAAAACAACTCTTGCACAGTAGCATAGGCACAAAGGAGAGCAGGTGGTAAGCCTGGAAGCTCCTGGGGTATAAACAGCAGAGTACAGAGCCTTACTCCTCTAAGAGCTGACAGCTACGGGTCTGCACCCAGGTAACTGAAGATGAGGCACAATTCTCAGTCACTCTGCAGAGCTGGAGAGCTTTGCAGAACCCGGCCTTCAGTGTGCAGTGTTCTGCTGTCTGCTCACAAAAGGGATTTTATAGACTCATAACAAACAGAACCGTTTCTCCAAAGCAGTTAAAGCTCTTGATGAAGTGTGACACAGGAGGTCACCAACCTCCTTCTCACAGGCTTTAGCTATTCTACTTTGACACAAAGAAAATTGAAGAGCAAGCTATTCTCACAAATACCCGACGGCCGCATCTGCACAGAATTCTTGTGCTGGTGCTAGTCACCCTTTACAGATTTTGCAGGACAGCCCATTTACAGGCAATCTAATCACACACATGAAGGCGTGGGACTTCTGTCCTGACACCACTCACCTCGATATACAGAAACACAGGTGGAAATCTCTGTATAACAATGAGGTGCTAGAACACAGAGCGGACAGTTTTAAATGAATGACCCGTAACACTCACAAAAACACGAAGCCTGAATCTCTCTTTGTTGCCTGTAGGTTCGGATGTGACCCCTGACCCTGACAACATCCCCAATGTCCAGCTTCATTTTCTGGCTCAGCACGTCTTGGAGTTTCTTCATCTGTTCAAGCACACTAAGGCTGTTGGGTGTACTCGGACGACCTAAGAAGCGAGAGAGAGAAGATCAGGCATTGAGGCCAAAAGGACTCTCCTCCTCCACTTGTCTAAACACCTAAGCATCACAAGAGTGATGTTACTGAATAAACCAGGCAAGATCCCAGACAACATGTGTCCTAGGTAGTAAAACAGTTATCCAAAAGATAGTTCACAGTCTTATCTTTATTTAAATACTTCGCTCGGGGCAAGTGTTAAAAGAAGACGATGCTGATTTACCACCGATTTACCACCAAAAATCTCACAGCTGGGTGGCAAAATTGGAACCTTAATTTGAAATGCATTTAGGAATGTGGCACACTAAGAGGGATGAGAGGCGGAAAAGAAAGTGTCCTGCTTTCACTGGGATAGAATCCCAGGCCAACCATGTTCTGCAAAACCTGAGTCAGACAGGGCAGCTGACCCGAGACAGCTCATGGGTGTTTTCCAGATCACAAGCATCACACTCAGCATAAAGGGGGAGGTTTGCTGAGGACTGCAGTGCCTCATGCTTGGGCTTCTGATCCTGCCTCTTCCCATCCCTGGCTACCATTCTGCTTGTGAGGACTGCTTTCCCAGTAATTGTTACTGTACTGTTTATACTTCATTTTGGCATTGGTTTTACTTTGGCTATTACATGAAACCTGGGACTCTTCTCCTTGCCCAAATTCCCCTTCTCTGTTGGGGATGGATTGGTTCGCAGTTGATAGAGCCACTGCTGTAGTTTAGCCCTGAGATGCAAACTAAACATAGACAGAAAGATCAGCTGAAACTTCTACATAAAAGGAGTCATCTGAGGTGGGGCTGAAGCATTAATCTGACACCTACACTGAGGTGAAAGCATAAAAAGGGTTAATCACGAATGGCTACTTGCAAGTTGTATTGAACCCAGTTGAGAAACTGGATGGGTCGAGTTTGCATGCTGTTCTCTTTAAAAGACGGAACCAAAGGCTTGTCCACTTGCCAAGCGTAATTGCCTGAGTCCAGCGAGCACACCCTCTGGGTTCTCTCAGCACAAGATTGCTCTTTCTGGGTTTTTTGCCTGTAGTCTTCCTTGTAGTATCCACACCTCATAGATTCATACAACCATAGAATCATTAGGGATTGGAAGGGACCTGGAAAGATCCTCCAGTCCAATCCCCCCTGCCACAGCAGCATCACCCAGACCAAGTGGCACAGGAACACAGCCAGG
>VZRI01007010.1:0-68055 GCA_013397515.1 Upupa epops | reverse complement strand
CTTTCTGTAGCCTTCTGTTTCCAGTGTCAATCTGACAGAAGCAGAAGTGCCACGAGGCAGAGGTTCAGCCTAGTTCATCACTGGACAAAGTCACTAAAGCAGTCCAAGCAGATTCTCTGAACAACGTCACTCCATAGACCTGAACTACTGTATTAGTCAGAAAAGCAACAGGCATGCCAGGTAGAGGAGTTTTTTGACATCACTGTTGTACAACACAAAGCAAGTAGCACAGAACCCCAAAGACAGTACGGACTGTAGGATGTGAGGACTGACATCTTTATTTAAAACAGCTGCTGTTCTGCCAGTCTGATCATTGACTACATTGCATAAGACAGACGTGAGCAAGGATGTCCTGTTGAAACAGAAATTATTGATCAGATAATTTACCTGATGAAGATGTTTCTGCTACTATGGGATTTTTCCAGCAGATACAGTTTATAACTCCGGTGCTGTCGTCCACTGTGAAAAAACAAAGTTGTCAGAATTAAGGAGTAAGAGAACCAATGTTTGAAGAAGAGAAGACAGAGAGAGATGTAGGGAAATGACTGCCAAGGGAATCCCATTATAACCAGTCTGAAAGAGAAAATGGGTGCTCAATCCCTGCTTAAACCTCTGGAATTATTTCCAGTTCGTTCAGTCATGGAAGTAACTCAGCACCAGATACCATGCTAATGTGCACAGTCAGCAGAAGTAACAGGTGTAGCTCTAAAAGAAATTAGATTAAGTACCAACTTAAATTATGAGGCTTCAGTACTAATATTTGGTATGAAATGGTTTTAACCTTGTTGCCAAGGCCAGAAAAAGAACCAGCATTGAAAGCTGAAGCCAGACAAGTTCACAGCAACCCAGGCACGAAACCACAGAAGCATTACTGCAACACTGAGGAAATGGCATCAACACTGAGGGCTTATAGCTGCCTTAATAGACTAGGAGTGTTGCTGTGGTGTCCATGCTGACAGCATGCACTGTCTGCTGGCCTTTCTCATCAAAGATGTTCCAGAGAGCAGAAAGACAGCTCCTCCAGACAGGAAGAACAGCGGACAGCACACGCTTGTGGTTCTGCTCTAGGCCAGGAATTCCCAACTTAAAGCACACCTCCTGTGGCACGCAAGCCACTTCCGTTTAGTTTAACACCTTCTCCTGAGCACGGGAGCTCTCCAGTATTTCCTGTTCTGCTAGCACCCATCCCAAGCCAACTTTAGGGTTCCTGCCCCAGTCACTGCCATGTCAAGGAGAGCAGAAAAGGTCAAAACCTCACGAAAATGAAAGAGCCGTCAGAAGAATCAAATGTTCTACTGATCAAGAGACTGTATCTAGACAGTGTGCCTAATGCTAAACAAAAAGGCTCTAAATAGCTGTCAAACCACAGCAAGGGGCACAGTTGATGTCCAGCGAACTCTTCAAGTCCCTTACTCCCTGAATGTAACCATCTCTAAGACTGAGTTTCCACTGCTGACAAATTGGAATATCTAATTCTCTTCTGCTTCTTCTGTCAGGTCTGTGAGGTTAAAGCTAACAGCAATGTTTACCAGGAAGGTGCTGATTGATACCTGCAGCCGTTTCCTTCGGGAAGCATAGCATCAAAGTAAAATGCCTTTGCATTGTCTCACGTGCTTTGAGACAATCTGTCTATTTGGGGGGAGTCTAATTTCAAATAATTGTCTTGCCTTCCTGTTTCCCAGTAGCCTGGCAGTAGGATCCTACTAGCAAGCATGCAGTGTTTGTAAGGCTCAGGCGATTCCAAATTCCATCGCAGCAGTATGCTCACCTCATTGCTATCCCCAACCTGAACCGTTCTATGAATCTATGAATTTTGAGCTGCATCTGCCACCATTTCAGCAGCTCTCATTTTGTACCGGAGCACAGATAACGATCTAGCTGGTAGGATTTCCTTTCCTTAGTATAGGGGAAAAGCAAGCAATTTTACTGGAAGTCAGAGCCCCCATACACCAACCACATCGAGCTGTGCATGCAAGCTGGAAATGGCAGAGAGAAACTGGGCAGAGGACGTTTCACTGCTAACATTACTGCAGCTTCTAGACGTTCCAGCCTGCGACTGCCTGTTGTCTCAACTGTGACAGAAAGGCTCCCTAAGAAGGGCTTAGAAATAAAACAAACAAGACTGATGGATTAGGAGGACAGGCTCTAACTCATCAATGGACCAGCGGAACATGCAATCCGGGCAAGATTGACCTGTTCTTGACCACACTGGGAATTCTGTAGCAAAGCCAGGCTCTGAAACAAAGCTTCCCCGTTCACAAATAAAAGCTTTGAGCAAAAACACAAGTTAAGCACTTAAGCACAGTTGATGGAGAGCTCTTGCAATAGAATTCTAACTAAACAGGAGAACCTTAATCTATTTTAAATGCACTCAAGGGGGTCTGCAAGCTTTTGAAAACTTCCTGTGCTCCCTGTGACACCCTTCCTCATGTTGTTGGGTTTAAACTTCTGTTTGTTTGGGTTTTTGTGAGCTTGGTTTTTTGTTTGAGGTTGTTTTGAGGGGTTTTTTTGCTCTGGGTTTTTGTTTTGGGTTACTTTTTTCCATCTTACTTTAGCACTCTCAAAGCTACCTGAGAAATGAGACACTTGCAGTCCTCCTTCTTTCACTGTAACAAAAAGGGTATGGGTCTCAAAAGGGTCTGTGTGAGTCTGCTGAGATCCCAGTGAGATGTTTTTATTGTTCATTTTTAAGGCAAGTGTCTTTCCAACCTTCAGGACAATTCTGGAGCATAAAGAAAACACGGCCTGTGATGACTGGTGGTCTTAAAAAGGAAAAGGTAAAAGAAAAGGTCAGAAAAAAGCGTTTCCTCAAATAAGAGCTTGTTCCAAGCTACGCTTCAATTAGAAAGCCTTCTCCTAATTGATCATAGAACAGCAATAAACAATTGGGTCAAAAGTCAGGCTTTACACAGCACGTGACTTTTTCACGTATTGCTTTAAGCCAGTAGCCAATTAACTCAGTACTGCAAATGCTTTATCGCTAATTCCGGATATATGGCTTTCAGCACAGAGAGGATCTAAGATGCCCTTAAAATAAGCTGTGAGCATCCTGGAGTAGACAGATAGGAAACGAGGGGGAGAGACAGTGGCAGTGACACAAAGACATTTCAGTTCTCCATCAGAGGAAAAGCACAGAGGGGGAAAGTGCTTTAAGTCACCTTTAAGCAGAAGGAGCGCAAGAAAGCAGTAAGCAGCATGCACACTCTATCTGATGCAACACCTGCTCTGTGACTCACCAACCAGACTCTGCTGAACCGAGAGATGCAAGAAGTTACAGGCAGGAAACTGTCTAAGAAGTTACGATTTTATGCTGGCACAGTCAGCCTGCCTGAAAGGGAGGGCAGGCTGGGGAGAGGCACCCTGGCAGGTAACCTCAAAGCTCAAACCAGGAACTGCTGGAACAAAGAGTGGAGTTGGATGTGAAAGGACAGCAGGAAGCCAGGCTCACGAAGAGCTGCACTTAAAGGTCAGCTGATCTAACACTACAGCCTCAGTTCCACTACTCTGCAGTTGCTTTTTACTTCTATTCCTCCATTTTCTGCTCCAATCAAACATTTCAAACAAAGTTTACAACCAAACTAATGCTGAGAGCAGTGTGAAAACCCCTGCCTATAAAACTGTTCCTGCCTTTATCATCGATACTGCCATCTTCTCTTCTCATGAAGCAATAACTGCATTGGTGCAATAAGAGAATCATAGCTGGCATGCAGTTTATGTTTCAACACTTCATTGCACCACTGATGATGTCTCCACCTTCTGACTTAGGCGCTTGTTTAGTCTGTGCTATTTCAAGTGCCAGAGAAACTTGTGCTTCAAAATGCATCCTGACAACTTGTTATTTGGTATCATGGCAGGGCAATAACCAACATGTAGAAATGAGACTTAAATAAAATCAAGAAACTATCCACACTAGGAAACTGCAGAGGCATTTCTATAAAGCACAGGGTCAACCCTAAGTGGCAACATCTAGTGTGGGTTATGCTCTATGTACTAGCAGCTAAAGCTACTCTGCAGCAGCATGATACAAGTGCAGGTGTTGTAGAAGATGGGACCTGGCTGTCAACTATGTCTTCGCAATAGTCCTGTGAGTCAGGGAGTTGCTGCTGACTCAATGGAGTAAGAAGATTCCATGGCTTCTACAAGGCCAAGTACCAGTCCTGCACTTGGGGCACAATAACCCAGTGCAATGTTACAGGCTTAACAGAGAGTAGCTCTGTTCAGGAGGAGACCAAGAGATGCTGATTATCGTTGGCTAAAATACAAGCCAGCAGTGTGCTCACGTGGCCAAGAAGGCCAAAGGCATCCTGGCTTGCATCAGAAATAGCGTAGCCAGCAGGAGTAAGGAAGTGACTGCCCCCCCATCTGCTCAGCACTGGTGAGGCCACAGCTCATGTACTGGGTTCAGGTTTAGGCACCTCACTACAAGACATTGAGGAGTTGGGAGCAGGTCCAAAGAAGAGCCAAAAGGTTGGTGAAGGGCCTGGAGAACAAGCCTTATGAGGAGCAGCTGAAGGAGCTGGGGCTGTTGAGTCTGAAGGACTGAGGAGGCTGAGGGGAGACCTTACTGCCNTAGAAATGAGACTTAAATAAAATCAAGAAACTATCCACACTAGGAAACTGCAGAGGCATTTCTATAAAGCACAGGGTCAACCCTAAGCGGCAACATCTAGCGTGGGTTATGCTCTATGTACTAGCAGCTAAAGCTACTCCGCAGCAGCATGATACAAGTGCAGGTGTTGTAGAAGATGGGACCTGGCTGTCAGCTATGTCTTCACAATAGTCCTGTGAGTCAGGGAGTTGCTGCTGACTCAATGGAGTAAGAAGATTGCATGGCTTCAACAAGGCCTCAACAAGGCCAAGTACCAGTCCTGCACTTGGGGCACAATAACCCAGTGCAATGTTACAGTCTTAACAGAGAGTTTTTGGCTCCCTTATCCTACTGGGAGATGACCTCCCCACTCTCTCTTTTGAATCAAATTTGCCACATGACCACTGCTCCACTCTGCTTTTCATCCAGGCAGACAAGACAGCTGAGCAAAACAATCAGATGCTTCCACATTAATAAAATAGCCTGAATGTTATGAAAAGCAACAGGGAGGAAACAACTCCTTAGCTGCCAAGGACTGCTACTGGGATAGTTGGGTTAGACTGGCTAAGACACATCTGAATAATAACAAGCTCCTGACTCCTGTTAAAACAACAAAACAAAGAGTCAGAGGATTCTCTAAGGTTTGGAAAATGAAGACACAATCTCCCATTGGCAGCATTTTAAAATCTGTTTACATCTGACCAAAGGGGCTGCAGACACTCAAGAGGAAGATGGCAGAGTCCAATGGCAAAGTAATAATCGAAACTACCATTTGCCAGATGACCCCAGCTACTCTTTTAACTGCTAGCGTCTCTGTTTTGGAAGTGGAGATAAACAGTAGCTTCCCAAAGTTTACCAAGCAATCTGAGCTGCAGATACTCGTATTAGCACAGTTGTTTGAAGAACAGTGATCAAGTAAGGCAACCTTTACACTCCAACAGCAACTAAGACTGGAAGGTTGGTAAGTGCAAGAATAAAGACTTCGCTTACCTCCATAATTATAAAAGGCATCCCGCTCTTTCCTTTGAACCACTATCCCAACAACGTCCACCTGTCTTACTGGGTGTCTGTTATAGAAGAATATACCTAGACAGAGAACACTCTCGGTAAGTATTTCACTCCACACCCCACCCTAATCACATTTGTCAGTACAAAACCCATGCTTTCTTACATATTTAATGTCCCTTAAATTATACAACGCCTAGTCACGTGAAAAATCCCCACAATCAGTGAGGGCTGGCAACACGAGACAGGACAAGTATCAGCTCCACGCAGAATACCAAACACTCCACTTTTTAGTGCCCGGATTTTATTAACCTCTCATTTTCTCACACATTTGATCTGATAAACCGCTTGCTGCAGGCACTGGATTTTTCAGTTGTTGCCTCTTTTGTCTGTCGTTTCAGTTTGCTGTTGGGTGGGGGTAGGCTTTGGGGTTTTTTATTGTTGGGTTTGGGTTTTTTTTACATCTTCATCAAGATTCAAAATAAATAATAGAACACAATGGAAGCAGTTTGAGCTTCTCACAATGCAGCTGTTCCACATTAAGGCAGAGCCTCTAAAAAGAAAACTAACATAATTCTGTCTTTCATTTCCGAAGGAACAGGAGCCATGGGGGGCAGGGGGAAGAGCAACAACCCTCTTAGACTGCAGAGTACACTATGCTGCCATCATGGACAGCATCCTGAACTTCGTTTTCACAAACAACTCATCTGAAAAACATCCTTTCAAAGCTATTTTTATCCATCTATAAAGATAACTTGAAGAAGAATAACACATAAAAAATCATGCCCAGGAAAGAGTGAGGAATCACAACCCAGTAAGCTCTGGCAGCACTGAGGTTGCCACATGCTGTAGTCCCTTTCAAGAGAAGGACAAATGTGAACAAACACTGATGTAAGCAGTGTCCACTGAAGCTTCACAGTCCACTAGCGAGAGGATTAATAGGGCAATAAGCTCCAGATACATCCTGCTCTGGCTAATTTGCTGTCAGTGCTTTCTCCAGTTTTCAAGTACTGCTGCTCCACTGAAATATGCCATCTGGGAAGTTCAATAACTTGTTTTCTAAAAGCTAGATAACTCGAGGGACTCTGAAGAGAACATTTGGCACTAAACACTGTGGCAACTCAGTCTTTCAAAGGGAAAGAGAGAAACACTGCAGCAAAGGAGTCAGAAAAATGTTCTGTATTAAAAAAAATAATCTCAAAATAACTTGTCCTACATAGCCAGTAGCCTTACGAAGAGGCTGGGATTAACTTTATTCACATAAGAATGACAGAAACCACAAAGTTTCAAAAGAAATCACAGGTGGTCAGCCAAGTACTCATAACCACAAGTTTAGCTCATAAAGAATCCACTGCAGTGTTTAGAGGATGCATCTGTTGCTGTCATCCTAGTGCTAGCTAAACTAAACGTGCAGTCAGTGGTTAGGTCTGGCAGAGATAACGCTAAGCAGGCCTGTCCACTTCGCACATTGTATTTACCAGGACACCAGTAAACACTGCTGTACCAACTCTCGATGAAGACACACTTGGTATACGCAGTGAATAGCGATACAATTTACTACTACAATTTACAAGAATAATTTTAGAAGGAGGTCAAAGTCATTTCTGGGGTAGGACTGTGGAGCAGAGGCTCTGAGCTCTTGACTGTGCAAAAAAAAACCTGTTGTTATAATAATTTCCCAATTAGTAACGTGAATTTTGACTGAGATCAGATAAAACTGGCTTTCCACGTCTTCGCAGACTCACACAGAACTCCAGCCTCACTCTAAGAACTACCTGAATCAATTGGAAAGAAGACATCACATTCACACTGAGTGCAAAAGCCTTTGAACCTGACAACTTCTCCCGGCAGCTTGTTTCTTCAAACTCCTTCATATTCTTCACAATAAAAACACACTGAACATTTGAAGCTAAGTGCTAACGCATTGAGTCAAGCTCCTAGCGCCCCAGTAAGTGGCACATACATTAGTGTGCTGTTACCGCAACAGGAAGCCACAGCAGCAGCACAGGCACCATAGATACAGAGTCCTCTAGTGCAAGTTCTGGTCACGTCTTCAGCAGCATTACTGAGCATGGAGTTGGCCCCCACTGCTATAATTATTACCTCCTTTTGTGCTATTTGTAGCTTCCCTTGCTTGTTGATAAGCTGTCACAATGCAGTGGTGCCTGATAACTCTGTGGAAAGCTCATTTCCATGATGCGATTATGTGTTACAACAGAGTTTGACACCCACTCTCATTTCAAGGCCTCTACAACAACACAATTGCCGTTTTTATCTGGGAGGTTTTCCAGCCTTCTTGTCACCATTTATAGCAGAAGAGTAATCGGCCAGGTTTACTGCTTTTCTCTGCGCTGTTGTGAAGGATTAGTCATCGTGGCATCAAATCCTAACGCTTAAAAATGGAATGAAAAAACTTATTAGGTCATTTGGTCCATTTCCTCAGGGCCAGTGCAAGACTGCTCTGTACAGTAAATTCCTGGCAATCCGTACAGTCAGGATATAAACAATCCCAGTGAAGGGTATCCCACCTTTTTCCTGGGAAGACTGCTCCTTCTACGAAGGGTTTTTCCCGACATTCAGTCTGTATTTTTTTCCATTCCTCCTAGTTACAACTCTTTGTTTTGCTCTCGTTCATTCTTAATTACCGTGACTTAATGATTGATTTATAGCCAATCTTATACTTAGCTTCAGCTGGTCTTTCACGATCCCATTAAAGGCAGGAAACATTGACAGCAAACACCTACCTTTTCCTCCCCCAAAAGACATTTCTTTAGTGTTCCTGTTGTGCTATCATTCGTTGCCAGCAAAGAAAATAGGTGGTAACTTATCTGGTTTGGCATACACGGCGCATCAAGAGCTGTGTGACCAAAGTTCAGCAGGTTTCTTCTATAAAGTGTCATTTTATTCCTTAAAGCTTTGTTTACAAATTGATGCAGGATTGCAAGCAGGTTTAGTTGTGTGAAACGCCAGATGCATAGGAAGTGGAGAAAGCTCGCAAGCATCAGTTTGAAAAGCTGGTATCTTGACGTGACAGTTGCCACTTCCTCAGGATCATCTCAGAAGAAAAGACCAAAGTAAACCCCACAAACCAAACGACAAAACTGAAAGGACTGCTGAAGCAGAAGTCTTAAATAAAAGAGCAGGAAGGGAAGTGAAACAGGAAATTCAGGTAAACGAGAGATGAAAAATAAGAGAGCAGGATTGCACTTTCTGGGACCGTATAATCCTTCCAAACGTGTTGGGGTGTGTGTATGCACTAACGTCCCAGTCCAAACTACAATCCCATTCTGTTCCCATCCAATTGTTTTGTATTCTGTTTGAAAACAATGAAAAAGTTTCTAACTGGAGCAGGAACAGTTTGTACCAGACGCATTTGCTACATGAGTACTACTACAACACTGCGGACTTTTTAAAGGCTTCTGCTGCTCACTCTAGTACAAACACTAACAGACTGTAACTGAATTCATGAGTTCAAGACACCTTAAATAGAAAAAGGCATCAATCCCAGGCTTTGCAGCTGGTGAAGCCCCTGAACAATGGTTGTGAGAAGAGCTATGCTGTTATACCTGCTATTAAAGAGGAAAAAGGCAAGAGCAACAACAGGCTGTTGTTTGAGCCAGGCTGGGGAAAGTGGGGATGGGAACTCAAATGCTGCTTGTGAAGAGTTCCTAGAAACCAGAAGAAAGCTCTTCTCGTATCCAGGCACAAACCCTCCTGTCCTTAGGCAGTCAGTGAATGATTTTTCATTTATTTTTCACATACAACCTGGTGCTCTTAGAACAGCTACAGATACTAAATGCCACTTAGCTTAGGGACAGGAAAATGTCCTTTGAGTGTTTGTGAAACATTCTGCAACCACATGCTAAAGGGCACAACATACATCAATTATCATTGTCTGCATCACAATCGGCAGATGCGAGTACATACCTGGCACTTGTTTAGATTCCTTCATTTCTTTTATATCTTTAATATAGAGTCTTGCAAATGCAGAAAACACAGGATCCATCCCCCAGTGAAGGGACGGTGTCTCTTCATCATACTTTGATTGAGGCTGCATTCAGAACCTAGGAACACAGAACAAGTTGTAATTATTTTCTACGTGGGTAAAGAGCTCTTCACATGTGCTGTATGCGAATGAAGAGACAGCTTGTGATTTTACACCCAGGAACAGAAGAGACACAGGAACTCGCCTAACAGAACGTTACCTTTGCATCACCACGTGAATAGTCAAAATATCAATACCAATGACCCAAGAGAAAACTGAGAACCAACAGCAGCAGCAACTTTGCCCAGCTCTTCTAAATGAAAAGGGATTTTGAGGGTTTGTGCTCTATGGACCCATGGACAGAAAACCAAACACGGCACTTCTTCTAAGAGAAAGCACATGGCACAGCAATTCATTATTTTCCATACATTTAATTATTCCCACCCTCCTCTTCATTCTATCTCCCTTCCATATGATATTGCTCTCATTATTGATCCTCTGCTTCATCACAGAGGTGGAAGGCTTCTTTCATATCAAACAAAAGCAGCTGCCCCTTCTTTATTTTGGGCGTAGCTTCCAGTAACTTTGTAATTGTTGCTGTCCCTTTCTACCTCTTCAGACTTCCCTGGTTTGTGCCAGTTACCTTCTGCCATTACCAGAGCTTACCATAAAGCTGTTGTAAACCACTCCACAGCACTCAGTTCAGGAAGGATTCTTGTAGAGGTTTGCAAACTGAATATACATTCTATTAGCTTCTCCTGTATGGATAGCTAAATTACATACTAAAGCTTTCCAGGCAGCCCTTGAGTGAGGGTCAGCCATGTAAGCTCCAGGGCAAAAGTGGTAAGTGGATTTATTCCAGATAGTGTGTAACAGGGCTGAGACTTGGCACCTACAGCCTTGTGAGAGGGAGCGGCTTCCTCCTAGGGGTTGCTACTCATCTCTGTAGTCCACAGGAAACACTTCTAGCTACTGATGCAGAGACCATGAATATCATCATAGTATCTTGCATCTTCAAAAATACCCCAAGAAACACAGAGCTTGGATTCCGTTTGATTTTTGCTTTCACACTTACAGTTTAATTTGGAAAAAGCAGAGTGTAGCACAACATGCTAAAGCATTGCAGTCATCTACACTATGAAAAGAACTGCAAATTCATGTGATGAACAACAAGCGATCAACAATACATAGACCTCTCACATCAGATGTGCCTTTTGTGAATTAAAAGTGTTTGATTTGGTCAGCTCCACCAGTTACAACTTCATCTTCAAGGAAGAAACTGACCAGTTGTTTACACCCAGGTCTAGGTCTCTTTCCCTACTACAGGCAGCTTTTCCTCATCCGTACCTTTTGCACATGCAACATCTACTCAAAAGCGTCTCACCATCTTTTTCTCAGTCGAGCCTCCCCATGAAGCACACTCTCTCTGCCGCAGAATTGCCAACAGTGCTCAGTAGAAATTTATAAACTAAGCTGTTAACTGTACGATCTTAACGCAAAGCTGCTATTGCTCCATATGGCAGTTCTCCGGTTGCTTGCTAGAGTCTAGATCAAATTTAGACCGTAAACTTTCCCAAGCAAACACATGGCCTGAACCTCTATTTTACTTACATGCTCATTTCCATAGGAAAATTAGTCTTCCCCATCCTTCTTTTTGCTTGCACTCTCCAGTACAAAGGAGGCTGCATTTACCCTACTCTACTGTGCTTTTATGGCTCTTATGAAAATCAACAAGAAAAGTAGCCCAACAAAAAGTTAAATAAGAAAAGCTCATCCATCCGTCTATAAACACACGCACTACAGTCAAATCAAGGTTCACATGAGTTGTAACAACGAGAAGCACTACTGCTCACTGTTGTTCTGCCTCCCACCCACAGACCAGGTGCTACAGTCCCCCCAACACTTCTAGTGGCACTTGTCCCTGACAAGAACACGGATACAATCAGCCTTGTTCTCTGTAATGGTACATTTGAGACAAAGTGATATCCCTTTCCGCACCATGGACCCCAAATTCCTCTGTGTTGTTACAGTCTACACCTCTACTACCCATCTTCTCTCTGACCCAGATGACAGGCTGAGCAAACAAGCCAAAACCAGAGAACGGGTTACAAGCATGCTTAACTTTTTGTATCCTGCAAGAACAGCCATTCACTGGAGGAAAAAGCAGCAGTCACCCCTACCCCGCACATGCACACATCTGAGGGGAAAGCTAGGAAGCAGCACTGCTGGAGATTGAAAATCTCTGCATTTTTGTATTTCAGTAAACAGCTGTCGGGTCTGAAATGCTCAAATGTTAACAGATCACTACCCAAAGTCCAAGCATCACTTCTGCCTTAAGTGAAGCGTCTCACAACATCTTTTATGCCTTCCCCGTCCTAAAGGGAGCAGAGCTATTTCTATCTCAGACTAAGAGGAATTCTACAGGGACAAATTCTGGAGCTTCCTTCTAGCTCCCAGGCTTTGTTACAGCTCTTCACTGGAAAAGCTTACACCCAGCATATCTACCATCAAGGACAGAACCACTCTGTTTAATTCAACTCTGCTACAGACCCACCAAGCTTAATCTTACAAAGATTCCTCGACAAAAAGTTGAGTCACACTCCCAGCACTATGAAGACAGCACAGGATTTCCTGAAGTTCACTAGATAAACATGCTGAAGTCATGAGTTACAGACACTCCATCCACACCAGGATGGGACAGTGAAATCAGACTCCAGCCACTCACTTCCCACACTGTCTGAGGAGCATTCTGCTGGACAGGTCTCCCCTTGCCTCCTCATGGTCCCAACAGCCCACCCAAACCACATCAACACCCAAAACCAGACTTGTTTTTTCCTCCCCTGCTGAGTAGCTATTTGATAGTTATATTTGAAGAGTGATCTATACAAGCCAAATGCTTGTGGTCTGTTGGGAAGAAGAGGCATTTACCTCAACAGCTTGCTCCCATACATTCCTATTACAGGTTCTTTCTTCTCACAGTATTAACAGCAGTAGTCCATTTGCTCCCATAGAGAAGGCAGCTGTTAAATCAGAAACTAAGCCCTATCCACAGTGCCTGCTTTTCAGCAAGTTTCCAAGCTTGTTTCGGGTAGATCAATAGTATTAGGAAACATAATTCTTACAAGGCAGATAAAAGTCTTCCAATTTCTCTTTTGCTATAAAAGAGTATCTTCCCATAAATTTTTAAGCTGGCATAGGAAGCCCCTCCAACCCAAGCAGAATATCCCAGGGGTTAATTAGTGAGTCATCCTGGCAAAAGTGGAACTTTCCATTAGGCTGGAAGTGTTTCCAGCTCCTAACTGGTACCATTGGTGATACGCTATCAGCGAGGAAGATAACAGCTACCCTGTACAACGAGGATCCAAGGGGCCAACAGCAGGCACCATATAGATGCACAGCATCATAATCAATGAGAACACTGATAGCTAACAATAGCTAATTCTGAACAGATACTCTACATACAAACATTTAAGGATTAAACTGCTTTTGCTGAAAGACTGCGATAAGGCTTAGGAATACAAACAACACAGAGTCCTAGCAGAAGGTCATCCCTCTCTGCATTTTGTTTTAAATGCAATGTAATGACTCTATAGTTGCTGTCATGCATGGAATTCAATCCTGCTATGGGAGAAAAAGAGCAAGAGAAGCATCTGCTCCACGTGATTATAAGATATCTGTGCTCTATTTTTGCACCTCTATAAAATGACTCCAAAGAAAGGCTAGAGAGGCATTAATAACACAATTAGAATTAAGTTCTGCTGTTTTGATCACTGATTGGGAAAACAATTGTTTCTAAAGAAAAATCTAAGCAAAACTCTAAAGTTTACACAGTAGTTATCTCAACACAAACAAAACATACTAACCTCTCCAAATAAGGCTGACTCTTTCACCTACTGTTATCAGCGTCAGCCTTCCTGACTGCAGTGAGAATTAAACCAAGTCCATAATCCACAGTTACCTTGAGAGATCAGCCAGGTATTACCCTGAAACGCAAGGAAGCTCAGGAAAGCTGGCAGCCTTCCCAGCGATGCCACCACCCAAAACCTAGCCCGATTTCTTGCTTCTCTCCCAAGCAACCTGCCTGGTAGCCTTGTTCAACAGCTCCCTGTGTAACACCCAAGGGATTTGTTCAACAGAATCAGCCCTTATCAATACATTTATTGACTCTTATTCATGTGTTTGCCACAATCCTTTTTCAAAAAACATAAATCACTAAGAATTGGCCTTCTTCCCACCTCACTGAAATGGAAACACCCAAGATAAGTATCTGTTTTAATGTTTCTTCAACTCTTCTCTCCAGATGAGAGTAACAGCCAAAGCTCTCAGATAAAACGGCCTTAGCTTGAGATTAATTGTTTGGAGACACAGAAAAGGTATCTTGCCAGCTGTTGGCTGCAAGTACTCTGCTGGCAGACCACTGCAAAGATTCCTTCCCAAGTTAGCTGTGAACTGGAAGCAGAGAATACTTGCCCACCAATATACGCAGTTTAAACATACTACACCAGGAATTCACTCTTCGCTGAAGACTGTCACTACTCTGCCAGCTGTGATGATTTACATGGGCAGCAGCTCCTAAGCTATTAAAGCTGCCAACCCAGTGCAATTAAACAACTTTAAGACACTATTGGTTTGCTTGAATAAATCAGGGTACAAACTGTGGCTGCTAAAAAACTGGTTCATGGGCCAGCCATCCCTGTCACAGACAAAGCAGCTCGCGTAAACATGAGCAGTCAACAGCTGGAGTTTGTAACAACCTCTGTCACCCACATTGACTTCACTGGTGTTTTAGATGACCCATGAGTAATATTCAGTTCTTCCTGATTGGCAGAGGCAATTCCAGTATGATACAGCCAGAATTGCCATATTTCAATACGTGTTTTCAATACGTGTTTTCAATTACCCAAGGCCACATACAACATTTAAAATAAAAAACAAACCCCATACCTTACTATATGGGTAGATCTTATTGAGCTAGAAAGGCTTTGGTTAAACACAATAAGAAGGAAAGAATCTGAAAACACAATTCAACCAAAAACTTCTGAAAAATGCCTAAAGTTTTCAACACCAATAGCAAGAGGAAAACCATCACCAAGACCAAAACGTATCACTGAAAGATAAAAAAGGCTCCTGAAAAAAAAAGTACTGATATCAACTTCACAACAGTAAGATATGGTCAGTTTGGATCTACTTTCTACCCCTGGTGATTCTATTAAAAATTCAAATCAGGGTAAGCAGTTCCAGTATTTCCTAACAATCTACCTTCTGCTGCTGCTCCTCATGTGGAGTCCTGGAAGTTTAGATGCCTCATGAAGCAATAAATACCGATAAGGACACTACAGGACATAGAATCCTTAGGGATTGGAAGGGACCTCGATAGATCATTCAGTCCAATCTCCCTGCCACAGCAGGATCACCCAGACCAAGTCGCATAGGAACACAGCCAGGTGGGTCTGGAACATCTCCAGAGAAGGAGACTCCACAACCCCCCTGGGCAGCTTGTGCCAGTGCTCTGGGAACCTCCCTGGGAAGAAGGTCCTGCTGAGACTGAGAAGGAACCTCCTCTGTTCCACCCAGTTCCTGTTGTCCTGTCACGAGATGACCTTGAGAAGAGCCTGGCTCCATCCTCCTGACATGTCCTGTAGGTCTTCTATACACAGCAAGTATAATTCCAATTAAAAACAATATTTTCAAACTTAACTAAGGACTACGAGTCCTTTAACCATTCCCAAAATGTTACTTGTACAAGCGTTAGCATCAATCTAACCTCCTGAGATAACATCTATCAAAAAGAAAGCAGACAGAATGTTTCTTAAAGACATTGCTTGAAATCTAAACATATCTTTTAATTACATTAGATTATGTTACAATACCCCTATCTGGCAAGGGAAAATGGTACAAGGCAAAAGGCCCATCACCACAGACTTTAGCCAGCACAGAAAGGCATTGACCACAATACCTGCAACAATCAGGACACAGAGGAGCAGAAAAGCCTTACTTTATCAATAATCTGACACCATTACTGTGTAACAGTGTTCCAGTGGAGTTAATTGGCTGTGTTATACTGGAATGCATTTCTCTCTCTGTTATACAGTTTCCACAGCACTGCCTAGAAATCCTTCTTGACGCTTGGGCATACGTGGCTGCAGGAGACCAGACAGACTGGCTCCTCCAACAGGAACAGCCTTGGAAGGAAGAGGGACACAAAGCTTGCAGTCCTACATTGCTGCCTTTGGCACTGCACCATGGTGTATAAGCAAGTTAAACCTTGTAACAAGGTTTTGGCACTCTGTTTTCCAAAAGCATGGTTCTGGAAAACCAACAAGGAAGTGTGCAATAAAATAAACAGTAGCTACTTCTGATCCTCGCCCCCTGCATTAGTCACAATATATTCTCCTAAGTATCAAGAAATCAGCAAACCCCTCAACACACCAGTAAGTGAGCTCTGCACGCTTACTGTCACGGGTAGCTGTAAACTTGCCATAAACAAGGTAGTGGTTAGTCACTACTGATGGTCAGAAAGCTCTACCTGCTATTTGCATTTTAAAGCTATTTAATAATCACCCCGAAGCATCTTTTTCAACTAATTCACTAACCTGTCCCCAGTGAGGGCAGCAGGAAGTCTGTGAAGATAACTAATTCTCTCTGAAAGCTCTGCAGTCACCCACAGTGCTGCCAGAATGAGCTCAGCTGCTGCAAAGACATTCTTTCTCTGGAAGACAAGGTTCTCGGTTATTAGTGTGAAATAAAAACAAAAAGTAAAAATAGGTTACTACTTATAAATAATAAGTTTGCTGCTTGGAAAAAACAGCGGTATGGAAGCTTGGATACCAAGAGGATTCCAAACACGCTCCTGGCAACCAATGTTTCTTTACTGTTTTACACAGGGACACATAATTTACTGATCCAACATGAAGGAATATTAACTCATTTGAGTTAAATAAGGAAAAAAACCCTAATTCATCCCAGCTTAAGGCAACACAGCCTTGGTCTAAGTGTAAAATAGATTTAGGGCCACCTTTTGAATGAACACTTTCAAATTTCTCTAAGTTGAGTAGAAGTGGCAGGCATCAGCACGCTCTGTACAGCAGCTGAAGCTACTGTGCCTGCAAACTCCATGCCAAGGTTGACTCAATTGGCAAGTTTTCTTGCCCATTTCCTTCTCTCCTTTTTAAATGAGTTTGTGCATCTGATGTAAATTAACAGCCGCCTCTGGAATAAGATCAGAATTTATACGGACATACACAGCACAACAGAGCCCTCCACTCCAACCAGACTCTTCAAAATAATTAACCTACCATTTGGTCTAGATGCACAGTTGTGATAGCTCTCCAAGTACTCTCAAAGCATTTGATTATGACAGACTTGTTTCGTTTGCTATACAAGTGAACCTTTCAACTACACGACAATGCTGCGAGGTTGTGCTTTAAGCATAGTGTGCAAACAGTCCTGTTGTTGGTATACACAGATAAATAAAAGCAGAATAATTTAAGTCTCAGATCCAACTAGAACCATCATGTACTTCATGAGTAGCTGGAAACAGATCACTCAGGTCTCAATCTTCCAAAAGAACAATACATATCTGTTAATCTTTTTAGAAAGATGAATACAGTTAGCTGACACTGTTTCCAGAGCAGCTGCTTCATTCTTTCTGTTTGTTTTGGCATTTTTATACTATTGCACAGAATGTTTCTTTTTCTCTTCCAAATGAAGACACTTCTTGCCAAAAAAAAGTAGACATCCCAAAAGACAAAATTCATGAAAAATGAAAGGCAGCAAGGAAAAAACCCAACAAAACATTGACACATATATATGTAGTTAGGGTATTGTCTCTTACTGGGGGAAGTTTGAACAGTTTCAGTTATGCCTTACTAATGCTCCTCCCAGAAGTCCTCTTAGGCACAGTGTCTAGGAAATAAGATCAAGAGTGGGTTTTCTCATCAAAAATGGTACAATTGCTCACCTGCCTCTCTCTGAATTTCTTTAACTGTGCCTCCTTTCTGAACACTGGAACCTGAACCAAACGCACTGGATTTCTTGGTCACATCCAGGTTGCTCTCACATACAAAACGAGAAAGTTACAGAAACGTCAAAGGTGTGTGGACATGTCTTGATTCCTCAAGGCAAACTGTTCTGCACAATCTCTTACACTGCATTCCACAAACTTGAATGATTTGAAAGAGTAGTGCCTTCTCCATTAAGGCAAGTTGGCTCATTATCCCTTATCTTCAGTGGCTAAACTCTATTAGGACTCATTAAAAAAATCTAGAGACTATGTCCTGTACCTTCCAGGCTAACAATCTTTGCAATTACCTCAGGATACTCTGAAATAATGCATATTCTACAGATGCTCCCCCTGGGGCCTGTTCAAACCTTATCACCGAGAGCTGATACACAACAAGCCCCAATTACTCAGGAATACCACGGGTATCTTCTCGATAGCCTTCCTCCCACAGAGCAAAGGGGACCGACTCTTTTGCTGATGATTTCTGCCCACCTCTCAGATTTTTAAAATCCAATAGAAAAGCACTTAACCAACACGCTATTAAGAGTCCTGAAAGGAAATACCTCACTGATAACTGTGGCTATTATTCCTTTACATTCCCTGCATGAATCACTGTCACAGCTATCTTGATAAAGTCACTATTATTTCCTAATTCTTGGTAGTAAAAAAATCCAAACATCTGTTTGTAAACAGATTCAAGCGTCTCTTTAAATGCATGTGAATTTTAATAGATGCCACTCCCTACCTCACATTTCCAAAGGTAGGTCACTCTTGTGCATTCAGAATAAGATAGATCAGCCAGAAACCACAGGACTTACTTTTCTTATGTGTAATTTTAGTCTCCGCTACAGAAAGTTCAATCTACTTAATATATTGGGCTATTTTGTCTTAATTCATAAATATCATGGGCTGTACTTAATTTTGTGGATTAGCTATTAAGGATCTCTCCTGTCAAAATAAAATTCCAGGGCACTTGAGACAAAAGTACATCACATCGCTCCACTGTGCTCATAAGCTGGTCCTAGTGCCTAAAGTCTGCATATACAATTGTTGAACACACAACAGCTGCTGTTTGGCCTAACAATAGACACATTATTACAGCTCCACACATGGCTGCTGTACCAAGAAGGGATCCTACATAAAGCCAAATGCTATTTTACAACTCATAGTAAACTATTTTTTGCCTCAGAAATGAGAATGACACAATAGCATACAAAAATCTAGGTAAAAAGAGGAGAACATTACACATACGGAAACTACTGTAAACATGGCTGTAATAAAAGAAAAGTCTCAAAGACAACCAACTGATTTTAAAACATACACTGTTTCCTCTGTAAAGTCTGGCTTTACATTAATATACAGTTGGCATCTCACACTGCCAACGTTAGGTCTTGTTTTTTGCTAGTAGACATGTCTGCAGCATTATTCCACTGCAATGTCTCTCTATGGGATATTGCTAAAGAATCAATAGTTTCAGTGCTACCTTTCAGTCAGACTGTGCTCCTTTGTTCGTGTGAAACGTTCCTACTTCTCCTCTGGTATATTTGTAATGGCAGTCGTAGAAGGCATAATAAAACTCCTGTTCATCTTTACCGCATAACTGGGATTGGGTCTGACCAGCCCTAATGAAAAAACAGATTATAAAGTAACTCATTTTCATATTAAGAAACAAGTCTAGTCTCATGATTTCAGAGTTGAGCAGGGTCACAAAAGAATACAATGTCCACTCTGGACAAAAGCTTCCTGGGAAACAGAGGAAGAAATTTAGGATTTGCAGAAAGAAAAGCAGCAATACATGTGGGTTTTTCGTTCAGACTTTTTGTGCCAGTATTGACTGAAAACAATACTGAGACCCAAAGCTATCTTTATCCCTTAATAAATTTCTAATCCTAGCTGCTATGTGAACTAATGCAAATTTGAAAGCCACAAACAAAAAGAGCAAATCAGCTCGTGACTGCTACGCAAGAGGAAAAGGTCTAATTACCATCTGGAGGAAAGACAAACATGGTGAAGCATTTGCAATACATGCTTTCATGTGACTTAACCAAAGCTTCCAACATCCATTGGATGGAAGGGGCTCTGCAAGTTTTGAATACTTTGCCTTGTGTTCATGTACAGTTCTGATCAGATTTTGCTTTAAATGAAGTAAAAATCGCAGGTTATTAAATCGGTTAGAAATAATACAGCATTCTAGCTAAGAGCAGCAGCATCTTAATCGTGTGCTATTTCAAATTAACTCAATAGTCTAGATAGACTTATTCACGTGTGGTTCTGTGAAAGATTGTTGTTGTCATCAAGAAACAGAGGGTAAGAATCTGTATTAGACAAAGCACCGCACTGAAAAAACCGTAGCTATCCAGCAATGCAGCTCAGTATTTAACAGAGCCTGAAAGGTCCTACAAAAGGGGTTTTCCAGCTAAATACAAACTAAAGAGCATTCAACTTGCTTGAGAAAAATCACAGTAGTTTCTAACTGCCTTAGACAGTTAACCAATGGAGAGAACAGTGAAGTTTCAAGTTACTGAGACCTTCTATGAAATCTGAGGTTTGCTACTTATTCAAATGAGTATAAAAAACCAACTTACCCCTCCAATTATATCTGGCTGTTTCCAAATATCCGTCTGAAATGCTGTCTTCTTGCAGACCAACTAGGAACAGTAAGAAAAAATGTCTTGCAGTAACTCCAATGAAGTCCAACACATTAAAGCTCGGACACCATTGACTTGACATGGTTTGAGCAAACATTCTTGTACAATTTGTTGAGAAGTCTGATCATTGTTCAATATTTCTATCACTCCTTTTTCTTGACATTTGATTTCAGATACAGCCTAGTCAATAAAACTCCATTGGAAACACTCAGACAATTTTATAACCTAGATACCTATGCTTCAATAGTTCTGCTGACAGCGTTACCTCCGCAAGCAGGAAGAACAACCCTTATTCCACATTTCAGGACAAGTCACCTCACACAGTTAAATACTGTGTAATAAATACTGCATGATAAAGCCAGGTATCTTTACAATTCAACACTGTGTCATAAAGGTAAGTATCTAAAATCAGAAAGGGTGAACTGCCCTCTGAAGATCTTTCCCCACTGACTTACTGAAAATCTAGGCCAATTTAGACTAAACGCAGAGATTCTTCCGCAGCCAAAATTAGACCAACCTTCTTCCTAAGGATGTTAGCACTTGATTTTTGTCTTTACTGCAACACAACGAGGAATACATATTGAAGCCTCCAAACACCACCCATTTCTAAGGCAATTCTTAGATTAACTGCCCCTACAGTAATGCACTAAAAAACCAGTAACGTAACACATCAATTCCAGGGTTTTGATTCTGGCCAGCGAGATACAGGCAAGCTCTTGAGCATTAACATTGGTATAAGTTGTTCCTGTTCGTATTATATGTGACTGAACTATTCCTGTTACTCACATGAGAGAAGCTCCTACAGTTCTGATTATAAAACCAAGTCTTTCTCATTCCACATGGCCTTCCCTCTCAGGGGGGAATGCATACAGCTTGTTAGACCATACTCCTGCATCATAAAAAGAAAGATCTTTTTTAGACCTCTTTTGTATTTCCTTGTTCACCTTGTCATAAACATGGGTTATTAACTAGCTCCTCTGAACTTCCCATGATTAATTAGAGCAATTGGACACAGGAGTCGGGTACAGCAACACAAGGGTAGTGCCGTCACAGGAAAAGGACAAAAAGTGAAAAACTTGGTAGATACACCAAGACGAAAATGCCAGAAGGGAGGAGTAGCTTTAAGGTCAACACATGAAAAAAGACTGAAAATACCACGGCATTTAAAATCCGCTCAACTGAGGTGCTCCTATGAGGAGACATGTTCAAAGCAGTAGGAAAGGCAGAATGAACAGTGATGAATGGGAGAGGGAAAAGAAAGAAAAGGTCAGGTAGAAGTCACCCAAAATTTCTCAAAGCCTATGGGAGTGAAGCAAGCTAGTAAGCTATGGAGGCACAAGGCAAAGGGTAGTACCAGAGTACAACTCCATAAAAATCCCAAACTCCACAGAAAAAGGAGTCAGAATCAAAGGGAAGCAAGGCAGATTTGGGAAATAACTTCAGATACAGCGGCTGAACACATGAGATTTTGGCAAAAATGAAGAGGAGGAGGAGTTTAGGAAGATAGTGAGAAAATTAGAAGGATCTAGAAATTAGAGTCACTTACAAATGACTGGAAACCAAACAGACAGTAGAAATAGCAATTTATGGATAAAGACTACCATATAACCAGAAAATACTAATGGAAACATCACATACATCAAGTAAATGAAACAGAAGGGACAGTGTTGAGTGTCAAAGGTGACAGACGGATTAAGACGGATGAACAAAGAATTACGTCTCAGATTTAACCATGAGCAAGCTACCTGTGACCTTACAGCAGTTCAATGAACTCAAACATCAAAGAGAAGATTGGAAGAGATCAGTGAAAGCATGGACAGAAACTAAGGACAATATAGAAGCGCACCATTAAAGATTTTGAAAGAAGACATGGTGCAGGACCACAGTGAAAGGACAATGTATGCTGTAAAGAACACATTTCTAATTGAATTTGTGAATAAAGTAATTATTTTCAATAAAGAGAAACTGAAGCAAAACAGTTTGAATGAAGCAGAAGTAGAGGGTGTTAAGAACAGTAGCAAGCATAAGCTATTAAGTCAGTGCAAAAGGATGGTGATATTAAGCAGCACAAAGCATAAAGAAGACTTATAAGTCTCAGAGGAAAGAACAAGACTGAAGTAGTTAAAACTGTTTTAAAGGCAGTATATTTGATGCACAACCAAGACGGTTCTTTAACATCTTTAAGAAAGCATTGGTTTTTCAAAAGGCATTGAATTCAGTTCCTGAAAGAGAAATTTTAATGTACTTATAGCTCGCTTTTACCTTTTGTCCTTGCCATCTGGAAAACATTTACTGTTACTAAAAACTCCTGCTACCAGCAAAAAACCCCAGTCACACACACAAAAAAACCTAGGCTTTGTGCAGCCTCCTCCATACGAGGAAGTCAATGCAAATTGAGAAGGATTTGCTACTAGCACTTAACCTTCACCTTACAGAGCTTATTTTTAGGACTGAGTGGCATGCTGTAACCCCAGAGTGGAAGAATAAATGGGAGGGGGGGGGAAGAAACAGAGACTGTAGCAGTTTTCTTTTTCAGATATACTGGTTTTAATTATTTGTATGGAATGATAAAATCAACCCAGAAGTTACAAGGAAAACTTTCTGCTAGACTCATCATTATGTACTTACGCCAACATTTTATGTAATTTTTTTCAACATTACAGGAATTAAAAGCTTTCTGGAACAAGTCTATATTTGTAAAAGTCTAAAGCAACACCCAGGAACATTTAGACATCACTAGAATGACACTACTGTCCCTGTGAACCTGTTTTATCACACTCACATTCAAAGCAAAATTCACAGGCACAGTGTGTGAACTACTTACAGTCAAAATGTTCATTTATCAATAGAGCTGAGAAGGAACTGGTATCCCAGTGCCGTAACTGTCAGCTATTTGTTCATATGCTGCTCAAGAAGTTCGGGTTTAGTTTTGCCTTTATTTCTAGTTGTCGTTATTATAAATGCTGACATGTGCACACACACACTCCCCCCCTTCCCCACTGCCCTATGACATTAACCCTAAGGCTAAAGAAAAGCTAAGTCCATCTTGATGCAAGGATTTAATGCTTTGGTTCTGGAATCCTTCCCCCCTCCCTGCTTCTCTCCCAATCAGATAGTTCAAATAAACGGACAAATTAATCCCAAAGTAATTTTAATTCAAGAGAAAGTTATCAAAATAGTCAATTAAAAACATATTATTAAACTCATCATAATATTTCAACATTCAAATCAAAACTCTCATCCGACCTGAAGAGGCACACACACACACACACACACACACACACACACACACTAAGCGATATTACAGATAGGAAAAATATTTCAATTTTAAAAATTAAGACTCAGGAAGACACATTAGTGCTGGTAATTCTGGACAAATCTTATCAAGCATTCTGTTATTTGTCATTTAATCCAAACTATCTGCGCAATATTTGCAAATCAATAGCTGTAGTCAATAAACCAGATTATAGAGGAGAAAGGAAACTAGCTCATTTGGAGGGCACCCATTTCTTCATGTTACTCTTACACACATGAACAGTATCATTCCTCAGCAGTCTTGGGGCCAAAGGTGCGAGCACAAAGAACCACAAACACCAAAACCATTTTCGATCAACAATTGCTGACTACTGCAACAAGTCAGGTTAGTAAGAGTACTCGTAAGGCTCTCTACTCAAGAGAGTAGTACCACCATCAAAACAGATTTTATATAAAGAAACTAACTTACTCAAAACATGACACCAACACATTTTTAAAGGTTCCTGTCCCATGACACTGCAGCTACAAAACAATCACTAACACTCAGTACAAAGTTGAGTCCTGGGCTACTTCTATGCCCTTTCTTCCTTTTCTGAAAGCTTTCCAAACTTCATTACTAGCAACACGTGCATGATTAGACAGACACAAATTTGTGGCAAAGTATTTCCTAATTCAGCCCAGCACCTTCTATTCCTTAAAAGTCAGGCTTCTTTCAAAGGGACTGCTGAGGTTGCCATATGATCCCCATAACGGGTGCAACGCACCATTATTATTACCAAGGTCATACATGGGACTGCCTTCCTCAGGTAGCAAACTACTGTTATGTTAATGAAATGGTCTGAGGAGCGATAAACACCAGAGGCTTCATCTTTAGAAACTTGATACAACATTTAAATTAATGGCAGCTGCAGACACTCAGATTCATACGAGGTTGTTAACCAATTTACACTATGTTTGTCTCACTAGCAGATCTCTTTCTATTGCCAGCACCACAATATCCACCTCCTGACTAAACTTAGCCTCCAAGGTGGTTGCTGACATCCCTATTATAGGCAGTGGGAACACCTCAAACTTTCACAAGAGGAAACACCACACACTTAGTGAAATACAAACAACTATGAAAACACAGCTCTCAGAATATTACTTATACATCAGTATGAGCTGGCAGATAAAGGAATCTTTTGGTGGAAGAGAAGGCTCAAAATAAGGAGATTCAGGCCTGTCTCACTGATTCTTACCAGACACCAAACTTGCTCAGCACACTAACACCACACCCTGCTCTGACTGAATGCTGTGGCAGTCCAGCAGTATGCCTTGGTACAGCAAGGGCCCTCAGGAGCCTTCCAACAACGCCTTTTTCTATCGACATCTTCGTCAAACAGACTATCAGACCCCGCAGGAGTTAACACCTGCCCGCACAGCGCTCCGGCCTGACAAACAGGGCCTCGCCTTCCCTTCAGCTCCCGATTCCTACTGCCCCAACTCCGTGGACAAATAAGGCCCCACGAAAGAACAGGCGGGAAGGACACAGCTCGGCCCAGCACCCTTCGAGCCCTCGGAAAGGAAGCAGAGGCCTCCCCTGCATCTTGCAGCCAGACACCAACTTACCCGCCGGAAGCCTCGGCGCGCTCCTATTGGCTGGCGCCCGTGCATCACGTGGTCAAAGTAAGCCCCGCCTCTTCCCCCACCTTTGGCGTCCGCGACTCGAAGGGCGGGGCTGTCGGTACCGCGCGTGCGCAGGGCTACTGGCGGCGGCCAGGGCGGGAGGCGGTTCCGGGAGCGCGGGAAAAGGGGCGTGGTCACGGGGCGCGCGCACGCGCTCGGCGGCGACTGGAGGTGGGAGAGCAGAAAGGGAGGAGGAGGAGCGGGGGAGGTTCCCGTCCCGCCCCGCCCCGNAGAGGCGTCTTCCTCCGCTCCGCCGCCGAGGGGGCCCCGGTTGAGACTCAGAGCCGGGCAGCCCCGCCCTTTCCCGCGCCCGCCCCATCCCCCAAGGCGTGACCAGTCCTCTCCGTCCGCGGGAGCTTCTTCGCCGCCCCGTTCTCCTCAGGGCCCCGCCCGCCGCAGTCTGCCCGTCCGTCCGTCCGTCCGACCGCCTGTCCGTCCCACGGAGAGAACCGGCACTTGTTGCTGACTGACGCGATGGCCACTGGCTCCGCCGAGTAGGCAGCGACCGCCGAAAGGAGCCCGCGGCTGGCGTCGAGGCCCGGCCCCTCCGCAGGGGTCTCGNNNNCGCAGGGGCCTCGCGAAGCCTCTCGGTGTCGGCTCCCCCGGCTGTGTGAGGTCTCTGCTCGGCCCCCGCCGGGGTCACCGCGGCGGGACCGGCCGCCCCGCATGGTCACGGCGGGCTGAGCCGGCACCACCAGAGCCGCCGGGTCTCCCTCGACAGGAGGAAAAATGTCCTTCTTCAACTTTCGTAAGATCTTCAAGCTGGGCGGCGAGAAGAAGAAGAAACAATACGAGCACGTCAAGAGGGACCTGAACCCGGAGGAGTTCTGGGAGATCATAGGAGAGCTGGGGGATGGAGCTTTCGGTAAAGTGTTCAAGGTAAGGGAAGCTCCCCTCCCTCCTGGCTCAAAAATGACCTGGCAGCATCCCTTCTGGAAGCCCAGCCTGGCCAAATCCTGCCTGGCTGTGGGCTCTGTCACAGGGGGACACCAGGAGTGGGAGAACTTAGCGAAGGGGGGGTCAGGGTCCCGCCGGAGGGGCGTGTGGCCGTGCCCGGGTGGGGAGCGGAGCCGGTGATCCAGACGCCTCTTGCCCACGGAGGCTCAGGAAACTAAAGATAGAAAAGCCCTCTTAGGTCATTGTCCCGCCTTCTGCTCCACCCTGCCCGCTGCTGAATCGCTCCCTTCCCTGCTCGTTTGGGTTTTGGGACTGGTGTGCAGTATGGCTTCTAGCCTGACAAAGACGGTGTTGTCTTAGGTGTGAACTTCTTACTTTTCCCATCTTCTTAAAGTTTTTGTGTGGAAGGAAGCCCATGAGTAGTAAAACTGACTTGTGTGCCTCCTGTGTGGTTCTCAGGGCCGAGCTCACGTCGCTTTTAGTGGGAGTTCTGCTGTTCCATGTGAGACTGAGCTAAGCAGTTGTCTGCGTGTGGCACAATTCCTGTGTTGGACAGCCTAGCTTCTGTCAGTTGTTTGATCTTCAAATCGTTGAGTGTGCTGGTGCAAGTAGTGTTTTTAAGGGTGCTTATCTAGAACTTATCAAGCAGAGTACCGAGATACAGATACAGTGCTGCCAGGGTTTGATAAGACTGTGACTTTCTGCACCTACTTTTCCTCTTTCTGAAAGGACATCACTGCTTACATTTGCTTTAGGGAGATAGCGTGGAAAAAAGCATCATGGATGATGAGTGCAAGAGAATTGGGGAACTGACATGGATTGCGACTCCAGCAGGTTCTCGAGACCAGAAAAAACCAGTTTTGAGAAAGAATAGCATTTACAGTGCTTCTGAGCACGAATTCAGCCCAGAAATGTTTATCTTTGAAGTACTGCATCTGACAGCTTATGAAGTCTGTGTGCTCTGAAACTTGTGCTATTTTTGATAGAAGTTACTCCAGATTTTATAGTACTGGGATGTTACTTGTTTGAGAATTCGAGCAAAGTGCTCGAGTTAGTTCAGAATGCAAGGTGGAGCTCTTTTCCCCAGAGGAATTTGTGTCACCGTACTATTTTAAGAACATCCAGTTTATTTTGATGTGGCTGTGATGTGTAGTCTGGATTGTGGTCCTCATGTCCGTGTGGGGTGTTAGAAGTGTTTGGCTTTTTAAAATTAAAATGACTGCTTGAAGTTGATGATCATAAAGCTTGGTGATTGTAAAAACGTAGTGTCGTCTCTAGCACCATGTGCAACAGTATTAAAGTCTTTCTTTAAACTTGATAATGGAGTTTTGATGCCCTTTTTGGTAATACAATGCTGTCTCCCATAGCGGGGGCTGGGGAATCCTCAAAGCTAGGGTGGACATGTGTTTTTCATGTGAAAATGAGCAGGTACTACTATTGCTGGCGAATAACTACTTTTTTTAAAAAGTCTCCTACTCGTGTATTCAGTAGCATCGATTTTGTTTCCATCCAGTTTGGGAAAGAGGATTGTGCAAAGGTACTAAGTGTCCTCGTGTTCCTGCCTCCACGCTTGTCCAGGAACTGTTTCGAAAGGAAGGGTGGGTTAGCGTGTTCTTTCTTCAGTGTACGCCTTGAATGAGAAACTCTGAGAGGAGCCATTCGCTACCCTCTCACGAAAAAGTTACGGGCTAGAACATAGAACAAAACGGCCGACGTTGTGACTTTGAGTAATGCGAGTGTGGGGTGCTTGGTGTGGGTCTGTGTGCTGGGCTTTTTGTTTTGCTGTTTAGTTTTTACAATAACCCCAAACACCCTGCTGTCAGTTACATTTGCCAGACCTGCATTTGCCTTTGTTTAAGATCCAAGGGGACAGTGTGCGACAGGTTTTGGCAGGTAGGGGATAAAATGGAAATGCCAGATAAATAATGCTTTGTATGCTTTGGACTTCAATAAGAAAATAGGTTGGATTATGTGATGATTTCCTGTAGAGAAGTGTTTGGGTTAGTGGTGTAACTCATCTTTTGGATCAAGTATCAAATATTTAAATAGAACTTTAAAGCAACTCTTGAATGATGATGGCAGTATTTTGAAGCCTAGCTGATTAAATAATTCACTTTAAAAATAAATCTAGTGATAAGTAGTTTTGTTTAGAGAAGTCTTAAGGGTATTGTAAACTTGTGACTCCTTTCCCCTCTTCCCTATCAAATACAAGGGTCTTTGTTTTTTTTTAATTAACGTTCTACCAATTTAGCTCTTTCCTTTGAAGCTGTTGTTTTGTAAAGTGCTTTCAGCTGTGCTTTCTCTTTAGAAATACTCTGACTTTTGACTACTGTTGCAAGTCTCTGCTGATCACAGAAGCTCTGTAACTGCCGAGTACTGATCGCAGAGGTTTATGGCTTTGTAGGACCTTTTATTCTGGCCCTTTTCAGCTCTTTAGAGAGACCACTTTATTATTTCTGATTTGGTTTTTTGGTTCTTTAGGCTAATGAATATGGTGTAGGTTTTCCATCATTTTTTTATTGTGTAGAGCTATGCAGTACTTCAGAAAAAGGGATTTTGAGGCTTCTGATGGTACATTTTAGTTGTAATTGCCTTCTAGGGATTATTTAGAAATACTGAACGCACTAACAGGATTCTGACATCCACTAAAGAAACGTAATATTAGCACTGGATGCTGACTTCAACTTTGAAATTTGAGGGTTAGATGTCAAACGATCCTTTTTTCTTTGGTTTGGGAGTTTTGTTTTGTTTACAATCAAAATCAAACCGAAAAATGCCACAGCAACCCAAAATTAAAGAGAGTTTGAAACTGCACTTATTTTGATTGGGTTAACTCCCTAGAAAAATTTTAATCTCTCAGTGTTCAGTTTGATTGCAATCAGTTTGGTTTAGAAGTCAGTTCCATTCTTATATCGTATTTGTTGTGTGTTATTGCTCTGTTGTATGAAGCATCAGTTCCGTGCTGGTAGTAAGCGTGGCTTTAAGGTAGATCAGTCCAGGGAAGTGTTAAAGACTTCCACCAGCTTTAAGCTGCTTTCTGAATTCCCAAAAGTTAATGATCAGATGGTGTGAAAACAGACCTTTAGTTCCTAATGCATTCTGTGGCTGAAGTTCCTGGTGGAGACTTTTTTTTATTAGAGCCACACATAATTCATTGGAATGCAGATAATTCCTAAGTTAACCTTCTGAATGAAGTAAGGTGATCAGACTATGCTTGAGTCAAATTTGCTGGTCTGTTCTGGTAGTGCCACTAACTCAAGAACTGTTGTATCACAGAAAAGCATTTTCTGCTGTTTAAATTGGTGTCAGCTAGAGCCCTTCACCAGAGGATGCGCCTGCAACAGTAATTAATGGTCTTTTGGTCATGGTGATGGTAATTATGGATGCCGCGTACACATATACTGATAACAAGTCTTCTACGGAAACGGATGCTGTCGTGTAGTATAGCACTGTGCAGTCAAGGCTCTCATAGCAATGTGGAAAATCAGATACTTCGACTCCATTTGTAGTTACTTTAACAAGTTTTCCTATTCTTGGTAAATAAGTGGTGGTTGGTAAATCGCACGTTCTGATTTCTCTAGGTTCAGCGAAGAAGTGTGGTGCGAGCTGATAGCCGTAATCATGGTGAACATGATTGCCCAAATGCATTGTCTTCTGAAAATTATAGCTGCATTAAATATTCATATAGGCAATGTTTGCAAGAGTGGCCAATACAAACTCATCTGTGGCTAATGATAGGGGACTTTTGATAGCACTGATAATCCAATAAACTAATGTTGTTGCTTCGTTTAAGGTTTTGTATCTGCTTTCCCAACAAGCTTACTGTCGATGTGCCTATGTGCAGATGTGTTACCCAAGGGCATGGTTTTCCTGTGGGCTTGGTTGGACTTGAGTTCATCTGAACTCCTGTGTGTTTGGTACTAACTGGAAGATAAAGTCACACTTGAAAATTTCCAGTCAAATGCAGTGAACCTGAAGTCTGCCATAAGCCCAGACCTGCAAAGAAGGAAGAGCTGAAATAGCCTGCACTGAATTCTAGTACTTAGGGATGAACTAACGCAGAACTTTCAGAATTTTGATTAAAACTGTTTGCTGTAGTAAATATATTTTGTTCTATCTATTTTCATTCATAATTGACTACATAAATTGACCTTCGATTAAACTGCAACAGTGAGATGGTGCAGTAGTCCTCAGGAGATCTGGATTAATAACACTCATGCAATGCGCTGTTTAGCCATAGAGGCATTAGTATATGCAGGAGATAAGAGAGTTGATTTACTCTCGAGAGACAAATGTACAAGATGGCAGTGTTCAAATTTAAATATTTAGTTTAAGTAAAATAGAACTAAAACTTTACCTAAAGCTTGCTAAGAACAGTCATTTCTCTAAGAGTAGCCTGAGTATTTTAGGGCTGCTGTGAATCATCTACATGAAAAACAAAGATGTGTGACCCTTCCTAGGAGGCTAAGGGTTTTGGTCTTCCTGACCAGCTTGGCGAGTTGCTCTATAATGTTATCTCTGTTTTCTGCACCATTGCTTAAAGATACCAGATAAGGAAAAGGCAGTATCACTGCTTCAAACCCTGGGAAAAGTGTCAATGGGAAAGCTTTACGGAGCTCTTTACACCTAGAGTCACTGTAGCTCAATTCTCTGAGGAAACTGGTGGTGCAAGAAAGTCTTCTGTAGATTGCAAACAGTGATATTTTCCTTGTTTTAAAAGGGTACTTGCAGAAGGCAGTGTCTCCTTTCTGTATTGTCTAGAGCAAGGAAGTATCCTAGATAGTAAGACGTGTAACACATGTTTTGTGTCTCAGTTTTTGGACATCTTTAAGCCCAAAACTCGCTTGGCTTGAAATCAGTCACAATACTTAACTTATGAGTAATGTATTGTCTGTCACGTTTGGAATTGAATCTCAGACGAGTTTGTGGAGGATAAACATAGAGTGCTCGTGATTGCTCCTTGGTGAGGCAGTCATCTTTTCCAAGGTGTGAGCACAGTTATATAAACTGTTTAAAACCCGGAGTAAATAGGAAATAATTATTTGATTTAATTTATCTATGTTTACAGAAGTTCCTCCTCTTTTAATGTCATCTGATACTTCATATCTCTCGGCAGTTATTTGTGTACATGCTTGGACTGTTGGTTTCTTGTCTGGAGAGTACAGCTTTGGATTTCAGGCTAAATGTGACTGTTTAGTGTTGTCAGATGGACTGCAGAGTGAAGTTTCTTCAAGCTGTTCTAACTTGGCGAAATAGTTTTTCATATTTAAGTCAGATGCAGGGTATTTAATTAAACAACATTTTTCTTAGCTCCTGTGTCAGAGTTACGGTGCTGTTGGTTTCTGTAATAGGTTTTACAGGCAAATTGGCTGAATATTTTGAGCTTAATCTTTTGTCAGGGAAGCAGTCCTCCAGTAACACAATCCTCCCAGCAGTAATATGTGCTATTGTTACAGAGCTGTAATTCACAAGTTTCTTTTGCTGGGGACTCCAGCTCTAGTTTTGACAAGCTTGTAAACAATATCCAAGAAATGATGTGGTGGCTTTGTGTTTGCAAATGCCACAGATCCCCAGTTTGGGATTCTTTTTTCTTTAAAAAAAAGAAAAGTAATCATGAATGTGCCTTACATATTTAGTGGGCCGTGACCCCCAGTTTGAGAATCTCTCAAGATTATAAATACCATTGTCTTCACTGACAGTTGTGTCTGTGTAAAACAGGCAGCATGTAATTAAACTCTCTCTGGTTTGAGATCCAAATGCATTCCTTAAGACCCTAGTGCCTGAAGTATCATTTATGAATGCTTTGTTGGTCTTTGCTTCTTTGTCCTCCCACAGTAATCTTTAATTATATTCAGACTGTACGCCGAACTGATGAATTCATATTGTTTCACCTCTTTTTGCCTATTGTCTTCATTTACAGTAGCTGCCAAATCACTCAAATACAGTGCTTGTGCTATCTTTTCATTTGATACTGATTGGATTGTTCCAGTTTTCAATGTTCAGTGGTAGAAAAGCCTTGAAATTTACAGTTAGAAAGCAAAGCAAACTGAATTAACAGCACAGAGTAAAAAAAAAGATGTTTTACATGGGTTTGAAGAAGAATTATATATGTTGTCCATATGTGTTTTAATTTTTAACGGCTTTGTAACATGATTATAGTATGAAACACTTGAAAGAAGTTTGAACTGTGAATATATCTCAACTATCTCATGAGCAAACATGCTTTTCTTTTTCCATTCAGAAACAGGAAGCAATCTTTTTAGAGACAATGAAGACCTGGTTATTGCAAAATGTATTTGAAAGGTGTCAGGCACCGAAAATTGGCTAAGTAATACGGAATAAAACCGATTAGAATACCTCAAGCCATTCTGCAGTGGTGTTATTACTTCAATAAAAATTTAAAGCTGTGCTGTAAGTGTTAATTTTCTAGTGGAATGGCAAATTTTCTGTTGAATGTGCTCTATATTCATGATACAAACCAATTTCAGTGCATGCAGCAGCAGATCTACTTAGAACTAAACATTCACAAGAAAATAGTACTGGCAGATTCTTCGTGCATTTAGTACACCTACTTCAAGCATCGTATTTCGTTTTAGGAGGACATATGGTTTCTGAAAGCTGTTCTAAATGTATGCAAAAGCACATTTTAATATTAAAGATACAGATTTTTCTTGTTTATTCTTAGTCTTCTGGTTTAAGACTGGTTTGAAGTCTTCTGTGGGGTTGCATGTGTTTGTATAGAGGAGTTAATGTAGACCAGCTAATCGTAAATGGTGATTTGGAGGCTTTTTCCCCTTTATGCTACCTGTTTATATTTTTGAGCCATTTTCTGTTTGGTTAATTACCTGTAGCCTGAAGCAAGGAATTACTCATGCATAGATTCATACTTGAATCATGTTCCAGCCAAAGTCTGGATTTAAGAAATTTTGGATTACCTGAGGAGTGCTTTTCTATGATGTGATTTAAAACTTTTTTAGGTATTTCTATAGGGACTAATATGAGGAAGTTAAAAAGTGGGATCATACTACAATAGGCAAATCAATTTATTAATCAACATTTAAGATTTGACTCAGAGGGCTGACTGTTACCTTAAAGAGTGAGTCTTAAAAGTTAAGATTGGGTTGTTGTTTCAGAAAATCTGAAACTGAAGGAGGCCGTGGTAAATAAAGGGACCGAAGGGAAGGGCAGCTGGTGCGGTCTGCTGAAGTTTTGGGGAAACCATTGCCCTACAGCTTAAGTTGTGCCTACAGCAGTACTGTTTCACATAGTATGAAGGCAGTGGTGAATCCCCATGCTGAGTCAGAATCAATTTTGAATGCATCTGATTTGATAGTGAGCTGGAGAAGACTGTCCCTTTCTTCCTTGAGCAGCGTTTTAGATCTGTCTGAGACTGTCTTGTCTGAGGTCTTTAGGGAACTAACTGGGTTTTGTCTCTAGAAATGTTTAGTCATAACCATGATTCAGGAAACAGTGTTCTGAGGGAAACTGTCTTATAAGTTTGTTCAAGAAAGTGCAGTCTGTCTTAGTTATTACTCTCCCTGTACAGTAATGTATTACTGCTTGTAATACTTGCATTACTACTTACAGGTAGTGGTTCTCCGGCCACTCATTCATGCAGTAAACCCAAAGCTTTTCTCCAGCAGGTCTAGGTCTCACGTTGTAGAAGATGACTTTTCACCTGTATTTCTAAGCAGTGCTTTACCAGGAAAACAGTTAATAGTTTGTAATCCGAGAGTTAATTCTTTGGAATCAGAAGAATCAGAAGGCAGTAAAATGTTATTGGAGAAACCTCAGCTGAGGGTTTACTGTGACATGCTAATTCTTGCCGAAGCACTCATCTCCTGCGCAGCCTTTGTCTCCGTCAGCCTTCGCTCAATTCATATGCTGCCTTTTTTTATTTTAGTAAGGTTTGGTCATGTTCCTGCCCCACCTTCAGCTTTTCCTGTTTGAGCTGAAGAGGCCCAACCGTTTTAGTCTGCTTTTTATAAGACAACTGCTTGACCCTTTAACAGTTGTCCTCTCATTGCCTTACTTGCTCGGGTTCTGTGGGTGCCACAAATCTTTTCACTGACCTTTCAGGCAAGCTGTTATCTTTTTCAGTGCTGAGCCACAGGTCCATGCGGCTGCGTTACGCTGTGAAAACACTGACCGACCTGTGATCGCTACTGGGAAATACGGTCAGAAGGGTTTGAGTTGATGGAAGAGTCAAACTCTTATCCCAAAGCAAACTCCAGTAATTCCAGTAATGCGGATACTCAGTTAGGCCAAGCTGGTTTTTGCTCTTTCACTCTATCCAGTAATTTTTTACTACTAGTGAAGGTGTGCTGGCTGGGTTTGTATGTAATGTGAAAGAAGGAGGTGCTGTCTGTTAGTTTTCGTGTCTCTGGGGTGGGAGGTCTGAAAGCTTAAGGATCGCCTTATAAACGTGTGCCTGGACATGCCTCCTTTGCTTTTTGCTGTAGCAAGAGCTTAAAGCAGTTTCGTAGTAGCCAACTTGGATGTTCTGGTCAACTTAATAAGCCTAGGTTTTTGTTAATTTAGTATGCTCCTCCTAAGCAGAAGCAGCAAACATCCACGTGCCTCCCCCAGCATTCAAAACAAGATATATAACTTATATAACTGAGCCAGTGTACAGACCTGTTAGTTCTCCTCTTTGTTATCTCTGATAAACGGTCACTGTTTATTGATGTAGCTTCTCAGTGTTTAGTGCCCCAGTGTGGGGCCTCACCTTTGAGCCAGTGCAATATTAAAGATCCCTGAGAGCATTTAAAAACGCTGTGAAACGGAGTGAAATGCTCAATAACCGGAACGTTCAATAACACACCTACTCAGAGTGGTCCCTTTCAATAGCCGTAGTAAGTACAAAAGCAACTTTGAATGAGTGGCTCAGCCTTCACCATGACTGTTTTCCACAACAGTTTCCATTGATGCAAGTCAATGCAGCCAGAGTTTTGGCAGTGTTACCATTCCCACCCCCTTCCTTGTGACAGGTCTGCTGCTTGCCAACCCCATGGTGATCTGGTTCAAGGAACTAAGCCACCCAAAAGCTGATTGTACATGTAATCTTCTTGGTCCCCCAGCCAGTTTGTGGGAGGGCCTGGCAAGTGACAGTGATGATGTAAGGGAGAGATGACAGGATGGTTTCAGCACTGGCTTAAATAGCTTTAAAAGGGAAGCATCAGGGCAGCACCTCAATATTCTGAAGGTATGCCATATGAATGCCTTTTTGTCAGGTCAGAAGAAGAACTCAATCTACTTCTATCATCTGCTGTTAGCTGATAAAAAAAGTAGTTTTGTTAAATGCTGCTGTTACTGTTCCATCCCTTTGCATCACTGACACCCATGCCAGAAGGATTTTGTTATATAGACAGAGCATTACCTGGAAAGTTACTGCAAGCCTATGTTTCCAGTGTAGTTTCAGGCGGTGGTTCTGTCCTCTGCTTTAGGGGTGTGCTGTGTAACTGCTGGAAAAGAATGAAAATGTTATCAGACTTCTTTTTTTGGCACAAAAGCTACCTGTATGAGCTAAGCACAAAAACCAAATTGAATTTCAGAGAACAGAGCCTTTGGAAGCAAGAAATGACTCTAGACAGTTTTCCACAAGGAATGGAATCCTGCATTCCCTTTAACTGTACAAATATACAACAGAATACAGCCCTCTGCTTCAAAAAGCCTTCAACCTAATAAAAAAATAAACATGAGAGAAAAGGAGGAGTTGGAGGAAAGGGAAAGCCTTGTCAAAGAGAAAGCTACTGCATCTCTAACAATCATGCTGCTGCATCTTCATTGCTGTCACATCTTGGGGACAGAACAAAGCTTTCATAATTCAATTAAAAGTAGCACTGACACACTATTTTGAGTCAAGAATAGTGCTTCCTCTTGAGCATCTTGTGTGTTTAACTGTTTGCAGTGTTTTAACCTTATCATCTTACTCAACAGTTCTACCAGAGGAAGAAAACTGTCCCTGTGGTGCAGGAAAATCTGCTACCGAGAGAATCTCACAAGCTCCTTAGTTGGAAAAGTCAGAGTAAAGCAACTGGTTTCTCTTTGTGTATTTTGTGCATCAGAGTTCTGCAAGTGAAGTATTTGTTTACGTGGATTTGTTTTTAATAATTTTACGAAGCAATGCAGCTATTCCTGTGGCTAATGTATTTATCACCGGCATGCCAGGTAAATTCTGAACTAATTGCCCTAATGAGTAAAATGGCAAACAGCATGTGCAAAACCCATCAGAATCTGGAAAAGATTATCATAATCAGCAGGCTTCTAAATTAAAATTTATTTTGACACAAGCTGATAAATAATAGGATTTGCATTCTTACAGTTTCTCAGAGCCATCAGTTTTCTTGTTTACTTACTGAAATTCACCCATTTAAAAAAACCCCAAGAACACAACAAGCTAAACAGTTAATCTGAAAGACAACATCAGAAGCAAAATGTTGCACTACCCTGCTGAATATGAATGAAGTTCACTTACAGAGCCCAAGATGCTATTTTTGTGGCACTTGAATAGCCAATTTTCCAGGAATACCAAATGTTTATTCAGATGGCTCTTTCTCATCTCTTGGGATGCCGTACTCGCAGTACAAAGACAGCTAGGTCATTGTGAACTGTGCATGAGGCAACCTTTCTAACTTGCGTGTCAGAAGATTTAACTTTGTTTTCCTGAGACCCTGTGGAGCTCCAGGGTCATTACTTATCGCTGGAGAACACTACTGGCTAGTCACAGACTGCACAAGTATTGAATGCCGTGCTCCACCATAGTGAATCTTTGTAATGAATGAAGTTGTTGGTAGAACTTGGAAGGGATTTGTCAGTATTAAAGAGAGTTGAAAGATGCTGGCTTAGCTATACCATAGAATCTTTAGAGATTGGAAGGGACCTCGAAAGATCGTCCAGTCCCCCTGCCACAGCAGGATCACCCAGACCAAGTCACACAGGAACACAGCCAGGCGGGGCTGGAACGTCTGCAGAGAAGGAGACTCCACAGCCCCCCTGGGCAGCCTGTGCCAGTGCTCCAGGACCCTCCCTGGGAAGAAGGTCCTGCTGAGATTGAGAGGGAACCTCCTCTGTTCCAGCTGGCACCCAGTGCCCCTTGTCCTGTCACCAGATGCCCTTGAGCAGAGCCTGGCTCCATCCTCCTGACACCCACCCCTCACAGATTTAGAGACAGGAATGAGGTCACCCCTATCAATTTCTTCTTTCTTGCTGTTACTGCCTTGTTTGCAGTCAGTTTCTGTAGGTTGTTTTAAAGAAATAACATCCCTGTAGAATTCTAGTTTCCCCATTTAAAAACCGTATTAACACCATGAGGAGAATACAGAGTGGTTTCTATAACATTATGTTACTTTAAAGGCAGGCGTTGTATTGTACAGCCTTCTTTTTATGAAAGCTGTCAAAAGCTACTTCCTTTTTGTTACTCTGAAATAGGGGAACTTTCATCTTAACAGACGAGAGCATGTGTGGAGCAACAGAATATATGCTATGGTCGTGTTGCAAGAGCTCTTGCCAGTTTTAATGTGGTAGTGATGTAATCGTGTTTCATTTCCCACTGTCACAACTGCATCTTCTTCTCAATCCTTCTATACTTTATACTTCTCCCATAAAATGTGTGAAGTATGATTTATTTATCTTTTGTTTTAGCAGGACAAAGAATGAAATGGAGTGAGAAAGCTGCATCTTGTTTCTTTTAATCTTTCCCCCCTGGCTGTTTAGCTGTGTTCATTGCAAAGCCCTGAGTGTGGAGATCACTGCAGTACCAAATGATAGAGAGCCTTTTCCCAGAACTGTCCGTGGGTTTTGAGCTCCTAAGAGGAACACCCTTTAATGACAGCGAAGTTGATTTGTCACATCCCATCATCTTCTACAGTAAATACATAGAATAAGTTGCCTTTGTAGCAGGTCTTTAAATGCCTTCCTTCTGCTGTAGGAAATGCAGAGCTCTTAATAATATTCTTTACTGTTTTGACAGCAAGTTTCTTTAGCTTCGTGACTGTGCCGCAGTCCGTTTCTATGCCTGCGTAGTTTCCCTAGGAATGTGTCAGAGGACCGTTTGTTGGAGGGTTCTGAAAGTCCAGAGACACTGACGTATTCTTCCTTTATTTGTTATGTTGTTGACTTGTTCCTTTCCAGCTTGGAAAGGCAGAATTTTCTGTGCTCCGGTCAGATGTGCTTTTTATTGTGGTGGTGTTATACAGCAGTAGCTGTGCTGGGTCAGCAGACAGCTGTGGCCATCTTGCATCTGTCTGGCTAAAGGCTCTGGACACAAGAGATCCCAGTTTTGTTCTGTAACCTAACTCCAAGGAACAGAGACGGGAGGAACTGTGGGCTGATCTAGGCGCTTGGTTGAAAAGAAAGACAAAGGAAAAGACGACTATTCTAGGTTGCTAAGTGGTGAACGGACAGACACCATGTAGTCTGTAAAGTGCTAGTAAACAGAATTACTTGCTGCTCCAGAGAGCCAAAAGGCTCTGAGTTGTGTCAGTCTGTAGAGACAGAGTTATCATTGACAGCTCCAAATGTCTCGCTGGGAGATGATGTTAGCAGGAGTAGCACCGTCTCTCTGAGCTTCCTTGAACTAAAACGTTGTTCCAGATGCGAAATGACTAGAGGCAAGATTATAATGGAAAAGTCCTCACAGATAAAGGGGTTGGAGGCTTCCCTGGCCCTGTGTTCAAACGAACCTTAAATTTATCGAGAGCCAAAAGTAAAAATCTCAACCTGGCAGCAAGAAAACTTTCTGGAAAATAATAGTCTGGAGACAGCTTCCACGTTGGTGGTGTTGGGTGTCTTGAAAGTAATTCTGGTGAACAGCTAGAAGTAGCAATTGATGCTGATAAAGAAATCTTTCTTGATATCGTTGTTCCTTGGAAGCAGTACCCGTGTCTGTCATCTGGAATAAGGAAGTGTTTATTCTTGTAATAAGGACAGTTTGTCATCACTGTGGATTAAAATGAACTGGAACATTAATGAGTAGTAAAGGTAACGTTTGGTTTTGACTCTAGTGACACAGTACTGAGTAAAAACTGTGAGATGTCTGTAATCTGAGCTGAAGACACCCTGGGCTGCTTTTGCTGGGAAGTCTTAAGTCCATTTTAGGCCTGGGTCAAGTGGAGCAAACCTCTGCCAGCAACTGTTAGTGTCCTCTGCAGATGAAAGATACTGGCAAAGCAGCTTAGCTCTGCAGGGATAAATCTTAATTGGTCACACTTCCCCCTTTTCGAGAATAGCAGTTGATTGTCGTTCAGAATCGCGAATCTTAACGCTGCTTTGCAAGCAGCATGAGCAGTTCCTGTGACTGCATTTAGGAAAACAAATAATCCTCTGCACTTAGTGCTTTAAATAATCCTCTGATGCCACTTAGTGCTTTACTTACAAACATTTTCCCTGTACTGTCAGCGGGTTTTCCCTGACGCTTTTATGCGGGCTGTCATGGAGCAGGCGAAGGGAAAAGAGGGCTGTGTTACTGTAAAACAACAGAGTCTGCTTTGGAGATTTTCTTGCCAATGGGTTGGGTTTTTTTCATATTTTTATTATTTTAAAACAGATCTGGTTGAATAAGGATGATGCTGACATCTAATATAATCTCCTCTGTTATGTTTCCTCTAAACGACTCTTTGTTTTGCACAGATCTGCTAGTTCAGCCTTGGTACTTTCTAGGTCCACACATCAATAGTTCAGGGATGCAGTGCGTGAATCGGGGGAGCAGCTCTGCTCAGCTGGTATAAAACACACTCTGACAGAATGCAAATGCGTAAAGGGAATCGTGTGGTAGGGCATGAACATCCCATTCCATACCACTCCCCAAAACAACTCATGGACTCCTCAGAAACCAGCTGTGCAGTGAGCAGAAGAACCACAATAAGTACAAAGCACAGGGATCTTGTTAAAAGAGTGAAGTTGTCATGGAAACCACTCCAAAACCAGTATAACCACAAAGGCCTCACCAGACCACGCTATCATAATGATGTACTTCAGGAGTCCGGGCTGAACCCTGGGCTCACTTTGTTGGCAGTAGTATTTGCTTGTAGGAAACAGAGGCATTTTAATCTACGCTTCTTTTTCAGACTTTCCCCCTGGCATTAAAGTGGAACAAACTGTGCAGTAGTTAGGATATATTGGGCAGGGAGGGAGCTTTTCTGGCTGAGATTAAGCGCGTATCATCTTAGGCAGATACCATCGTTATCTTTTGCATAGTTCTTGTGTAAGAGTGATCTCAACAAGATTTAGCAGGTATAACTGCAGCTAACCGGGGGTTAATGTCTCTGGACACCCATATCTATAATTGAACCAAAAGTTCAATTATAAATTACATTAAATATAATTATTTAAATAATAGATTATTTAAATGTATAATATTATTTNTAATAGATTATTTAAATGTATATTAATTATTTACTTATATATATTATTAATAATTATTTATCGTTTAAGTATATAATTATTTAAATAATGCATTTTAATTATATTCTGTACGGTTGTCATTGTTTTTTCAAATTAATACTACATTTTCAAAAGTTGTGAAGACTGCTGCAGAATTATGTTGCTTCTCATCCTGCCTTCCACAAGTCTGTGGGCACTGCTGTCTCCTTCACTGGCCTAGCTAAGCCTGTGGTTGAGTACTGCAGAAGTGTCACTGTGCTCTTGGATGCATTATGTTACTTTTTATGACATTACTCTACATTTGGTGGTGGAATTAACCATCAGTGGAATTACTGGCCGCTCACACAGGTTCTCTGTAGTGTCAGGATGCCCAGGACACCGCTCAAGATGGCACACTAAGTTTATGAACGGCAGCGGAGTTTTTCCAGTAAGCCACGCTGCTTCTTGCAGATTTACTTGATCGGGCTGCTGAAACCTGAAATTACGGCAGGTTTGTCCCCCTTGGATCAGGTGTTTAAGACAGCCTGAGCTCCACAGCTTTCTGATGGCTCTGAGAGACAGCGCTTGTCTTTGCCTTCGTTGTACAAGGACAGTTTTCCATTACTGACTACCAGACATCATGAGAAAGAGCGCGTGGAGATAGCTGCGACAGTCCGAGGCTCGCACGGAAGCGCAGCTTTTTACCTGGGAACTGGGCTTGTGCTGAACAGGGGTGCGCGTGTTTCTTTTTCTGGCAACCTTGGTGATCTGCGATCAGGACTGCAGTTGTGCTGAGAAGAATGAGTCAGAAGGGAAAGGCTTCTTAATTGATTCGTTCTGCTGCCTGCAAAGCATGCAGTGCGGTTACGTAACATCTCCAGAGAGATCAGGCATCAGGAAGAAAGGTGATGAGCAATTTTCCATCTCGTATCTCAGCTTTGTTTCCGGTTGGTTGGCGAAAAACATGCTTAGCTTATTTAGTTATAAATGTGGTGTTTAATTTTTAGATGTCTGTGTGCTGCATCGTAGGAGAGGAGCTGCACTGCTGGGCAGGAAACATTTGTTAGCGGTAGGGAACTGAAACAGCCCCTCACAGCCGAGGCTGGAACTTCATATTGGTCATCTGAAGATGAAAGACTATGAGTTATCTGTGAGCTGTAATCCTATTACTCTGGAGCCATCGCTCTGCTCTCCCTGCTGTCCGTAGCTGGGAACAGGCAACTTCCTGGCTGAGTGCCCAGACAGTGAACCTGCCTTTTAATATTCTGCTGTCAGCCTCTTTGCAAAGCTTCTGGCTCTGGAATGTATGTGTGGCTATACGATACCATATACAAATCCAGGACTGGTGAGGAGGAGTCACTACTTCAACATACTTGGAGATCCTGGTTTCGTGCAGAATGGTTACCTGTTCCTTGTACTAAAGCGTTTCCATCTTTGTGCATTACAGTTCGTTGCCATTGTAGCGTGAGGGATTCAGATTCTAGGAACAAGTAAATTGAGATAGTATTTATTCTGTGCAAACCTGTAATCCATCATTCTCTAAGTACTTCATCTTAGAACGAAGCGAACGAGGGTATTTTTCTCTGTGTGTTGTGCTAATAAGACTGCCACCCGTTGCAGGAGCCGTGCTGTGACACAGTTGGCCTTTCCTTGTGCGTCCCGTCTCTCTAAGTTAAGGTTTGCTGCCATAACCTCAAAGTGGAAGCTTGGGTGGAAGGATCTCAGTATTTATGTATTATAGCAGTTAATCATATCTGCACACAGTGGCTAATAATATCTGTGTCACACTGCATTAGTCAGGTCTCGGGGGAATGAGTTATTCAGTTCAGTTTTTAACCATTGTGTGTCAACCCTTTGAAGAGATCAGATTTTCTTCTGCCAAGAAAGATATCTTTCTCCTCTCTCTTCCTTGTCTCCACATAAGGCAAGATTTAAGCCACAACCATTGATGATGCCAGTTTGGATTTCGTCGTATAGGACGGAAGCTTAAATCACCTCTCGTGGAAGCAATATCATATATTTTAAGGAGAGAATTCGAAATAACTCGATTTGGTATTTGAGAGCTGAAACATAGGAAGAAACTGCCGGGCTACGGGTACAGTTTGCATTTTGAGGAGGGCATCACCTCTGGGTAACGTGAATGGCTGTTTGATTTGAAATATTCACATACTCTAATGCAAATCGGACTGCATCTGCACAAACATTTTCTGCTCCTGCTCTGACCTTTGGAGGATGCTGTGTGGCAGAAGAAAGACTTCATCCAAAGTCTAGAAAAAACAAACATGCCCACGCAAAGCTGTAAATGCCTTTCTGTTCCCTTAATCCAGAGAGTGGCTGGGGTTCTTTTCCCCACGTACAATACAGTGCTATATAAATCCTGTGTGTAAGGAGTTGGACAGAGCGTGGTTCTTAGGCACTCCTGACAGCCGCATAGATGGGTGTTTATTACAGAGTGCACTGGGGGATGCCAATGAATGAATTCTTCAGAAAGAGCTTTTACATCCACGTTTGGAATACATAAAGCTTTTTAAATTTTGTCCTTGGTGTAGCTTGATGTGTATTCACATCAGTCCTCATATAAATACCCTGTAAGAATATGTTAATTCCAGAGCTTGCTTTTCTTTTGAGAATTGAGAAAAGGTCTGGATCTAGCCCTACCAAGTTTCACTCGCTCAGGTCAGAGCGAAAGCTGTTGTTTGTTTTGTTTATGATTGTTAAGATGCTCATAAAGATAACCGTGCTGTCCCTGTCATCAGTTCTGGTTTTTCATGAAGCGCTTCAGTAAGAGCTACCACAAGGAGGAAATAAAGGACGTTATTCAAAGCAGATTTCTAGTTACTTTGAGCAAAAGGAGCAGGAAGAATCAAAGTGCAATTTACTTGAACAATAGAAAAACAACGTTACAAGCCACACCAGCAGGGAATTCCCTAGCATGTTAGCATGCTGCTAACTTAGCAAGGCCTCTCTCTCAAAGATGGAGCTGATCCTGCGAACAGTAACCCCTGTTATTGTACCTGATGTAGACGCTTAGAGTTGTATTTAAATAAAATAGTCTGCGCGTCTGTAACTCACATGGCACTTTGTGTGCAGAGGAATTTCAGATCTAGATTTTTTTACGTATTTCCGAGTATTTTGATTTATTTCCAAGTACCTGTATAAGATACAGCCACGACCATGCGGCCAGGCATGTTTCAAACACTTCCAGATACTAGCATTCTCTAGAAAGGGCAACCCGTTCTTTTCTGCAGATGTAAAGTTACCGAGTGTCGTTCCGTTGTGGAGTCAGACATCTGCTTCATCTTTCATGATTAATTTACTAGTGCAGCTCTGGAATAGGAAGGTGGTTCTTTCATTCTTGCTATAAGGCGTGAAACCAAACCAAATGATGGTTGCATTATTAAACAGATCTTCTTTATTATTAGAATACGCACTGGAAAACTTCTCAGTAGTTTGGTTTTCACTAGTGCTGTGCAGACCCTTGTCTTTGTTGATAGAAAGGGGAGGGCGAATCTTGTGGTTGGGAAGATGAGTTGGTTTTTGTTTTGGGAAGAATAGGAGGTAATGATAAATGTTACAGAAAGCCTTTACCCTCAGTGTAAGGTGAGTCAGCTGGGACTGCGCTTAGAAGCGAGTTCTGCTGCTGCTTTCCTGGATAGTATCATCAACCTTCATCTTGAAATCTTTTTTCTTTTGCCATGCTGAATGAATTATTTATGACTCTCAAAGTCATAATATTTAGACCTTGGGAATCATTCTTAAGAATTCTAACTTGCTACCTGGTAGCTGCTTTTGTCTGGTACCAGTATGAGGTGACGTAAGTCTAGTTCTGTCCTGGGCTTCCCTTGACTAACTTTGGGGCCAGGATGCCCCATGTGCCAGCAGAGACAGGATGAACCGCCCTGAAACGCTTCAAATCAGGAGTCACAATCACCCCAGCGGGTTCTTGTCTTCTGCTGCTTTGGAGGGAGCCTGTGTCTCTACTTCTCACTTAGCTTCAATTGAATGTCCAGAGCTAGGTGGAGTAAATCCAGGCCTTCCACATCTTTATGAAGAATTGGCGGGGCAGATTTCGGTCCTGTCACTTCATTTATTCAGAGGCAAACTGGTGTTCTTATGGTGGCGTGAGAAATTGTTCCTTCTTGTGTAAAGCCAGGCTCCTCTCAGTGTCCTCTGGTGCTGGGACAAGGGGCCATGGGTGCAAGCTGGATTAGTTTCTCAGTCACCTTTTGTGAGTAAGTATTTACAGCAACTGGGATCTGAATTATTTTGCTTTGTAAGTGACTGCCAGCTGAATTGTAATCCCTTACATTTAAAAAAAAGCCAAATAATGGCTAAAAGCAGAGCTTTTATTACTATTCTTTACTACCCAAGGTCTTGTTTTCTCAAGTCAAAACCTTGACTTCATCTCCAGTCCTTACTCCAGCAGTTCTAGCTCCCTGGTTTTAAGGTGTGGAGTAATAAGGTAGAGGCTGGCAGCGTTTCCATCGTGGCCAGCTTCAGTGAGTAGCCGTCTGCAGAGGCCTCCTAGACTTCTGAAGCAAAGAGAGAAGATTGCTCAGACAAATTAATGATGTCTTGGCAGCTTCAACATCAGATCTTTAATACAGCCCCTGTCTGAAGGGGAGTGTAGCCCACAGATTACTGGGTAGAGGATCGGTTTGTCTCTGTGGCTTTGCAAACAGCTGTGCTGCCACAACGTGGGGAGTGTCAGAAGGGCAAGAATGTGCAGTCAGAAATGAGAGGGTGAAGCTCTATCGTATTCCTTGCCAAGTGTTAATAGACAGTTTCTTGAGGAGCAGCAAAAACTTCATCTTAGAACGATCAAATAGTAACAACCGCGAGGTGCTGACTCACTGCATGGTGGTCTAAAACATGCCTTTCGGTGTTCCTTGGCCTTGAGAAAAGTTAGGAAACTCCTGCTAGATCTTACTGAATTTTAACGTGCAGATTGCTGTTACTTTTAATTAGAGATGCAAACTAAAGTCAGGGCAATAGTACTGAACGGCCACCGTGGGTTGGGCTTTGCTTTTGGGTTTTTCTTTGCTGGTGAGAATTGTCTGGTGAAATTCACGTGTGTTTGCTGTGACTTTTCTTTATGCAGGCTCAGAACAAAGAAACAAAAGTACTGGCTGCTGCAAAGGTGATTGATACCAAATCAGAAGAAGAACTTGAAGATTACATGGTTGAGATTGACATTTTAGCATCCTGTGATCATCCCAATATCGTCAAGCTCTTAGATGCTTTCTACTATGAAAACAATCTGTGGGTAGGTATTTTTTCTTCTTCAAATGCTTTTAGTTATTAAAACGATACTGAAATTACTTTATTTCCTCAACTTTATTCAAAGATTATTGCTCAATCACATTACTGCTGGGCTGGCTCTGTCGGGATAACTGCTCAGTCTGTAACTAACTTGCAGATGGAAGTACAGTTAAACACAGAGAAATGACTGCAGTGTTATGTAAACCACATTACCGTGAGATGGATTCAAGCTGACGTGCGTTATCTTCTCTAGGTTTTATTATGCACTTTTACTGTTGGATTACAACTTTTGTCCAAGGATTTGAGGCATTTTTCAAATAATCTGTTAGAACAGAGCAGCCCTACTTCTAGCTGGGTAGCTGCCAGTCTTTTGCAGAGGTTAGAGGAATAACTTGTCAGCTCAAATCCTCTGAAACGCTCTTCTCCCAGGAAGGGTCCCTCCATCAGTGGTTCAGTTCAGCAGAACAATTTCACGTACTAGTCGTGTGTTCTTTTGTTTATGCACAGATCCTGATCGAATTTTGTGCAGGTGGCGCAGTCGATGCAGTGATGTTGGGTAAGTTAATTGATTCAAGTAATAAAAATAACATCTGGAAGTTATCTACGTGAATATTTCATATACATGTTCTATTGGAAAGGGAATATTTATGTGACCGGTGTGCTGTATGTGTTGAATGTAGGGGGTTTAAGTTAGCGTTTGCTCTTTTATCTGTGTTCACTAACTTCTCCAATCAGGTTAATGTTCTCTCATGTTTAAAATCGTTTTTACTTTCAAAACACAGTTTTCTCTTGGCCCTTTAAGGCAGTATGATGAGTTCTTCTCATAGGTTTATGGAGCTCTCTGTTACCATAAAACTGTACGAGCTCTTTTTCAGGGTCTCCTCCCTCCCCTTCCCATGTCATCTTTCAGATTACACTGCGATAGGGTGGTGTAATATGAAAAAACAGAGTTAAGTTTTGATGAGCTTATTCTTCAAACTAGATGAAAATACCAGTAAGCGAAGGATTTAGCCCTCAACGCCTCTGTACAGCCCAGAAATGAACTGGTTTCTAAGCTCTGTTACTTTTAGACAGTTCAGGTAGGCAGGTGTACGTAGGCCATAACGGGGGGATGAAGTTGTGCTGAAAGGAGTAAATATTTCAAGATGAATTTTCACATCTACTTGTATGAACGTAAAATTAAATCAAAAATACTGTGCCTGTTTCTGCCGCTTTCTCTTGTAGAGCTGGAGAGGCCGTTAACGGAGCCGCAGATCAAAGTGGTGTGCAGGCAGACACTGGAAGCGCTGAACTACTTGCATGAAAATAAGATCATTCACAGAGATCTAAAAGCTGGCAATATTCTTTTCACGTTGGATGGAGACATTAAGCTAGGTAAGCATGCTGCATATAAAAGTCTTCTCCAGAACCTTGCATCATCTTGTCGTTGTATTTTCCTTAGGCTGTAGTTTGGTAGAGTTCAGTGTTTATCTGTTCAACTATCGGCCTAACAAAGAGAGCCTTTTTACATGCAAGTGGTCTGCCACCACGAAGGACCAAAGAAAAAACAGGAACTTGAGTAAATGCCTTAAGTGGACTTGGCACATGGTTCAGACTTCAAACTCAGCAGGGGTAGGAGTCACCTCACTATCTGTACCAAGTTGCCTCAAGTCAGAGGCTGCTGCTGCTGCTTAATATGATGTTCTTAATTATCTTTACTGTTGTAGCATCAGATCTCCCCTTTGAAGTTCAGAACATGAAAATCCTTCACTACCTCCAAAATCCAGTGCAGAGCACTGTTGTCTCCTCTGCTGCTGAGACAGAGAAGTAATAAACTTCATTACTCAGCGTAGTTTCTCTGTGCCTTTTAATTGTTCTTTGCCCTTAAATCAAGATAGAACAGGCTGGGAGAAAGTTAACACAAGCTTACTAGTGTTGATGCCTAGTTCTTTTTGAGACAACTTTAAGCTTTCATCAGCATTTTCCTTTCGACTTGGTAGCGAATCCCTTTGGATTCCTCCATGAAGGAAGAGTTTAGGATTGCTCTGTGAAGGAAGATTCCGTGAAGGCTTGCTGGTGCTGAATAGTACTGCTTCCTTCAGCCAGGAAAAGAGAGGAATTGCCTAGATCCCCTTTGCTCTGGGCTGAGTCAAGGACACGTGCGTGTAAGCTGTCAGCCTTTACACCAGACCTACCAGTGTCATAGCTGTGCGACACAGCAGCTTGCACTCGGGGTTCAAAACCTTCCTGCTACCTGACGTATGTGATCAGTTGTATTTCTTTGGGTGTAAGTTACACACAGAGGAAAGGTAAGGAGGATCAGATCTCTGCAGTGAACTGGTGCTCTGATACCCCGCCTTGATACAGATACCCATTTTAAATGTACACAAGGGGTGTCCAGATTCCCAAATGCACCTGCTACCTGGATTGTGCTGATCACTGTATCCCTGCGAGGGGATTCATCTCTGTTGAAGAGCTGGGAACGGTGAAGGAACTGGTTTGCTGCATGGTCAATTCGGTGTCTCTGCTTTCTGCGGGGATTCCCCTGCACGAGGTCGTTATGTGTGCGTTTAAACGTGGGGCTGTGCCTTTCTCTCCATCCACAAAGTACAGTGAACTCAGCTGGTTCGCTTCTTCTTGAAAGTCTGAGGATTTGCTGACAGACGTCTTCTCACAGGCCTTATTTATCAGTGTAGTAGAAGGCACTCGGATAATTTCTTAGTGCTACAGTAAAGGAAACCCCAGCTCACAGTGCGAGTGTCACGGGCAGAAAGAATCATCTGTTTCCATGCATTTTATTTGCCCCCCGTGACCTGCTTCCCCCCACACCGACTGGAACCGGAATGGCTCTTGTCAGGCTTAGCAGAGACGCAGCCAAGGTTCTACTCTGCAGTTGAGACAACAGGGAGATTTCTCACGGATGTGTGTAGAGCTGCAGTCAGCTTTGATAAGGAGGGTTCCTGAAAGAGATAGACTTTAGTTTCCAGAAGCGTGCAGGATCCTTTGAAAGAGCAGTTTGCCTCTTTTGAAGTAACTGCACCTTGATGCACAGAGAAGGGCGTCAGTCCTTGTTTCACAAACACCTGGGTGGCAAATACGTTCTCTTCACCACGTTCTTGTGTCGGGATTCCAGAGTTACTACTCCAGTATCTGTAATCCCTAAAGGTTTCAGCCTGNCTGTCTCTCAATCTGTGAGGGGTGGGTGTCAGGAGGATGGAGCCAGGCTCTGCTCAAGGGCATCTGGGGACAGGACAAGGGGCACTGGGTGCCAGCTGGAACAGAGGAGGTTCCCTCTCAATCTCAGCAGGACCTTCTTCCCAGGGAGGGTCCCGGAGCACTGGACCAGGCTGCCACCATGCTGCCCAGTGGGTTGTGGAGTCTCCTTCTCTGCAGACGTTCCAGCCCCGCCTGGCTGTGTTCCTGTGCCACTTGGTCTGGGTGATCCTGCTGTGGCAGGGGGACTGGACTGGATGATCTTTTGAGGTCCCTTCCAATCCCTAGTGATTCTGTGATTCTAAACACAAACCCAGATGTTTTCTTCCCCTGCATTAATAGTAGTTTGTTGTTTATTTTAGCGGATTTTGGAGTATCAGCTAAAAACACAAGAACCATACAAAGAAGAGATTCTTTTATTGGTACACCCTATTGGTAAGTGCAGTGCTTTGCTGGCTTCAAAGATAGTAGCACACAGCTACATGAAGTGCTGATAAAATGCTCCAGTGAATTTGTCTGTGTAGAGTGTTTTTTCCGAACAAGAAAGAGTGCCTTGTCTAACCTGGTACTTCACTGTTCTCCTTGCAGGATGGCTCCAGAAGTAGTAATGTGCGAGACCTCCAAGGACAGGCCTTACGATTACAAGGCTGATATTTGGTCTCTTGGCATTACTTTGATAGAAATGGCTCAAATAGAGCCACCTCATCATGAGTTGAATCCAATGCGAGTGCTTTTGAAGATAGCGAAGTCTGATCCACCTACATTAGCACAGCCTTCAAAATGGTTAGTACTGTACTGTCAGCTTCCCCATCCGTTTGTAGATGATGACACCAAGCTGGGTGGTGTCGCTGACACCCTAGGAGACTGGGCTGCCATTCAGCGAGAGCTGGACAGGCTGGAGAGCTGGGCAGAGAGAGATGGAGTGAGGGACAACAAGGGGCAGGGGAGAGGCTGGCATCTGGGCAAGAACAACCCTAGGGACCAGGAGAAGAGGCGGACTGAGCTGTTGGAGAGCAGTCTAGAAGAAAAGGACCTGGGGGTCCTGGTGGCCAGCAGGGTGACTCTGAGCCAGCAATGTGCTCTGGGGGCCAAGAGGGCCAACAGCATCCTGTGCGACTTGGTCTAGCTGATGCTGCTGTGGCAGGAGGATTGGACTGGGTGATCTTTCGAGGTCCCTTCAGATCCCTAATGATTCCGTGGTCTTTCAGTCATAGTTCTGTACAGACTTTGCACTGAGATACCTCGCAGGTTTTTCACGACAGCGCACACAAAATAGGGTTTTACCAAAGCAGTGAAAGATCTAAAGGTGTTTGAAGAAAGAAAGTCGGGTGGAAAAAGACCAAAGGAATTTAAACTTGGGAAACACTTTTAAAAATTGCTCCCTCTCTGGTCCTGTAATGCTCTGAAGTGATTCAGTGGGCGATCCTGCAGGTGCAGTGTGCTATAAATCCAGAGCCAGCGAGTCAAGTCTTCATTAACGGGCAAACTACGTGTTCTACATCAGTCTTTGCGTTCCCTTGCCACCTCTGTTAACTTCCTACGTCAGTAGGAGGACCTGGAGTTGCAGTGTAGACACATGTGCACGCAAACCGGTAGTTGACTGCACACCGGTCTGACATCAGGGTGAAAGAACCACCACTACCTGTTTGCTTTCTGTCTAGGTCATCAGATTTTAAAGATTTTCTGAAGAAGTGTCTGGAAAAGAATGTAGATGCGAGGTGGAGCGCAACTCAACTCCTACAGGTAGGAAGAGCTGGTTGTTCAGAAGTCTGTTTAAAGACAAGGCTGTTCTGTGTGTTTTAGAGGGCTGTATCACAGTCAGACTGAGTGTTTGAACTCCACAATTACTCGGTAAAGTCTGTTTATGAAATGGTATCCAGGGTAGATCAAGCTCCTAGGTATTTTGATGTAATATAACTGATTGCTTTGCATGAGTCCTTATAGGGAAACTTCAAGTGGGTGAAGGAGATCTTTACGTAAGGGAATTGCTGACAGGTGTTTAGGAGCTTTAGGGCTCAGCCTTCCTCGGTAATGCTGTCGCTGCAGAACAGATAACAGGACTAGATGAGGCTAGGTACACTTGATTCTGTTCAACGTCAGCATGCATTTACTTTATCCAGCATACGTCTGGCATATGTTGAGTAGATTTAAGCAGCGGGGTCAAGCAGAGGAAGAAGATTCAGGCAGTAGGAGAACAGATAGCTGCTTTCTCTTAAAGAAGAATGTCAGATTTCAGTGCTAAAGACAAAGCAGGTTTTCTAGAAAGAGTGTTTCTAGATAAAGCTTTTTAGGCACCCGTTGAACTGTGGAATTGAAAAGACAATGAAACTCGTTTCCAGGAAAAATAACCTTGTAAAAAGTCTTTCTGCCTCTGTGCTTTGGATTGTGGAACAGGTCAGTACAGCCATATGATTCGTGTTGTTAGCAAGCTTGTTAGACTGCCTGCACAGTTATCTCAGTACCAGTGTTTGGTGTTAGAACTTGTGCAGAAGGGAATGCCTCCTTGAAGTCAGTTATGATGGATGTGACCTGTGAATGTTTTGATAGAGCATGTAACGTTAACGCTGATAGAACAGGTAACAGCAGTAGGAGCTGTGTTTCTGCCACGAGTTCCCCACGGTCTGCGACGAAGCAAACCCTTACTGTTGTGCTTATCTCTTGTTTTCACAAGCACCCGTTTGTAACCGTAACTTCCAATAAACCAATACGAGAACTGATTGCAGAAGCCAAGGCTGAAGTAACAGAAGAAGTTGAAGACGGTAAAGATGAGGATGAAGAAGAAGAAACAGAAAATTCTCTGGTCAGTTGATTTTTTTTTTACTTTTAAAAATAAGGCACTGGTTTCAGTCACTGTTTCCGAAGGAGCACCTAGCAGTAGCACATCTTCAAAGACTAATAACGCAACTGTGCTCCAGCCCTCCTATTGCAGAATAGGCAGCCAGTAATTTCAAAATGACTCCTGAAAAGTCGAGTATTCCCTCACAAGGAACGTGATCTTAATTTACGAGGCAGTTCCGAATTTGTACAGCAGTCAGTATCTGAGTCTTCAATGGTTGTCAGTCAGAGTGACTAGACGAGCAAGCGCACATGCATTTCTGATGTTTGAGACGGCGTGGAAGGCTTGTGGCTGCTGCACTGAAAATGAAGTTTGTGCTTTTACGGCGTGGCCATCAAATTAAAATACTAAGCAAATCCTCCCTGTTTTACCTCACAGGGTTAGTTTTATGAATGTGCTTCTAAAGATGCTTAAGAATCCTACCACACAAATTCATGTCTCAAAGGGCAAAGCTGTGAAGTTTAATGTGGTGCATGTTACAGACTATACAAGTAGCCTCTGGAACACGGACAGTGACCTGTAGCACCAGTAGCTNCACTCCCAGCCCTTGGAAACAGCCCCTCCCCAGCTCTCCTGTAGCCCCCTTCAGGGACTGGGAGGCTGCTCTGAGATCTCCCTGGAGTCTCCTTTTCTGCAGGCTGAACAGCCCCAACTCTCTCAGCCTGTCCCTGTAGCAGAGGTGCTCCATCCCCCCCACTCATCCTCGTGGCCCTCCTCTGGACACGTTCCCACAGCTCAGTATCTTTCTTGTGTTGGGAGCTCCAGAACTGGATGAGACTCCAGATGGGGTCTCATGAGAGCAGAATAGAGGGAGAGGATCACCCCAGGTCACTACCAGCAATGGTAAAGAGGCCAGATGCATGTGTACAAGAGCAATGCCTTCCTGCCTTTCACCATGCCAGTCACATCCCCTGGCCTTCATGCTGCTTTCCCTGCTCACCCCAGCAGAACTACCTCATCTGTCTCCTAAGGCACCACCCCCCATCCTGTTAAGCTGCTCAGTTATCAGTCCCCAGCGGGGCTGCAGTGAAGTCCAAACCCCTGACTCAATTGAGCGCCTCAACACAAGCAGGGGTTTAGGAAACTGGGGGGTAGAAGCATTTGCGTTATCTATTACCTACGTGTGAGAGCGTTCAAAGCTACTTGGAGATCAGCACCAAGCTTCTAGAACAGTTCAGTGAGGAAACGTTTCCGATGTACTTCTGCTCTCAGCGTGCGTAGGAAAAACCTTGAGCAGGCAGTGTGTGATCAAACCCCTGCTCGTTACAATAGCTAATCCGGTGCAGTTCCCGCGGCAGATCAGATGCCTGATCTGCAAATTACAGGGTTCCAACAGTAAATAGAGGGAGCCGCGCAGCGCAGTCGCTTTGAAGAGTGAAAGAGCAATTACAGCCCAAGTCATGCTGTATGCCTGTGTTCTTCTGCGTGTCTGTACGTAATCTGATCGCATCGGTCCGTATTCCAGCAGCAGCAGTTTCCCCAGTTATCTAACTGTTTCTGTCCTCGCTCCGTGCTGCCGCCTGCTCAGACCCGCGGGAGGTTCCCACCACCTTAGTGCAGTTTCACGGCGGTTAGGAGTCACACTGACAGTTTTCCAGGCGGCTTTTACGAAGAACGCAAGGAGCCGCACGCCTTGTGGTGAGGCAGGTTTCAGTGCTGCGCTAAGGCCACGCAGTTTCTTCCCAGCCCAGCTGCTAGAAATCCAGCTGTGACTACGGGCCAAACTGTTAGAAATCCAGCTGTGCCTGGGAGTACCGGGAAACCAAACCCAGCAGTGCGACTGGAAAAGATTCGGTTAGGCATGAGGCAGAGGGCTGACCGTGAGCCTGGTCCTTCAGCCACAGTACCTGTTACTGAGTTACAAGAGGTGGAAGAGGGTTCTGATGGAACCGCTCTGCTCAGAGGCTCTCTGCAGCTCATGTACTTGTTGGTAGTGCTAAATCAGGTACTGTAAGCCTGTCAGATTGACAGAACTCTGCCAGTAACTGTGTTCACCTCTGCTCAGGGTTTCTTAGCAGAACTGTGCTCTGATTAAGTTAGAAAACGCTGAACTCTTTCTGTTCCTTTCAATTTTTAGCAGTTACCCGCAGAGAAGCGTGCGTCCTCCGACCTGAGTATCGCCAGCTCTGAAGAGGATAAGCTTTCGCAGAACGCCTCTGTCCTGGAATCTCTGTCTGAGAAAACGGAAGGTAATGCAGTGGAGGACAAAGCCAGCACTGCGGTTCCAGACGGCAAAGCGAACGGGGATGAATGTGAGGACATCAAGCCGGCTGGTGACGTCTGCAGCAGAGCTGCCGGTGGTACCAAAGTGCAGAACGGTTCCGTGCCAACTGGTGAGGATGAGCAAGGCAAAACAGCGTCTGCTGAGAGAAGGGTGGGAGGTCTGGAAAAGCCACAGGAAGATGCCAAACTGCAGAAAGGAGGGCAGGAACTCGGTGTGGTTACAAAATCAGAAGTAAAGGATGAACCAAACCTGAAAACAGAGAAAGAAAATGAGGTGAGGAATGAAGAGTCGGAAGGTGATAAACTGAGGATGGCACCCACAGCTGACAGTAGCACAGAAACTGAAGGAGCCCTTACTAAGGAAACTGTTGGAAGAGAGGAGAATGAAGGAAGAACAGAGCTCTTGGGAAGCAAGGAGGAGGAGGTCCCTGCACAGCAAAAGGAAGATAAAGATGAAGCTCAGAAAGCGGCAGTAGTGGACACCACTGCAGAAACACTGCCTAACGCTGCGGGTAAAGCGGCTGATGAGGAAACGGTACCGACAGAGCGGGGACTTGACAGTGCTAAGGAGCTGGGTGGTACTGCTGAGACACAGATCAGTGATGAGGATAAAATACCTGAGACGGAGGATAAGCCAGTGGAAAATCAGGCTAAGCAGGTCCCTGAGCTAATCAGCTCTGAGGAAACTCTGTCAGAAAGCCAAGATAAAGTGATCAAAGTGGACAAGAAACTGGCGGAAAGTGAAAATGAGGACAGTAGCAATAGGAGCAGCACGGAGGAAACGGAGGGCAAGCACTCCAGAAAAGGCAGTGCAGACCAGAGCGCAGTGCAGAGCAAGCCAGAGGATCTTCCTGATAAAGTGCTGGATAAACAGCCTGGTATGGACCATCACCCAGGAGAGCCCGGCACTGGGAACATCCAGGAGAATACCGGTCAGGTAGACAGAGAACACGCAGAAGGTGTTTCTGATCACACGCTGGAGAACAAGCTTCGCGATGCCGTCAGAGAGCAAGCCGATGAGTCTGACGTCGCTCCAGTCCCCAGTATAAGTATCAGCCCTGAAGAGAATGAGGATAAAGTCAAAGCAGACAATACTGAAGCGCTACAGCAGCTGGAATCGGAGCACGTGAAGGAAAACGATGCAGACTCAGGCACTGGTTCTACGGCCGATAACAGCAGCATTGATTTGAACTTGTCCATCTCGAGCTTCCTTAGCAAAAATAAAGAGACGGGATCGATATCTCTGCAGGTAAGTGCAAGCAATCACCTACTTCTCAATAAAATCCCAGCCTGAAAGCGTTGGCCAACGTGCGACAGGGCGTCTGACGATACTAAAGGTGAGGATCTGATCACGGTTGTAGTTCAGAGCTGCTGTTCAGAGGAAGTGCCTTCCAGACGACGAGTTCTTGTTAATATCCTGATCCGGATTGGACTGTAGTCCGGTGAGGATTGCACCCGTGCAACCACAGGTTGGAAGGGAAAACAAAAGGCAGACCAGCCCCCAGAAGTAATGTTAAAAAGAGTGTAAATAGGACCAAAAAGCAGGCTCCGGAGTGTGCCAGAGCTCTGCTAAGCAGCGCTTCAAGGTGTTGAAGGTTAGTCTGGATGAAGTGCTCAGTGGTGTGATCTACATGTTAGATGTTAGGCTTACTGGGTTTATTTGGGTTTAGGTTGGACTGGATGATCTTTAACGTATTTTCCAGCCTTAGTATTACTGTGCTGCCATTCAGAGAGAGCTGGCCAGGCTGGAGAGCTGGGCAGAGAGAGATGGAGAGAGGGACAACAAGGGGCAGGGGAGAGGCTGGCATCTGGGCAAGAACAACCCCAGGGACCAGAGAGGGTGGGCACTGACCTGGTGGAGAGCAGGGGAGGAGAGAGGGACCTGCGGTCCTAGTGGCCAGCAGGGTGACTCTGAGCCAGCAATGTGCTCTGGTGGCCAAGAGGGCCAACAGCATCCAGGGGGATCAGAAGGGGGGTGGTTAGCAGATGGAGAGAGGGTCTTCTGCCCCTCTACTCTGCACTGGTGAGACCACATCTGGAGTCTTGTGTCCAGTTCTGGGCCCCTCAGTTCCAGAAGGACACAGAGCTGCTGGAGGGTGTCCAGTGTAGAGCAACGAAGATGATGAAGGAAGGAGAGCAGCTCCCTGATGAGGAAAGGCTGAGGGAGCTGGGGCTTTTGAGCTTGGAGGAGGCTGAAGGGGGACCTCATTCCTGTCTCTAGATATATAATATAATCTCTCCTGATTCTATAATTCTCCTGTGATGGAACAGTAGCAGCTCTGAGCAGTGAGATTTCTCCAGTTCCCTCAGAGCAATCAGTCATCACGTGGTTCTTGATTAATACGTGTGAATTAACAAAATTAACCTGCTCGTTTATTTTGAGAGCACAAGTAGTTAGGTACCTGAGTTTCTCTCCTGTTTTCGTTACCAGCTGCTTAAGATAAAACCTCATCCTTCAGGGTTCCTCCTGGTTTGTTTTTCCTTCTGGCAGCTCTGATAAGCAAAGACACTTTTCCTTTGCTGACTGGGGAAGGTGTCGGAGTATTAGAATCTCGCAGGCTGTCACTGGGTGAGTGAGGCACCTCCTCAGTGAGAAGAATCTCACTGCTGTAGGGCTTCACACAGATCCTTTAATAATGTGAGGGAGGAAAGGAGGAGGAAGGATCCAGCTTATTTAAACGTGTAATAACTTAGCGGTGCTCTGCTCAGGAAACCAGAAGACAGAAGAAAACTCTAAAGAAAACGCGCAAGTTTGTTGTGGATGGAGTGGAGGTGAGCGTCACCACCTCAAAAATCGTTACTGAAAACGACTCCAAAAGTGAGGAAATGCGGTTTCTACGGTAAGCGTTGAAAACAGCCGCGAGTTCAGCAGCTGGGTGCCTTCTTTGACTGAAAGAAGGGGCTAGTGGTCTGTTACACTCGTATGTGGGGATGAATTCTGATTGTTGGTGGAGAGCACTGTAAATTGTCTCCTGGTAAGAGAATTCTGTTAAAAACATTCCCCGATCTTCCTTGTAGATGCCTTTTTCATCTCATAATTTCACTGGTTTTGTTTTCCTGTCAGCATTAAGAGCTCTTTTCCGTTCCTAGGCGTCAGGAGCTAAGAGAGCTAAGGCTTCTTCAGAAAGAAGAGCAGAGAGCCCAGCAGCAGCTGAGCAATAAGCTTTTGCAACAGCGCGAGCAGATATACCGGCGCTTTGAACAGGAAATGACGGTGAGTCTCTGCGCTCTAGCGCTCTCGTAGCGCGGCGCGTTGGTGGAGTGGGTAGGCTACTCCTAGCAGCCGTCAGTTGTTGCCTTTATGATGCCTGTAGCTTAAGGTTCCTTCTTGTGAGCACGTGGCAGCATTGTCCCTTGCGCCGTGCCCAGCTTGTACGCTAGAACTGAGCTGCCACAGCACTGTCGTGGGCAGCCTCTGCCGCGTTGCAGCCCTTCGCCGAGCCCTTGCGTAAGAGAACACCCCGCGCTGTTTTCGCAGAGTAAAAAGCGACAGTACGACCAAGAAATAGAAAACCTGGAGAAACAGCAGAAACAGACGATAGAGCGCTTGGAACAGGAGCACACCAACCGACTGCGGGATGAAGCGAAACGGATCAAGGCCGAACAGGAGAAGGAGTTGTCCAAATTCCAGAACATGCTGAAGAACAAAAAGAAGGAGGTAAGAGATTGTGATGGTAACAGAGAAAATAAGGAGCACGGGTGTAGGTGGCAGGTTAGATTAAGGCTGCCAGGAGTCTTCTCAGCCCCGTGTAGGGCACTGAGTTGGTACTAGCAGCGTAAGGGTCGCTAGCAGTCAGTATGCTTGCTTTTGTTGTACTGCCTCAAGTGAAATACAGACAGCTAGCAGGGAGATTCAGGTGGCTACAAGAGTTCACCAGTGTTTTTCATTGGTGATGAGAAGTGTATTATTCACAGAGTCTTTATTTAATCTTTGAGAGAAAGTCTTTTATTAAAGTAATTTCTTGAAGGTTGTGGGACAGGCTTGAGATTAAACAAACTGACCATTATTAGAGAGATTAAACATTAAACAAATCCAGCGATAACTGCTCAGTAAGTTCTTGGCAAATCAGAAATTTGAAGAACATAATTGTGATTACTGCTGAGAGAGAGCCCCTTGAGTTCCAGAGAACTTCTTTTCTCTTGGATCTTTACTGCTGTTATCAGAGCTTTGGATGAAGCGACAGCAGTTACCTCGAAAAGGACAACCAGGAGAGAGAACTCTGGTCAGCCCTCGGTCTCACGCAGTTAACTTCGTATCTCACACGGTCAAAGCCAAATGAATGCTCCTTGATGCCGGCACCTTACGCTACTCGTTTGCTGGCACTAGAGTAAGAGAGGCTGTTGTGCATCCATGTGGATTTCACACTGAAAAGCTGTTCTATTTCATTTTCAGATCAGTGGGCTCGTGCTGCTTTGCCTGTAAATGGCTGTAGTGTTTGCTCAGTTAGTTACTAGTCTCACCGAGCTTTCATTAGAGAACTGTGCTGTCCATGCTTCCGCGCAGGGGGGTCCTGTAGTAGCCAAGCACATAAAGAAGTAGGAGTGCTATCCCGTGTGAACCTTATGCTCATGTGTCAATAACCGTGTTTTCTTCTCTTGCATTTTTTGAGTCTCACTCTGTTCACTGGTGGTTGGGTCCTTCGTGGGCAAGCGGGAAGGATTTAATGTGTTGCTCTGAGCTAAAAGCATTCTTTCATGGAAGCAGGAGTAGCATGCGGTGATCTGGACTCTCTTTTCTGACGGTGCTTCCACTGTTAAACAAACGGGCATTTGTTTTGATCTTTCGAAGCTTAAGAGGGCCATTTACGGGCATGGAAAGGAGGTGCAGCCGGTGCTGTAGAACCACCCGTGTGCCACCTTGGGGTGTGCCGTGTTACTTGCCTGTAACTCTTAAAAGCAAGTAAAACACATCAGCAAATTAACAGATCCACAGTCAGTTGTTCAGCCAGGTTATATTTAGAATCTTCCCGCTAATCTAATCTAATTCACCTTGGACTGGAACACGTCCGTCCCAGCACACGGCTCAGGAAAGGTTTTCTTAAGCACATTGACTCATCGGCGGGCTTTGCCTCTAAATTCTAAAGAACCGAACGCAGTCGCTCAAGAGGTCATGTGCTTGGGCGATTGTTTTAAGCGTGTAACTTGTGTGGATGTCAGTTATGGCCGGAGGCGTTACTGACGGCGTCTCACGCGCTCATGTTCGAGGCAGTGTCCGGACCAGCTGGTTTGCAGTGGAAGTGTTAAACTTCCAGCTGTTTTTCGCAGCGTTACCGTGAGGCACACGCACTCGGGGTCCTTTTGCCATGGTGCTACAAGGAAATCGCGCTTTTGCAGGTGGTGGTTTTCTGACCCTTTGACTATTCCAGCTGCTGCATGAGAACGCAAGCACAGGGCTGCCGGCTGTGAGAGCGCTGGGCAGCATGGGCATGCAAAAAGAGGCTGGCACGTTCCTCCTTCCTGCACTGCGCTGGCGCACACAAGGCACCTGTTGTTCCTTCTCTTTTCATTCGGCTCTCTCTTCACTAAACTAACATCCCTGCCACTGAAGTAATGCATGCTTCCCGGTACCTCTAGTGCTTGACCTGCATGTCCTATGTTCACAGTAATGCTTGCTGTGGAGACAAGTGTTCTTTTTGCCACCTTCTGCATGCTTATATACACCGTAGGTTTTATGTGAAGTGGAGAAAGCACCAAAAGAGCTGAGAAAAGAGCTCATGAAACGCAAGAAAGAGGAGCTTGCACAAAGCCAGCATGCTCAGGTAACACAACGGCAGCTTCAAGCTACTAAAATACAAAAGGCAGCAGTATTCACCTGGCTTGATGTTTTCCCTTCTTGTTGTTGTTGAGTGAATATGGAACTTAACTCAGACTAACTCTCCGAACTGCTCTTCCCCTGAGTACTCCCACACCACCCCCCATTGAGTCAGCAGTGTAGCAGTGTAGAAGCACCGAGATTGCCAGGTTTGTGCTGTTTAGCAAAGGATCTTGCTGGCTGTACTGAAAAGGAATGGGATTTTCCCCCAGCAGGTTTTCTTTCACTGCTTTTATGAGCGGTAAGTACCCCAGGGCTTCATCAGGTGCTGCAGCTTGCCCTCAGTGCGTGCAGGGGAAGAAACTGCGTGTAATAGGTAAGCACGAGGCATCTCATTGATAGAAGCAGAACAGGTTAGGGGAAACGGAGTTATTTAAATGTGGAAGCATAGGTATATGGAAACTTCACAAGAGTCATCTGTAATTTCACACCTTCAGACTTGCTGCTTTTATACAACCCAGCTAGAAAGGGGGGGTAGTGTCTCAAAAAAATACTCTCTGTGGCCACAGCCTGTCAGGGGTGAGTGTGCACCACAACAGAACAGGTTTTGATTGAGAAGAGGGTGAAAGATTAAACGTTGATGTGAGAGACCTGGTGGAAAGTAATAGCAATGTGTACAGTTCAGTGTTTAGTTCAAGAGGGGATTACCCAGGATAGAATGTGACTGGGCTGCAGAGCTCTCCCCATAGCAGGGGCCTGTATCCCTGAACCTTTCAAGGCAGTGTAGCAGTGTAGACTTAGGGATGGGAAGGGACCTGGGAAGATCATCCAGTCCAGTCCCCCTGCCACAGCAGGATCACCCAGACCCAGTGGCACAGGAACACAGCCAGGTGGGGCTGGAACGTCTGCAGAGAAGGAGACTCCACAGCCCCCCTAATAAAACCTGAGTTTTCATGTTGTTTGTAGTCACTCAGTTCCCTTCGCTGGTTTCAATTTCTTGAACTAAGAGAGGTGAAGGAGACAACTTTAAAGGTGACACATCAACACGTAGAATGATAAGTACTAGACGGGGTGCAGGATGTTTAGTGTTGGAGTATCTAGAACTTCTGTGGGCGAGTAATTTGTGTGATTAGCCGTGACATTTTCTGTTACTAATGCACAACAGATCTCATGTCTTTATTTTCAAGAACAGCAGTCCATTTCCTTACATTCTGACACAGGCAGTACGTTGTGTTCCGCAGGGCGTTGCTCAGGTTATGATTCAGTCTTTTCAGTTGTCTTCGTGCACGCTTTTCAACGCTCAGATGCAGGATGTAAGTCTCCCACTGCAAGACAACCGAGGTTCTGTTCCCCCCCATCTTCCAGATGCGTGTTTTCTTCTCCTCATATGTGCTGATCAGTGCCACTGCTCTCTCCAGAGATAGCTCCAGTGTACCTACTGGCGTGCTGTACGCCGTCAAAAGACAGAAACTACAGGCGTTCTCAGCTGTGCGGAAGGCACTGCGGTGTCGCGCGGCTGCGCTGCAGCACTGTTCTCTGCTGTTTGTTTCTTGCTCAGCACATGTGAGAAAGGACGTGTGGCTTCTGTGCTGTGTGTGCAGTGACACCGTGGGTTTGGGGCATTCACAGTTTGCTTTAGGATGTGTGGGGCGAAATGAATGGGAATTTAACAAGCTGAACTGCCTGAAGGCTGTGAGCTGTACGGTGTGGGGCACTCGAGTAGACTCTGGCAAGTGGGAATGCCAGAGTGTTTCGTAATATTGCCTGGTTTGTCTTACAGTGCCAGCAGTTGCAACCTCGTTAAGATTTACCGTGTAGAGCGCGCACCAGCGCTGTTTCAACGATGTGGGTAAAGCTCAAGCGTAACTGCTGTTGGACCCCGACTGCCCTGCAACGCTTTCCCACACTTTGTCCAAACAAAAACATTCCTGGCAAATCAGATCCAGAAGGAATACCTGTGTCCTTTTCTTACCCCGCTCACTGGGAGAAGGAAACCCACCTGTGTTTTTCACCGCTCTGTCTATTTCATGAGGTGTCTGATACTCCTTCCAGCTGCTTTTTGTGCCCTCAGCTCTGTCACTGCTGACTTATCCCACCGGCGGGTTTCTGTTACCTCAGTCCCGGGGAGAGAGGGGAGCCCCGTCTGCCAGTAACCTGCTGTGAAGATGAAAATCATGATTCTCCTGGGTCACAGATACTTGTAATGAACATTTAGTTCTGTATGTTGCTGACAACTCTTCTAGCAAGTAGCATAGGCTCAGAGAACAAACAACAATAGAACCATAGGATGGGGCAGGTTGGAAGAGCCTTCCAAGAGCAGCAAGTCCAGCTGTCAGTCCAGCACCGCCAAGCCCACTAAACCATGTTCTCAAGATCTACTGTTTGAACACCTCCAGGGAGGGCGACTTCCCCACCTCCCTGGGCAGCCTGTTCCAACACTTGGCCACTCTTTCAGTGGTCCTAATTGCCAGCCTAAACCTCCCCTGGCACAGCTTGAGGCCATTTCATCTTGTCCTGTCACTAGTGACTCGGGAGAAGAGACCTCCTTTCAGGCAGTTGGAAAGAGCAGTAAGGTCTCCCCTCAACTTCCTTCTCTCCTTCCGTTCCCTCAGCTGCTCCTCATCAGACCTGTCCTCCTTAACTAGCTTCACTGCTCTTCTTCAGACACCCTCTAGCATCTCAATGTCTGTCCTGTATTGAGGTGCCCAAAGCTGAGCACATGTTAGTTAGTTCTGAGTGCAGGGGGACAGTCACTCCTCTAGTCCTGCCAGCCACACCATTCCTGATGCAAGCCAGGATGCCATTGGCTTTCTTGGGCACACTGGTGTCTCGTGTTCAGCTGACATGTCAGTCCATCCCCCCCAGCTCCTTCTCCACCAAGCAGTTCCCCAGCCACTCCTGCACAGCTCAGGCCACTCTTCCACTGCTCACCTGTAGCCCAGTCCAGTTTTCCTGCCTCATCCTGTTCCCCTTCCAGTACCCATCTTCCCTGCTTCACCGTTGCTTGGGTACGGACAACAGCAGGCGCTTCAGCTGTCCCCCTGGCTCTGAGAGGACCCTGCTGTCCTCTCTTCTCTTCATGTCACAGTAGAAAGATTGACTTTGATGTCTCCTCCTTCGAGCATGTGTGTGAGTGTGCGTGCTGTGTGCTGCGTGCGTGTGCTGTGTGCATGCCCGCCTGCTTGCATGGGCTTTGTTTTACAGTTTCCAGGAAGAAAGGCAGCAGTGTGGCCCTGGGGCACCAGAGGGGGATTCTTACTGCTGCCTGCTTTCATGACGTGACAGACCCTGCCTCCGGGAAGGTGCCCCAGGCAGGTGGCTTTGGAGGAGCCCAGGCTTGCAGTGCAGTTCCTGCAGAAGCCATTGGGTGTCTTCACAGCAGAGCAGTGCTGTGGAAACCCCAAGCCCAGTGCCTCTGCATTGACTGAGACAGCAGCCTGAACCCCGGCTGTGTAATGAACAGGCTGTAACCAGTCATCCCGAGCAAACCAGCCAAGCCTTCATTTGCCGAGGTCCGTGACTAATGAACTCCTGGTGTGATGAGATCCTGGTTTTACCCAGCTCTTGTCTTTGCTGCCTGCGCCTTGTTCCGACAGGAGGCGAGAGGTGCAGTGAACTGCAGATTGCTGGCTGGTCTGCTGCCTCTGGCCTTGCTTGTGAAGGTGTTACTGAAATACACGCTGACCTGCTGGCTGTGAGGAAAAGAGAGGCGTAATTCTGTAGCTGAGCCATGTCAGCTCCGATTGTCCTGGGTGTGTTTGTGCTCCTGGAGAGCTAATGCTGAGAGAACTGGGAGCTTCACTGGAACGCAACGTGGGTAGAAGACCGCGGTTTGATTTGCGTCTGTTGGTTTTTACCAGGAGCAGGAATTTGTGCAGAAGCAGCAGCAGGAACTGGATGCATCTCTGAAGAAAATTATTCAGCAGCAGAAGACAGAACTGGCCACAATTGAGCGAGACTGCCTCAACAACAAGCAGCAGCTCATGAGAGGTATCTGCCATCAGCCCCTCTCTGGAAAATCGGCATTTGTGCTGTGTAGTGATTATCCCAAAGATCTTGGCCACTAATCTAGAAGTGTTTGGGGTTTAGCAAGAACAGGGGAGGGTCATGAGGATGCTCAGAGGGCTGGAGCACCTCTCCTGTGAGGCCAGGCTGAGAGGTGGGGCTGTTCAGGCTGGAGAAGAGGAGGCTCCCAGGTGACCTTAGTGTGGCCTCCAGGATCTGAAGGGGGCTACAAAAAAGCTGGGGAGGGGCTTTGTAGGATCTCAGGGAGCGACAGGATTAGGGGGAATGGAGCAGAGCTGGAGATGGGGAGATTGAGACTGGATGTGAGGNAGGTGCTCTGTGGAGCAGCGTTGCTCTTAACGTGCCTTGTGGGCCACTCCTGGACGCGCTCCAGCAGGTAGCTCGGGAAGCAGCCCCCTGTACTTTCTGAACCAGCCTTCCTCTTTTCCCCAGCTCGCGAGGCTGCAATCTGGGAGCTGGAGGAGCGACATCTACAAGAGAAACACCAGCTCCTCAAACAGCAACTCAAAGATCAGTACTTCATGCAGAGACACCAGCTGCTTAAGAGGCATGAAAAGGTTGGGCTGGCCTTGACGCGTTCCTTGTGTGGTATAATATAAGCCTGGCTTCTAGATCCAGTAGCCTTACGATCCCGCACCGGTAGCTGTTTGCTCGCGCAGGCAAGACGCACGCAGCTATTTTGGAGCTGTGTAGTTGCGTTGAAATAAGGAAACCTTAGTTGTGTGACTTCAGTACCTCAGGAGTGGATTGAAGAGCGAGTGCTCGTGTTTGTCTTCGTTTCTTGACAAAGCCGCCTCACTCTTCCCAGAACTAAGCGAGCGGAATGAGCTGGGTCGGGGTTTGCAGAGCTAGCTGGTGCTTGTTCCCTTCGTCGCTAAAGACCCTTTAAAGCCCAGACGAAGGCGCTTCTTGTCCCCGAGGCGTTGGGGTTACAGAACACTCTGAGCCCGAACAGTTGAATCTTTGCAGACGAAACCTTAGGAGAGAGAAACTACAGCATCGCCTTGGTGACAGCAGCACGAGCAGCCTGCAGCCGGGGCTGCTTTCTGTGTGGTTTGGGTGTCCCCGCAACGGCTGTTGCTGTCACCGGCGTTTACAACAAACCAACCCTTGGCAGCTGCAGCGGGAGAGGTCTGGTTTCACAGACGCTTCTCGGGTTCAGGAGCCGAGAGCCACTGGTAGAACAGCTGGGTGTCGGTACTCTTCAGAGGAAAAGAGAGATTTTCATCTGGCTGGGGCATGACCCAGAGCTCCCAGACCCAGGTGGAAGACCCTCTTCCCCTGGTGATGCCCCTAGGCCAGACTGGTGACGTTTGGGACTGGTTTCTGTTGCAGGAAGCCGTCTCAAAGCGCACGGTGCTCATCGCTGCAGTGAGGTGCAGGTGCTCTAGCACAGTAGTTACTCTGTCCCATCTCCCTACCGTTAACGTTTTAGGAAACAGAACAAATGCAGAGGTACAACCAGCGCCTCATCGAGGAGTTAAAGAACAAGCAGACTCAGGAAAGAGCAAGGCTGCCTAAAATCCAGCGGAGTGAAGCAAAGACTCGAATGGCTATGTTTAAGAAGAGTTTAAGGATCAATTCCTTAGCCTCTCCAGACCAAGATCGTGAAAAAATCAAGCAGGTAATTAACAAAGCCCAGATCTAGTAGTGTAAATCCTTGGCGTGGTGGTGGGAGAGAGTGCCCCCTCAGCATGTTCGCGCAGGAAAACGCTTTCTTAGCATCAGTTGCCCAGAGAGAGGTGGTGGAGATACTCGGTACCCGCTTGGGCATAGTCCTGCACAGCCTGCTCTCGGCGACCCTGCTCTGTGAGCAGAGCGGTTGATCTTCACAGGCCCCTTGCAGCCTCGGCTGTTGTGTGCCTCGCTGAAGTCCTTAGGAGTTACCTGATTGCCGTGAGGGTTTGAACTGAAGCTGGAGGTCCCTCTCACTCCTTTCAAAGGAACCTTGTGAATCGTCTGGGGCGTTTGCTTTCTACTGACACCCTGAGTTCTTTGGAAAGCAGTTTCCCGTAGCTTAACCGAGCCCTGCAGCAACACTGCCGTGGCACTTAGCCTTGGGCAGAGGTGATTCCAGGAGCCTGGAAGCAAGGCACGCTGTGAACCCGCTCTTTGTTTCTCGTTTTAGTTTGCCATTCAGGAAGAGAAGAGACAGAAGAATGAGAGGCTGGCTCAGCATCAGAAGCACGAGAACCAAATGCGAGACCTTCAGCTGCAGTGCGAGGCAAACATCAGAGAGCTGCACCAGCTACAGGTTACAAAGAGCTGAGGTCGCACCGATGCTCGGGGAGAAGGCTGGGGTTAATAGCGGCTGCGGGCAAAGCGGGAACGTTTTCTTCCCTCGTTTTTACTTCTCAGGGGAGGGTTGTTTTCAGCTTGGCCTTCCAGGGCCGGCAGCACGCTGCTTCACCAGAGTCACAGCCGTACAGTACTTAATGAGAAACCGCTTCCAGTGCAAGAAGAGCAGGAACCAGCCGAGACGATGGCGTCTGGACTGTCTGCCAAGCTCCCAGCGCTCTCCGCTCTAGGCAGCGGTTCCTTTTAGCCTGATTCTGCGGAGGGGTCGTGAGTCAGAGCAGCGCTGGCAGCACCAGGCCTTAACCTGCAGCGTGTCTGTAGCTGCAGGTAGTGCTGGGTGGTTTTACAGAGCGCAGGCTGCTGCTCGTGCGTCAGCTGCTGGGGAGCACTGGGAAGGAATTCTCTCCTTGCCGTGAGGAGCTCCGTTCTGTCTCTTTGAATGGGCATTTTGCAAAGGTTGCTGCTGCTTGCGCAGAGGCCAGATCTTGTTTCCCCTGCTGCAGGGACACAGGGCAGTTCTGAAGCGTTGAATGATCTCCTGCTGATAACCAGCAAAGCTGTTTTTGCTCTGCTCACTTTCTCACACCCTGGGAAAACAGTGCCTGGCTGTGCCACTCAGTAAATCCCCAGGCACCCCGGGAGTCTTGTGAGACTTTCAGCTCAAGTAAAGTTGAGCAGATTAGGGCTACTTGAAGCTTCACTGAGAAAAACTGGCCCCTGGCTGCACTTGGGTCTGGCTAAGGGCTTGTCGAGTTTGCGCCTCAGGTTTTGTACCTGTACTGTGTCAGACCCAGCTGGAACTGGACCTGTAGAAACAAGAGCGTGGGCCTCAGAGACTGCTGCTGCCAGCAGTTCTTTGCAAAGTGGAGGAGAGGCGCAGCTGGCGCGTGGTTTGATTAGCCCTTTGCCTTCAGAGGGTAATTCTGATGGTGCTTCTGCAGGCACCTTTCTCTCCTCTCTAAGCGTCCTGTTCGTCTCAGCTCCTTGGCACAAGCATTGAAGTATTTCCAGAACAGGACCTCCTTTCCAATGCAGCTGACTACAAGCAGGATATAAAGGCTGCTTAGAAAGCAGAGCAGAGCTGCTGTGTGACCTTGGAAAGCATTACTGGCCAGGGAAACACAGTGTTGAGTAGCACTGTCAGCTGCTGCCTTGATGAGACTCAACAGTCTCTTAGGATCCCCAGGTATTTCTTCTGCCCCTCGGTCAGCTTCTGATAATGCAGCTCGTAGCTGCCCGCTGTCTTGTGATGAGTCTCGTCATCATTTACCCGGAATAAGCTAATTAAAAAGAATTAGGACAACATATGCTGCTGCACGAGCCTCGAGTTGCCTAATCTGAATGGGTTTTACATGAGGATTATCTTTGTCTTGCTTTAAGAATGAAAAATGCCATCTACTGGTTGAGCACGAGACGCAGAAGCTCAAAGAGCTGGATGAAGAGCACAGCCAGGAGCTGAAGGAATGGAGAGAGAAACTGAGACCACGAAAAAANAGATCCTGGGAATGGAGACTGCACAGGGGAGGGTAGTCCTCAAAACTCAAGTTCACCAAAGATGACAGATGGTCAGTAAAAAAAGGGCAGTAGTTGGGCAAGGAGTCCCAAGGACAGGAAGGGCCTCCGTGTTTCCAGCCTCTTCCCATGATCCCTCTCGTAGCTCACTTGTGCGTGGNGTCCTGTCACATCTCCCACCCCTCAGATCTTTAGAGACAGGAATGAGGTCCCCCCTCAGCCTCCTCTTCTCCCAGCTCCAGAGACCCAACTCCGTCAGCCTCTCCTCATCAGGGAGCTGCTCTCCTTCCTCCATCATCAGTGTAAGCAAAGCAGTTCAGGGTGAGAAAATAACTGAGTCAGATCCTGGGAATGGAGACTGCACCAAAAGTATCGCAGGGGAGGGTAGTCCTGAAAACTCAGTTCACTGAAGATGACAGATGTTTACAGAAGGGCAGTAGCTGGGCAAGGAGACCCAAGGACAGGAAGGGCCTCCATGTTCCCAGCCTCTTCCCATGTTCCCTCTCATAGCTCACGTGCGCGTGTTTGCATCTAGAACTCCCTAGCTG
>VZRI01007009.1:33977-50661 GCA_013397515.1 Upupa epops | reverse complement strand
CTTCCCAAACCAAGACAGATCCTGAAGAGGGAAACTATTCCACACTGTCTGTGAGAAAAAGAGCACAAAATATGCACTAAAAAGAGTACAGTAAGTGTTATCTACACTTATCTATCTATACCCGTTCAATGTTTTCCACATATATTTAGCATTTTGCCAATCAAATTATTTGATCTGACAATAACTGTAGAAAAGCATACCATGACAGACCCAAAGAAACACAATTGCATTAGAATATTATGATGTCTACGATTTCACACTGTCAGGTTTTCAGGATGAGATATTCCTTCTCACAAAATGAGGTGTGAAGTGACTTATGAGTTACACATGGTGACATCATTCTTTAACTTTGAGGACATGGGAACACAGAGAAATGCTGCTGTATTCTTCAAATGCCTAACAGATAACAGTGTTTTCCAATGATAAGGGGAGTGCTCCTCAATTTCAAACTGTAATTGTGGGGAAAAGTGTAAAAAGGTGATCACTACAATCAGGATGACTCTTCTTATTTGTGCTTTGACCTTCAGAAGATAAAGTTCAAATGAAGGAGAGATCACAGAGAGGCTGTCCCTGGAGTTGAAAATAAAAGGTGCTGGAGAGTGGAAATAAGAGTCTGGAGAATAAAAGAATAAAAGGAAGCAAGTGGGGAAAAACCTGTGAAGAGAGTAAGAGAATAAGCCAAAACAATAAAATCAGGAAAGATAAAGGAGTAAGTGATACCATATACAAATATGAAACACGTGATTCAAGAATGGTTTTTGAATTATCAGGTTCTTCAAAGACATGCATCTTGCATTTCAAGACAGGCAATGTATTTAACTACTCATCATCGTTTTATAAAAAGTTTGGGCCTAGTTCACATATGTTATCAGCTTTACCTCTAGTAAATAATGATGTGATACCAGAGAGAAACAAGACAATTTAAAAATCATTGACTACCCATTTCTTTACTGGTGTGGATTTAGGGACATACTTGTTGGCTGCTTTAGTTATGGAGGACAAAACACACATGACAGGAGATGCATCAAGCAAGCAAAAGCAAAAAGATATTATTGTTAAAACCCCCTTTCTCTTATACCCTATACATATATGTCTGTCTCCTATCGGACAAAAGCCATATCCACGCACACAAGTCTTTATTATCATTGGTGCTTGATAGCCTTTCTTATGTCATTCCTGCAGAATATTCTGTAGTCACTGCAAAATATCCCAAAATAACTAACAATCACTAGCCCCGCTGGTGTCCAACTTCCCCAAACCCCTCTTCACTTCCTAAAATCCTGTTTGCTTGCCTTTGTGGGTAGCTGACTTCAGGAATAGAGTTGACTTCAAAATCTGCTTCCTCAGAAGTTGTTTGTCTGAAGCCTGAACTCAAAGTCTGTCATCCAGCAATCATCCACACATACTATGGCAGGTCTCAAAATAAATTTGTAAGTGACAAAAATTATGAAAACTTACATATGAAAATCTAACAATCCATTATTTGAAATCATATGTTAAAAAAGTTTTTTCATGCTTGTGTTCTTTAAGGTAATGTAATATTAAAAACCAGGACTGTTTGTGTTACTGTCTGTCCCAGGTTAGAATGACGGTCTAGATTGGTTTTGAGTTGGTGCCTGCAATCCAAGCACACCATTCTCAATTGAAAATTACCAAATTTTGAACTCTCGGTGAGAGCTGGTTGTGCTGGAATTACAGGCACCAACCCAAAACTGATTTAGACCCTCTTGCTAAACCATTACACACACCAACTAAGTTTCACTGAGAATTCAACAGGCCATGAAGAAACCTTGCTAAAGAGGAAAGACTTTATTGAACACATCACCCACAAGAAAATGAACAAAATCACCAAGTAAGTAAATCCAAAAAAGGTAAAATAGAAAGTGTACCACAATGCCTTTACATACACCCTGAGAGAAATGAGAGACAGCTAACACGTTGGTTTTTGGCTTCAGATGAGAGGAAAAAGAGAGTGTATACTAATACTCTAACGATAAAGCCACCCCCATCAGACACACACATACACCACTCCCCCACTTTTCTGGGGGTGGGGTGGTGGTGGAGTGAGGAGGGCTGAGTGCAGCATGAGATACAAATCTGGTGCTTGTGGAAAAGTTCCTTTTCTGGTCCTCTTGTAGACGCCAGAATCCCCTATGCATCTCAGGCTTGCTTCTAATTCCATTAATCTTGGGAGTGCTTCTTTGAGGCTGCAGCAACATCTCAGATGCAGGAACATAACGGAACTTCAGTCTCTCTCTGTTTGACAAAGTTTTAGGAGGTCAGTACTTTATGATCTCTTTCTCTCTCTCACACTTCTCCCAGTCTCTCAGCGGCAGAGCTGAGATATAGCATCTGCTGTCAGCTCCGTGGCTCTGGTCAAACAGGGAACATGCCCGTGGTGAGGACAGAGACAACATGGCACTGGTCTGGTGGAATGAGTAAGCCATAAACAGCACACAAGCACTGACATAGTTAACCAGATATACTTTACCATGTGTGTACATGCACTATTGGAAGTAAGACTGTAACATCTTCTACATGTAATAGTTCACATTATGCCTACAGTATAACAGAAATCAGTATCTGTGAATTCCAAACATCCACTAGAATTTTATCTTAGGCCACAGGAAGCCAAATTTATATAAAAAAGACTATATGTAGATATAAAGACTAGGTGTAGATATAAACTACATAAATACATATAGCCTACATCTATAAACCTGAGCTCCTGATTGCAATTCTCTGACGTCTAACCCTTCAAATTGCTGATAAAGTCTTCAAATGTCATTTCTGGGAAAATGCTATATATTCTGCAGCTATAGGTTTCCAGCTTGGTCCATTACACATGAATGGAAAAATATATATGTTAAAGTGAACCATACCAAGACAGAACTCCAGTTCAATAAAGTAATTTTCATTTACATGAAACATGTAAATGACCATGGACAAAAATCTGCTATCTGTACTTAAAATCATTGAATTACTTAGGCTGGAAAAAGCCCTTAAAATTGTTGAGTCCAACTGCACAGAAATCATTTTTCATCAGTTACAAACCTTGGGACCTTTTAGATGTAAGGCAAATATGATAACCATGACACTACAGGAACACTTCTTCCATACTTGTCCATCACCATTAGAAATGTGAGCATTGTAAAAAATAGTCCTGGCATACAACTTGATGTCAAGTGTAAAACTATAATTTATCTTGTTCACATACTATATTCTGTGTGTCTGAATGATATATATAGTACTACATTAGTTTGAGGTGACAGAAATAAGCTCTATAATTTCTGTAACTTGCTAATATTGCTTCCTCACAGTTTTTAATAAACATTATGAAGTTATCATCTCACAGTGATGAAGGAAAAAATGTTCACGTAAGCACAGAGGCTTGTTTGAAGTTAGAATTATTTTGTGTAAGTAATATTTAAACATGTTTGGTTTGGGGTGGTTTTTCTTCTTCCACATAAATGCAAAGAGTTTCCTTGAACCTACAGGAAGCCACAGTTTTTCTCTTGCACTTTTTAATGTCTTAAGAGAAAACTTAAGGAAACTGAGGTTTGGTGGCGAGGTATTCACTTAAAAATCTTGACATACATTTCCACTAAAAAACCACTGAGACTGATATGTTTAACATTAAAGACAAAATAGAAACATAGAATTATAGAATCACTAGGGATTGGAAGGGACATTGAAAGATCATTTAGTCCAATCCCCCTGCCATAGCAGGATCACCCAAACCAAGTCCAGGCAGGTTTCAAACGTCTCCAGAGAAGGGGACTTCAGAAAACCCCTGGGCAACCCCCCAGTGCCCTGTCCCCTGTCACCCTCCCTGGGAAGAAGTTACAGAATCACAGAATCAGTCAGGGTTTGAAGGAACCTCAGGATCATCCAGTTCCAAACCCCTGTCATGGGCAGGAACATCCCACCCTAGGTCAGGCTGGCCAGAGCCTCATCCAGCCAGGCCTTAAACACTTGCAGGGACGGGGCCCCAACCACCTCCCTGGGCAACCCATTCTAGGCTCTTACCATTCTCACAGTGAAGAACTTCCTCCTTACCTCAAGTCTAAATCTACCCATCTCCAGCTTTGCTCCATTCCCCCTAGTCTTGTCGCTACCTGAGCCCCTCCCCAGCTATTTTGTAGCCCCCTTCAGATACTGGAAGGCCACCATAAGGTCACCTCGGAGTCTCCTCTTCTCCAGACTGAGTCTGGCCTCATAGGAGAGGTGCTCCAGCCTTCTGATCATCCTCGTGGCCCTCCTCTGGACATGATCCAGCATGTCCACATCCTTCTTGTAATAAGGGCTCCAGAACAGGACACAGTACTCCAGGTGGGGTCTCACCAGAGCAGAGTAGTGGGGGAGAATCACCTATTTCAAACTGCTGGCCACACTTCTCCTGATGCAGCCCAGGATCTGGTTTGCCTTCTGGGCCACAAGTGCACACTGCTGGCTCATGTTGAGCTTTTCATCCACAAGCACCCCCAAGTCCCTCTCCTCAGGGCTACTCTCCAGCCAGTGAATGCCCAGCCTGTATTTGTGCTTGGTATTGCCTTGACCCAGATGCAGGACCTTATACTTGAACTTGTTAAACCCCATGACGTTGGCTTGTGTCCCCCTCTCCAGACTGTCCAGGTCCCTCTGGATGGCATCCCTACCCTCTAGCATGTCTGCTGCACCAAGCAGCTTGGTGTCGTCAGCCAACTTGCTGAGGGTGCACTCAATGCCTCTGTCCATGTCACCCACAAAGATGTTGAACAAGACTGATCCCAGGACTGAATCTCTGAGGGACTCCGCTTGTCACTGGCCTCCACTTGGACATGGACCCATTGACAGCCATTCTTTGGGTGTGACCATCAAGCCAGCTCTCTACCCATCTTGTGGTCCACCCATCAAACCCATGTTCCACCAGCCTGGAGGCTGGAATGTGGTGCGGGACAGTTTCAAAGACTTTGCTCAGGTTCAGGTCAATGACATCAGTCACTCGCCACTCAACCATTAATGTTGTGACTCGTTCATAGAAGGCCACCAGGTTTGTCAGGCAGGATTTGATCTCGGTGAAGCCATGCTGATTGTACCCAATCATCTCTTTACCATTCTCCTGTCTCAGTAGTGCATCATGGATCTGCTCCATGATCTTCCCCACCTCACAGAGGTGAGACTGGCCTGTAGTTCCCTAGCTCCTCCTTCTTACCCTTTTTGAAAACAGGAGTTATGTTTCCCCTTTTCCAGTCAGTGGGGACTTTACCAGACTCCCATTACTTTTAGAATAGAGAGGGGTTTAGCAATCTCATCTGCCAGTTCTCTCATGACCCGTGGGTGTATCCCATCAGGTCCCATGAACTTGAACACTTTCAGGTTCTCCAGGTGATCACAAGCCTGATCTTCACTTATGATGGGCGGTTCTTCCTACCAGTCCCTGATGTTATCTTCTATGATGCCAGGAGTGAGGCTGGAGGCCTTTGCAGTGAAGAGTGAGGTAAAGAAGTCATTGAGAACCTCAGCCTTCTCCATGTCACTTGTGACCACAACAAAAGAGATAAGTAAGGCAAACCCATATATAAATTGACTACTATTAATTTCTTCAGATTATGTTCTTTTTAAAATCTATTCTATTTTACAGAAAACTAAAATCAAAATAATAAATTATATCCTTTTAGGCAAATTTATCCTCTAAGTTTGGAGCAGAAAATTAAGATGTTCAAGGCCTTGTAAAACTAAGTGCAGTTTAAATAAATGACAACTCTTATGTGCAGCAAACAGAAAAAAAAATCACTAAATGTGATTTTTTTCCATGTCCTGTGGAATGCTACATGCTGCCTGGTGCTGAATACTGCCCCACTACCTTGTACTGGGAAACATCAGAGATAGCTCATACTTCAGGCTTAGATTTTAAATATATTCACTTCCATCACATTTAAAAGTGGGGAGGGTTTACTGTATCCCTCCTTGAAGGTTTAGTGCTATCTTATTTACTCCTTTAAAAAAAATTGTGTTTGGGGATTACTTCTTTTGAATTGCAAATTTAAAGAGCTTTATTAGTCTTCCTTACTAGAGGCATTTTCTTCAAAGTTAGTGCTAGCTGTATTAGCAAGTGCATTTTCTGGCAGAGCTGTGAATTTGAAAGCCTTGAAAATCCTTCCAGGACAGAAAAACAAAATTGGAAAATACTACCACATTCCTTCCAATGTAATTCACCAGCCTGAAGCTCTGTTAGATATCTCTGGTTATTTGCTACCAGCACTTTGCTTTATCTCAAGTCCTTAATGTTCATTTCATTATGGGGTTCTGGATTTGCAGGATTTTTAGATGGTGGACATCTGGAAGTGTGAGCCTCTGCCCTGATTGCAGCATACCAGTAATGGTTGTATTGCAGAGGAATTACAGAAATAGGATTGCAAAGAAAACATGCAGATGTCACCTGCAACTTCCAGTCATTGCACATGTGTCTGTTTAGCACAGCACTCCTCTATTGCTGCACATATCACTATCTAAGGGGAGAAAATCAATAAGCCAGTCAATTGTATTTGCAGCTAAGGAGTCTTGCTAGCAAAATTTCTATGTGATTGAGGGCTTCAGAGTACAGAAAATTCAGTGTGTCTCAGTCTGGACACAAGGGCTCACTCTGCATTTATAGGATCATTAGTTACTTTTGGCCTTTATTTATGGAGTTAGGTTTTATATTTTTAAAAATTATATAGGTTACCCTCACACACCCCTGGAAACTGAGCTACCACCTTTACTTTCTTACACATAATAAAGCAGAAATGATAAATTATTTTTACAGTCCAGCTTTCTAAAGATGCAGAAGCTGATGACACCTATTCATGTGTTCCATCAGTAATTTTACATATTTGTACAGTATCTGAAAACAAAAGCTGCTTCTGTCTAAGATGTTTCTGTGCTTCCACCTCTTCCATTGAGTTCATTGTTAGCTTTCCTGAAATCAAACATCCAAACCCAAATAATGAGCTATTCTTCAAACTAGTATTTGCAAATATATAGGTTTCATCAGTTATAACACAATCAACTCACTACAGAGGCACTTTTACAAACACATTGGTGAGATGATAGTACATTCCATAGTGGTTTTCAAAAATTAGTTGAGATTATAAAGAGGGCAAAAGTAATACTTCGAGGTTTATTATTGATTAGGAACTTTTCAGAGAGGAACTCTACGTGTTAGACAGTTTAAGAATCATCATTTATGCTCCCAAATTTTTTTGCAATAACCTAGCCACACTCTTAGCTATATATCCCTTGCATGTTGCATGCTGTGCAGCACAGGAATATCTATCTATCTATCTATCTATCTATCTATCTATCTATCTATCTATCTATCTATCTATCTATCTATCTATCTATCTATAGATATAAATGGAATAATGTTTTTAAACTTTTTTAAAAAACAAACCAAACATGTACCCTACATACCACATTTCAAATAGTTGCATTCTTTTTTTATTATTTTAAGATTACCTTTGTACATTTTAAGTTAACTACAAACAGAGTTGACCTAAAAAAACCTCTCTACACCATTTACATTATTTTCAGACTTCAGTTAATATTCAAATTATAAATGACCTTGAACTGCTAACAACTCCATACATCTCTGCAGACAATCTCTGAAACATCATACTGACAGAATTCAGTCATGTTTTCATGTGTCAAAATCATTGGTTTTGCAATAATGGAACTTAAACGGAAAAGAGATTGCAAATGTACTTATGAAACTTGTTTATTTCAGAGGACTAAATCATGCCTTCCGTTCCCAAATCCATTTGAAATGTCAAGATAATGCATTACTTTCCCAAGGCCTCTTCACTGAATTTCCAGCTATACAATTAAATCATTCTAGAGGAGTTGGATCCTAAGCCTTTGACAGAATATCCACTAGCTGAAATTTGAAAGATGTTATTGTCTTTATTAAGTATTGATAATGTGTACCCTAAGTAGTGCTGAGAAAAACACTAAGTAGATAAATGTGCCAGTTAGCTTCTGATTAGGGAAAATTCCCCACTGATCTCTACAATGGTGTAGCAAACTCAATAGATATTCAGTACAGTCAGCTCAAAGCAAGACCAGATAACTTTACTGTGTTGCTGTCATTTTTCTGCATTGAAGGATAATTTGATAGCTGTCAAAAATGAAAAACAAAATAAAAAGGTTTTCTTTCTTCTCATTTATGCACAGGTGTGCTCCCTAATCCATTTTCTTTGCCATCTCTGTTTTCTTATGTTTGTCTGTTAAGTTGTTATAGGATTTCTTGCATCAGTACTGTCGCCTTCATCACAGTCACAACCAGACTGTCAATTGACTACTCTGAAATGGTAGTTCTCATTTGAATGTATCTGAGAAATAACATTAGGTAGCAGAGAGTACTTGGGTTTTTATTTCAATATCCAAGGAAAAAAACAAAAAAAATTGGGTGCCAAATTAGCATGCATGTGATGTGACACATGAAATGAGCACCTCTGGCATTACCAATATATTCAGCAATGGTTTTGGGCAGCACAATCAACTTAGACTGTACACTCACCTATATAAAGAAAATTCCACCCAAACTCACACAAGTGTGAAAGGTTGGAAGGTACCTTTATGATCATGGACTCCAACTATCAACCAAGCACTGCAATGTCACCAATAAACCATGTACCTCAACACCATATCTATGTCTTTTAAAGACCTCCAGGGATGGCGACTGTACCAGTTTTCTAGACAGTCTGTTCCAGCACTTGACAACATTTTCAGTGAAGTTATTTTTGCTAATGTCCAGTCTAAGCTTTCTGAATCACAACTTGATGCTATTTCCTCCTAGTGGTTATTACTTGAGAAAAGAGACCAATGGCATCATGACTTGTGTCAGAAATAGTGTGGCCAACAGGACTTGGGAAGTGATTGTCCCTGTGCACTCTTTCTCTTAGAAATAACTAAGAGAACCTTTACTTCAGAACTTAATTAAATGTGAATTAATATGAATTCATGACTACTGAACCTAGGCACTAGAAGGGGTTGCCCAGGGAGGTTGTGGCTGCCCTGTCCATAGAAATGTTCAAGGACAGGTTGGATGTGGCTCAGGCCAATGTATTCTAGTAAAAGATGTCCCTGGCCATGGCAGAGGGCCTGGAACTAGGTGATCTCTCAGGTCCCTTTCACCTTAAACCATTCTATGATTCTGTGATTCTAATATGAAATTAAATGATATGGGAGACTAATTTGGCAAAGCTCTACCTGAGGCACTGATAGAGGTCTAGGATGATTTGATTCATTGTAATCCATATTGTTGGATATATACTTTCCTACATATGAGCTCAGAGATGGCTTTGTAGCTTTCTGCAAAGAACAAAAAAAGTAGACATAAAGTAGCGAACGTTAACAGCATAGAGGCAAACACTGTGTTTTATTAACTTTTTGTAGGTGGAGTCATATTGTTGCACCAAATACATTGTACCTCATATCAGGGAAACAAGCTTTTTTAAAAAAAAATTACACTGTCTTTCATGAGGTAAAACAAATTGCTCACTTTCTTGTGCCTTACAGTAATAAACTCTTCTTGAAATCAGTGCCGGGTATTTTACTGTTTTTAAATGTGGTAAAGTCAAGCACAAACCACGGGGTGCAGCTATTCTCACTGACAAATAGCCAACGTTTCCTCCGTTACACTCAACTCATAAAAACAGGCGATTAGGAAAAGCTGCAATGATACCTAGAACTGCATGGAGAAGAGCAAGGAATAATTCCGACCCCTGATGTCTCTGCTTGAGGAATTACCACTTATGACTAGGTTGCTGCAATCAAACCTATTAAAACAAGGACTGAAATTCAGCATGAACAGAATGGGAAGAAGTACAACACAGAGATAGATAAACTCCAAAGAACTTTTCTTTTCCTTCCATTCCATCATCATAAAAAAAAATTCTGATCAGATGTTTCAGTTTCCACTGTGTAGAGTTTCTACCATAATCAGACAGGCATCTAACATTTTGGAAATAATCTCCCAAGATCATGATGTTACACCTGTTACGAACTTATGTATAATCTTCTTATTTGAAAATCGGTTTCATTATTCAGCTGTCTCATCCTTCTGTACCTATGAAGTAGGTAGAGAACTAGTGTCTACATGAACTATTTAATGGCTCTTTCCAGTGCTTGCTTCAAGCAAAAATGCTCTGCCCTGGTTGGTTTAAAATACATGATGGAATGGCCTTGGCAGAGATCATAATTTCTTTATCAATAGAAAGTATTGATTCATTTGCTTTGTAAGGAAAGTTGTAAGTAATTTTTAAAAGAAATTATAGTGCTTTGTAGTAACCCCAAAGTGCTGAAGTGCTTCATGAAATGTATGCTAGGTTTGTAATTGTTTGCGATTCCAAATAAGAAACTCTCCTGATTTTGAGTAGCTACCTTGCCAAGGAGAATTTCCTTTTTTTCCCATCATCTGTTGTAAGAGCATGAAAAACAGAAGACTGTCCTACTTCAGCTCAACAGTTATGTATGTAGGTATGATGTAACTGTTTATTCATTTATTCATTTAATTATTTATGTTATTTACACTTAATTTTTTGTTCTCAGCTAAGAACAGGAACCTGTGTCTTACAATTTTTTCTGTAGTTCTAACATATGAATGGAAAACAGTCAACAACACCTCCTAATGACTATGCAAAACAACAGAAAAGATAAATTTAAAAGCCTCATATAATCAGCTAACTGAATTTACTATGGTTAGAGCACTGCAGAATTTATTTCCAAGACAGTTTGTAGGAAGAAGATATGGAGTGACACAGAGAGACATTAGATGATTTTGAAGACATCAAAGAGATTCCTTATTTTGTTTTAATGTGTTGACTAATCTGCACTGTCTTTTAGAATGAACTCTTCAGGTACAGACCTTGAACATGAGTTTGTGTGAAACACTATGTGTCAGATATTTTCCACCAATTTAAATAACAGATTCCAGAGATGCTATTCAATTTGTAATTTTAAGGATTAAAAGCAAGAATTAAAACACTTCCAAGATTATTACATTGCCAACTATTTAACTGTCCAGTTTTTCAGTAAATACTGATTTGTAAAAAAAGGAAGTGTATGCAACTCTGGTGTCATACTTCATCCATGCTAGTACACTAATTATGATTAAAATTAATATTAGAAGCATTTAAAACAATATATGGCTTTATGAAAACTTCAAAAATAACAAGACACAGTTAGAAGCTCATTACATTGAATTATTATTAATTAATTAAAGTGAAATATTACACCTATATATTTGATTGTTTCAGAGTCTTTGATGGACTGCTACACTGAGAAGGGCCCCTTTTCTGCACATGGGCACCACCTGTTTCCCAGTGTCTCTCACCAAGACCCATATCTTCTCTAGCTTGTGCAGCTCCATGTGCAACAGGTGCTGGTGCAGATCTTGCAGGGTCACTGCTGGGAAGCAGCAGTGGCACTGACAGACATCCTATACATCATGCCCCTTTTTGGCCCAAATACTCTGTTCTGTTTTGGATCCTTCACTAGAAGACGGACACTGAGGTGCTTAAGTATGTCCAAAGAAGGGTAACACACTGGTGAAGGGAATAAAACACAAGACCCACGAAGAGTGGCTGAGGGAATTGAGTTTGTTTAGCCTGGACAAAAATAATGCACTCCAGTGCATCACGAATCTCACTTTGATTACACACTGCCACTGAACCTCACTAGTTTCATGAATATGCCACTGCCTCTCACTTTGATATCAGGCAGTACTAGGAAAATTCAGGCCAAATCTTCTTGATGCCTTCCCCAGAGGCACCAGGCTGTGAGATGCCCCAACGCCTTCTCTACTCCATGCTGAACAGCCTTCTTCTGTTTCCTGAGACCCTCCAGCTTATTTGCCTTCCTTGAGCCCAGAATGAGGCCTGATGGGTGCTGAGGTGAGGGTATGATCCTTGTGGTCTTTGCCTAGGACAGAAAGACAGGAGAAAACAGTAAGAAAGTCAAGTGCTCCATGTGATACACCACAGGAGGAAGCAGAGGAGCCCAGAGGGCTGGCAGAGGTGCTGGAGTATAAGGACAACCCGTGAGACTTTGTCCTGCAGACTCCTAGGGAGGCATGAAGTGTAATACAATGAATCCTCTTGTCAAAGGAAGAACCCAGTCTCAGTGGTACAAAAGGCCAAACCTCAACTAAACTTGAACCTGGACAGGGTTTTGACAGACAGAACACAACCAGGATTTTGAAGTATGTTAAGAGTAAGAGGAGGAAAATGCTGGAGCAATACTTGATGAAGTTGAACGGGAGCTATTATATAATAAATTCTATTCTATTCTATTCTATTCTATTCTATTCTATTCTATTCTATTCTATTCTATTCTATTCTATCCTATCCTATCCTACCCTATCCTATCCTAATTCTTACTAATTGTTTTGTGAAGAGAGTGCTGGACAACAATGAAGACAACTGTGAGACAGAGCCATTTGGATTCATAATCCATCACAACAGTTCTTTTTATTCCAAAATTGTGGAAGCGTGTTAGCATTTTATGTAAGAGAGAAGCAAAACAAGAAAGAAAAAGCACTATAACAGGATGCATATGCAACAAATTTTATAATTAGGTCATAAATCCCCTTGATATGTGTCATAATCAAAATTAGGGTGGAGTTGCACTACTTTCAGATGTCAGGACATTTTTAATTAGCAAAACTCACAGCAATCTATCTTATTCCTAAGCATAGAGATAGTGACACATGATCAGACTGGATCATGGACATAAGACATGATTAATCTCTTAACTTATGTATTAAAATCAATGGTAATTCTGTTCTCTGAGCTATCCACAATGGTCTATGATAAATCTGCCAGGTCAAAATTAATGAGTTACAAAGCATTCTAAATAACAATGTTTTTCTGCAGAAATTTGTAGCAAAAGGGAACCTTGGGTTTTTTACACACTTATCCCAGATTATAGAAACACTTCTATTAGGATTAACCCAGACCACACCAGATACACCTAAATGCAGAACAAATAGCTACAAGTGATAATGTAAACCTTGAAAACTGATACTCTCTTGAAAAAAAACCTCAACCTGATTAATATTATTCCTAACATCTTCTTTGGGCATCATGTTGCAGAGTCTCATCACCCTAATTGCAAAGCATGTCATCCTAAAGTCTAGTCTAAATCGACCCTCTTTTAGTTAAGCCTAGTCTAAATCTACCCTCTTTTAGTTTAAAACCATTATCCCTTGTCCTTTCACAACAGGCCCTGTTAAAAAGATTGCCCTCACCTTTCTGAAGCTAAGTACAGAAAGTTCTCAATAAAGTCTCCTCAGGGCCTTGGCCCAGTTGAATAACCGCAACTATTTTAGCCTGTCCTTACAGGATTTCTGTGGCTCTCCTCTAGACTGCTCCAACAGTTTGTGCTGAACAGAGTACTCTGGTGAGGTCTCACCAGAGTACTGAGAGGAGGAGAATGATCTCTCTTGAAGAATACACTTATGTCTTTACTTACCTCTGCTTTTCAATCAGCCTCTGCTGAAATTGCCCTCTCCCTAAATGCCTTTAAGCAATCCCTTCATGGGAGGCTTGATAGGTTGGACAGTACCAAACATTAAAGTCTGATACTGGATTTTCTGACACAATAAATGAGCAGCCAGTGTTGGCTGCCAGCATTACATCTCTGTTCAGCAGAAGGGATTCAAATAGTGGTTGAAAACATGTCAGTAGCATCCAGATCTGTCTAATGCTCATGTAAGCCTAATCTGCTACATTAATTAGATATTTATTTGTCACATCAGCTTTCCTGGAAGGTCTAGACATTGCATGTTGCTGTATTTCTCAAAGCACAGATGAAGAGAAGACTCTGACTTGAGCCTGTACTCCAGAAGTCTTGTCTCCCACTCTCAGCCTAGGAACAACTGCCTAGGCACAAGTGAAATCCTGCCAGAAGTACAACCACTAAAAGAATATGAGCTCTCAACTTTCATTTCCATGTGTTGAAGAGTTGCTATTTTTTAAATTTAAATTACTTTTCTAGAGAAAGTAAAATGCATGCACCTGGCAACCAAAACACTGCACAGTAGTCAGCCTCAAGAGCAAAGAAGGGCACGCTACACAGTTCTTTATGCAAGGACCCTCACCATGTACCTGAGGATCTGTCACAATGGAAGGGACAAGGATGTACAGGTGCAGAGAAGGATGTGGTGATTCATTTCAGTATGGAAAGGATTATCCCAGAGAACGTCAGCTTAACAACTTCTCTAAATGGATCTCCTTTCTCCTTTTATTGAATCCCATTATGCTAATTTGAGCCTTTTTGTAATTTATTTTTTATTTATTCAAATAATCCCAAATACTCATGTTTAGTCCCAGCTTCCATGTTGTCAGTCGTTGTCTGGATCCCCATGCAGCCCACCCTGGGTTGCCATTATTTACTGGGTTAGAGATCATGGCTACATTTTAACCAAGAACTTTTAGGTAAAGTGTCAGACACGATGGGAGGGTTTAACAAAACCATTTCTAAATCTGCAGGCAGTGAAACAACTGACTCACTTTGGGGAAAAAAGGCATCAAGACATTTTAACACATTCCCCCTACCCCACATCAGCTAAAAACAGAGTTTTCGTTACAACACTCCTACACCAAACTGACAAAGCATCCAGAACATCCATTTCAAGACAGTTCCTGCTTGTCTTTGAAATTGCACTGGCTGTCCCACTTCAGTCTTGACTCATAGATGTCCAAAGTTCAGAATTCTCAGAGTGTCTCCAGATGCAGGTGAAGCTTTCCACTCACCATAGATTTCCTTCAGAAGTGATAATATTTTCTGTCATTGACAAGGGCACAGCTCTAGCAAGACAAGATGATATCCAACATGGAGAAGAAGAAGAAGGTGGAAGTCACTGGGGTATGGGGGGGAAGAGTGAGGGCCAGGAAGGGGCAGAAACTTTTAAGTTTTTCAAACCCAAATTCTTTACAGAAAACACACAAATTAAACTTACAGATTCTACTTATCTTTTAAAGCATAACAGCTCCATATCCCCACTGCTCTGCTTGGCATGCATACCATGTCACACTTCCAGCTGTCAATGAAAACATCAGTGTGTTTAAAATGGATGTCTGTGGCCTCCTCCTCTTTTTTCCAACATTATACTCAGTCACGATTATACATGCTGCCTGCATTTAAAGAGTAAAAATTAAAAGAGAAACATATCACAACTTTAATAAAAATCTGTTTTATCTACACTGCTGCTGCTTGAGACACAAGGAGTAGAATCATAGAGTCATAGAAACAGTAAGGATGGAAAAGACATCTAAGACCAAGTCCAACTGTCAACAAAACAATATCATCTCCATTAAACCATATCCTGAAGTGTCACACCTACATATTTTTTAAACATTTCCAGGAATGATGACTCCACTGCTTTCCTGGTAGCCTGTTCCAATAACTGATTACTCCTTTAGTTAAGAAAATCCTCCTAATATCTAATCTAAACCTCCTCTGGCACAATTTGAGGTCATTTACTCTGGTCCTAAACGTGGAAGTGGAAACTATCACTAAAACTTAAATGTGGTCAAAAGGACAATCTAAGTCTACAGGTCTCTTTTACTATGTTAAACTTCTAGGAATTTCAAAGGAAATCAATCAAATCAAAGCTGACTTATTCAACCTGAAACTAACTGAAGCAGCAGGTGCAAAAAGAGTTATAGGACAGGATTCCATGACCTTCCTGGAGTGCACTGATGACAACTTTCTCCTCCAAATGGTAGAGGAACCAACCAGAAAGGGAGCTTTGCTAGGTCTTGTACTCACCAACAGAGATGGGCTGATGAATGATATAAAACTGAATGGAAGATTAGACTGCAGTAACCATGACATTGTAGCATTCAAGATCCTCAGGGCAGTGAGAAAAGTGTGAAGTAAGCTAATGGCACTTGATTTTAAAATGGCAGACTTTAGTCTCCTCAAAGGTCTGCTTAGTAGGGTCAAATGAGACAAAGCCCAGGAAAGCTGATCCTTTTTCATGGATCATCTCCTTGCAAGCCCAGGGCCAATGTGTCCCAATAAGCAGAAAGGCAGACAAGAGTGTCAGGAAGCCTGCATGAATGAGCAAGGAATCCCTGGACACACTCAAGGGTAAAAGGAAAGCTTACAGAGAATGGAAGCAAGCACAGAGGACCTGGGAGAAGTACAGAGAAGTAGTCAGAGAAGCAAGGGATCAGGTTAGGAAAGCAAAAGCACAGACAGAATTGGATCTAGGAAGAAGTCTTATGAACAAGGATTTCTGTACGTCAATAATAAAAGGAAGATTAGGGAAAATGTAGAGTCTCCAGAAGGAAACAAGAGAACTGGTCACCCAAGATGCAGAGAAAGCTGAGGTAGTCAGTAACTGCTTCACCTCTGCCTTCTCTGGCAAGGACTATGGTCACACCCTCCAAGTTACAGAGGCCAAAGACAGGGATTGGAAAGGAGATAGATCCACCACTATAGATGAAGAACAGGTCCAAGACCACGTCAAGAACCTGAAAGTGAACAAGTCTATGGGACAAGGGGCAATAGATGCAAGCTGGAACATATGAGGTTCCATATAAATATCACAGTATCACAGTATCACAGTATCACAGTAATGATGGGGCTGGAAAAGACCTTAAAGATCATCCAGTCCAACCTAAAACCAACCAAGTAAACCTAAACATCTGAC
>VZRI01007009.1:8539-33917 GCA_013397515.1 Upupa epops | reverse complement strand
TAACCTCCCTCTCCTTGCTGGCCACACCATTCCTGATACAGGCCAGGATGCCATTAGCCCTCTTGGCCACCTGGGCACATTGCCGACTCATGCTAAGTTTACTGTCCACCAATACCCCCAAGTCTCTTTCTACCCGAGTACTCTCTAAGATCTCCATTCCCAGCCTATAGTTCTGCCTGGGGTTGTTATAACCAAAATGTACAACCCAACACTTGGACTTGTTAAAACTCATCCTATTAGAGTCTATCCATCCCTCCAGTCTGTCCAAGTCCCTCTGCAGGGCCCTCCTACCCTCCAACAGATCAACACGGGCTCCAAGCTTGGTGTCATCTGCAAATTTGCTCAAGATGGATTCCAACCCATCATCAATATCATCAATGAAGATGTTGAACAGGACCGGGCCTAACACCGAGCCTTGGGGGACACTGCTAGTACCAGGTCACCAACTAGATGCAACACCATTAGTCACCACTCTGGGTTCGTCCATCCAACCAGTTCCTGACCCAGCACAGTATATTCCTGTCAAAGCCCCCTGCTGCCCTTTTATAGCCAGCAGTATATCATGGGAGACCGTGTCAAATGCCTTACTGAAATCTGGGTAAACCACATCCACGGCCTTCCTCTCATTGACCAGTCAAGTCACTTAATCATAAGAAGAGATCAGGTTAGTCAGGCAAGACCTACCCCACCTAAACCCATGTTGACTGGGCTTAATCTCTTGGCCATCACACAGTTATTGCATGACAGCACTCAGCACTATCCGTTCCATAACTTTGCACAGAACTGAGGTGAGGTTAACTGGTCTATAGTTACCTGGATCATCCTTCTGACCCTTCTTGCAGCAGCTCATTGTTTTGTGAATGAACAGAAACAGCCCAGGGTAATGTATTGGCACAGGGGGGCTCCATTTCTCCACCAGTGGTGTCTTGTCTATGCATTCACATGTACTTTGGTCTACATGGAAATCAAAAGATCTGTGTCACTGGGAGCAGGATCTGACCAGGAAGCAGTTCTGCCTAAGTTTGGTGTCCGTTTTTGATTTGCTCTAGACACCTTTATAACTTGCATAAGCAGTTCACCCCTTTGCTAGCACAGCTCATCATTCATTCAGAAAATAAAATTCCCTTGTGAGCAATAACCCACCATAGTAACTTATGTGAAACCTCTTTTTCACGCTGCTTATCATCCAAATATGGGTGTTTAGCATTTCCTACAAGGAACTGTCACACTGAATCAAGTGGAAGACATTTACACCAATTTCCTTGTCCTTGCTTCATCAACCCATTTGGGATAGTGTCCAGACAGAAGAACCTCATTTAAAATAGGCAGAAGTAGGGAGTTTAAAGGCAGTTAGCTGGTTATGCAGCAGATCCTTAGTTCTTGTTCATGCTCTTGGTACCCTGCCTGGGTCAGATGTCAATCCAACTTCACACAAAATCACACAGAATCACAAAATTATTTAGGTTAGCAAAGACCTCCAAGATCATCAAGTCCAACCTGTGTTGGACACAATCATCTAGACCATGGCACTGAGTGCTACATGCACTTCGTCCTTAAACACTTCCAGGGATGGCAACTTCACCACCCTCTCTGGGCACTCCATTCCAGTGTCTGATCAACCTTTCCATGAGAAAGAGCTTCCTGACATCCAACCTAAACCTCCTCTGGCACAGCTTCAGGCACTGCCCTCTCATTCTGTCAGAGAGGCCTCTCCAGGTGAGACCATGCTCCCCAGCTTCGGGAGCTGGACACACACATTTCCACATTACTGACTCCAGCCACAGGTATATGACAGTGTCCCTCCTGCGTTTTTATTGCCCAAACCTGAGTCTCTGATGCAGGTACATTCTCCTTTCCTTAAGGGCCATAAACTCTGCTGGGGTTGTCAGCGTGGGTGGGTACCCCAGGACAGAGCCTAAGCTCAGTCCATCCTGTCTATCCTAAGGCAGCACATGGCTGAATTCTCGCTCAGGGGCATGACCTGAAGACTCTACAGCTAGCCAGAGATTCCCTAGCAAAGTGTGCTGGCTCGAGCCTTTCCTGCACCCATCTTTCTCCCAAGACACAGCAGGCACAGACAAGCACTTTGGGAAAAAACATCTTTTATTGGGACTGGCAGGAGTCCAGAGCAGAGGAGGGGCTGGCAGCCCAAGGATGTCCCGGGGGCAGCTGAAGGCCGAAGGCTCCATCCAAGCACCACTCTTCAGGTGGTGCCCAGCACTGGTCTATGGCAACTGTTGTTCTCTTGCTTGGGGCCCTTTGCACAGCCCTGCACTGGGCACCCTTGCGCACCTTCCCTAAGGAGGATGACTCTTGCTGCCTTTCCAAGGCATTCTGGACAATGCCTGTGGAGGAGGAGAGAGCAGTAAGCAAGGGAAAGTGCCTACCTGCCCACATTACTGAGGGCTTGACTAGAGACGGGTGTTCAGAGCACCACATGCTGCCACAGGTGCAGTGCTGCAAGCTCAGCAGTGCTCAGCTTGGAGATGTACCTTGATTGCCCTCTAGCAGGTCCCTGCAGCCAGAGTGAGGCTGGGCATGATCTCTCCGCTGTGCTGCCACGGTCTGCTCTGAGGAGACTGCAGCTTTGGGGCCCTTCACATCCTCTTGGACCACCAGTGGCTGAGGAGCATCCCTGGGTGGAACCTTATGCTGCAAAGGCAGCACCAGGGTTAAACCGGTGGGATGTCCCTGAGGGGAGAGAGGAGGCATTTGTGAAGGTAGCCTGGCTCCCACCATCAAATGCCTGCTGGGTGCTGCCATCAGCAGCTTCTGGAAGAGGGCTGTGGGAATTTATTTGGGTCCACTGTGGCAGGCAGCAGCTGGCCCCAGGCAAAGGGAGGCTCATCCCACTGTCCTGTTCCATCCCATCCCATCCCATCCCATCCCATCCCATCCCATCCCATCCCATCCCCTCCCCTCCCATCCCATCCCATCCCATCCCAGCCCATCCCATCCCATCCCATCCCATCCCATCCCATCCTTGGCACTCACCAGGCTGGGTCTCACATTGATTAATCCTGATTGCTTTTTGTAGAAGCTAGGTGTCTCGCCCCTCTGCTGACTGACTGTCTTGACCGTAACATGCCTCCTCTTAATGCCAGGCATGCTGTGGACGCACTGTTGGTGGCCACCAAAGGTGGTGCAGCTGGCCATTTTCTGAGGTGGATTGGTGTCCAGGATGCAACTTGCTGGGGGCAAAGTTGTTTTCCGGTGTGAGGGTGCCAAGCTGTCCATCTGCAAGAGAGGTGGAGGACTGAGGTTGAGTTCCACTGGCCATTGCCCCTACAGCCCTGTGTCTTGACTGGAATATGTGCCATGGTCAGGCTCTCCTGTCAGCCTCGTGGCCATGCTGATCCCTGATCCCAGAGCTGGCTGGGGAGAGGTGGATCCCCTGCAACATCCAGGAGCATATCAGGACACCCTGTCTGTCCCCTACTGCACCTGCTCCCCGCCATGGGTATCTCCTTGGTTTAGTAAGACATTTGGATCCATCTCCCTTGGGCTTCCTACCTCTGCACGGTATCGGCCATTGTAGAGGGAAGTCCATGGGATGGGGATCTGTGGAAACCTTTTCTCCTTCTCCTTCTGGACCTGTGTCACCATGGAGTCCGGCTGCTGCTTGATGTTGGAAGCAGCTCGAGCAAACTGTTGGTGACCACGTGGTGACCCCATCTGCCTCATCCTGTGGCTGGGCAGGCTGCGCAACAGGCTCTTGTTCTGCAAGAGAAGCCAAGGAGAGACACTGAGGGACAGTGGCTCTTGTGTCCTCACCTCATGGTGTCTTGACTGGAACATCTTCCATGACCAGACTCCCCTGCCAGACCAAAGCAACTCCCATTCCACAGCTGGCCCCTGCCCAGCTCCCAGAGCTGGCTGGGCTCAGGCTAGTCCTCTTAGCGTCCATGCCACACCACATTATGTTGAGCCAGCCAGCAACACATTGCAGTGTGACTATATGTGTAGTGCTCACCTACCTGGAGGTGCCTGAGGCACATGAAAGCCCCGAGGAACCCCAGACACAATAGGAGCATGGGAACCAAGGGCATCAGCCCATGCAGGCTGTACAGGTCACAGTGCTCCATGACACTGCCTCGGGTTTCTCTGGGAGGCTTCAACAAACTACCAGAGCTGTGATCCCTACAGACAGGGACTCACAACGCCACTGAGCTATGGCAGAGGCTGAGGCCACTGTCTGCTGAGGTGTCGCCAGACCGTGGTGCCACCATCAACTGCCATCACAGGCTACAGCAACCTGGCAACACTGCAGGAAGGCACCCCCCCAAGCACCGTGACATCAGGGACAGTCAGTAACCTCATTGGACAGGCAGAGCTCACCCCCCACCTTGACATCTGCAGACCCCACCATGCCCTTCCCTAGCCAAATCCCACTGTCCTGCTGGAGGCCCAGGTTCACCTCATCAATGTTGTCCACCTCTGGAGCAGCATTCTCAGCCAGCGTCTATACACTGGCTGCTTGCAGGGCATCATCCACAGCAGTTGGGTGGGAGCCTGTGGCAGTTGCAGCCCCACAGCATAGGCAAAGCCCTGTCCCAGCAGTGCCAACCATGGGCAGCACCCTGGGCATCACCCAAAGCAGCATGGGCAGCACATCAAGGGAGGGGATTTTGCTCCTCTGCTCTCATGAGACCCTCATGAGTCATGTGTCCAGTTCTGGAATCCCCGGCACAGGGAGGACAAGGAACTGCTAGAATGGGGTCAGGGGAGGCTACAAACACCTTCAGAGGGCTGGAGCAGCTCTCCAGCAGAGCAGGATGTGCTCTCTGCAGCACCGCAGTGCTGAGAAATTTTCCACGTTACAGCACTTTGAGCATTCGAATACCTGAGCAAGGATGGCATGACGACCCCTGAGCAAGCCTAACGCAGCCCTTGGTGCTGCTTGCTGCAGGCAGTTTTCCAGCACAAGTCTGAGCCTCGACTGGGTTGTTTGTGAAGATAGCGGGACACCTCACCCAGAGCCCAGCATTTCCTACTGCAAATGTCAAGAGCATCATTGGGGATTTTTGTATCGCGAATTATACGTGTATCTATGTGGAGAGTCTTTGCAAAACATCACGGAGTTTTACCCGGTTTCTATTGCACAAAGAGATCTCAGACTGAGGTTCAGGATCAGTGAGAGGTGCAGGAACATGACGCCACAAGCAGCGCCCCATAGCAGGAAGAAAGTCCGGCGCCGTCCGGGGTCCAGACGGGAGCCTCGCGCAGGCCCCCTGCCACCGCGGCCTGGGTGGGTGTAGCGGGCGAGATCACCAATAGGGGGCGATGTCCCTCGAGCTCGCCCGGGCGGGGCTCAGGTAACCGCCCCTCGCGGATTACTGGCAGCTAGCGCCGACGCGGGAGGAGGTGGGTGTTGGCGGCCCTGCTCGACTGGTAGGCCAGCTTGGGAGCGCGCAGGGCCCCGTGAGCACCCCCGGACTGCAGCAGGAGTCACCGCCACCTGCCGCCGAGCACCGGGCAGAGCAGGCAGAGGCATTCTCTCCTTGGTGGCGACTGCGCGGCTGGTCGGGCACCAGGCCTGGATCCAGTCCTGAAGTGGCGTGGGTGCCCCTGAGCAGCTGACACGGGCCAGTCCGTCTCCTGTGGTCCCCTGATTTTCATGGGCTTTTGCTCTGTTCGGTGAGAGGATTACAGGTTAGAAAATACCTTCGACTGGCTAATCGGCATCACGGTAATGGGAAGATGGCTGGGTATGCCCTTTACCCGATTTGTGTCGGCAGCGGCCCGTGAGAGTGAGGTGATGTCGCGGAAAGGTCTTCAAATGGAGGTTTTAAAACGGGCTGTTAAAATGGGTTGTGGTTTTACTTTAGTGTAGTGGTCTATTGCATATGAGGTTTCTTCAGTCAGCAGGGCAAGCCTTGTGGCCATCACAGAGGTCTCTATCTCTTTCTCAGTTGTCTGAAATTTTGATTAAGGGCCTCAGACCGGAACGTGCAATGGACGATGCTGGAAGTATCACTACACAAAATGTCTTTGTGGAAATTATACTGCTAATCTTTTCTGAAATGGAATGCAGTAGGTCTGCGGCATTTGTCCCACATTACTGTAGTTTGGAGGAGAAAATGTATAGGAATGTGTATTTGGTTGTTCCATAATATCATCTCACAGAAATAGATGGTGTTTCTCATGACAATTCAGGATTTAGAGTTGGCGTAAAAGCGTTGTTTTTCTTAAAGTTGTATAGAACTAAAATGCATTTAGAAAAAGAAGTTAAAGTTTTTACTGTGCTCTGCATGCCTCTTCTGAATGGCTGGTGGGGATAAAAATAGTTGTTAGGGAATTCACTGTCCCATTTCACGTCTCTCATTGGTCTCTTGCTGTGGCACTTTATTTATTTGTTCAGCAAGGAAATAATGATAAGTACTGAAAATGGCAACAGCAGACAGTCATCAGGTGTGCTTTTCTTGATCACCCCCACAGATTTTGAATGGCAGACAGCAGAAGGCCCTTTTAAATCACCATGGACTTGGGCCACCAGCATATATTCTTATATCTGCTTGCTTTCCCTATTTTCTTTCTGTTGGTATTTATTTCTCATACTAATATGAGGAGTAAGTGGAAGGTAGGAGTCAGCTTAATAGAATCAACAAGTCTCTTAAAGACAAATAGCTAGAAAGTACCCAAGACATCAAGACATTTTCATTGTATCATTTACCTGATGTGTTAATACGCATTACAGAAGGAGATACCATTCTTTCCTTTACAGAAGGAGAACACAGAATCAGAGTGGCTCAGGCTGGAAGGGACCTTAGAGATCTTCTAGTTCCAATCCCCCTACCCTAGGCAGGGACACCTCACAACACTGGGTTGCCCAGAGCCCCATCCAGCCTGGCTATGAATACTTCCATGGAGTTGGTATCCACAAGCTCCCTGGGCAACCTTTTCCAGTACTAAGGAATCTTATAGTGAGGAATTTCTTCCTAACATCCAATGTAAGTCTACCCTCTTTTAGCTTGAAAGCATTCTTCCTTGTCCTATCACTAAAGTCCCTTGTATAAAGCCCATCTCCAGCTTTCCTGTAGACCCTCTTCAGGTAATTGCAGGCTGCTATAAAATCCTTATGAAGCCTTCTCCAGGCTGACCAGTCTGAATTCTTTCAGCCTGTCGTCATAGGAAAGTTCTCCATCCCTCTGATAATCCTTGTGCCCTCCTCTGGACTCACTCCAGCTGTTCTGTGTCCTGCTTTTACTGGGGGCTCCATAACAATTTCTTATCCACAGAATGGTCCATCTGTCAAATCCATGCCTCTCTATGGCATTTCGTGCAAAGCAGGACACAGTCCTGTTGGTCATTGTGCTTACAGGACATTCAGAACCACAGAGCAAGATAAGAGTGTGTGTATGTCTTGAAGCTGACATTGTTAGAAATGTAGCAGGTTGCTGCTTAGAAACATAACGGTAACTACCATTAAGTTTGAAGTCCATGGCAGTGTTTGTTGGCTCTTTGGGTTTATTCTGGCAAAACTGTATCTCTTGAAACAAAACCATGTAATGTTGGTACTAAGAGAGAATTTTTACCTGAACATCCTAAAGTGTGCTTATTAGTTGCAACATAGTCCTGCTCACATTTATTTAAATTAGTGCTGATATGTTGTGTGTTTGTCGTTAGCTGTAGTAAGTAGACCTAGAGGTAAATCATGCCTAAACTAAACAGAAGCAGTTTGGTTTTGTGTATCAAGGACTTGGTTTCCCTGGTGTTAATTCTGATGTTAAGTGTCATGTCTGCCAATAGTGTTCATGTAGATTCCTTTTTTCTTCTGTTTTTGGCCTTTCAGTCAAAAATGGCTTGTGGAGATTCCATTAAGAAATAAGTTCAGAGGAAATACCATTGTTATTGGTCTTACTGTGAATAGATGGCTTCAAGACTCAAATATACTAAATTTACTTAAACCCTCCCTCACAGATCCATTTCATAAATTAGTTTGCTGTTGCAGGAGGGACTCATGATTTAGGTGCTTTTAGTATCATCAATTGAAATTGTCTTGGCTGCACCTTTTTGTCCATTACAGAAAATATTATATTAATACTATGATTAGGTACAGATTAGGTTTTTAACTGAATAACTTTGAGTAAGTAGAACAAGTCAAGCACTGCAGCAAGACTAATGAGGTTCAGTGCACTGTGCTTTCCATTTTATTAGTATCATGTCATTCTTACTGGCCTGTATGCAGTTGAGACACCGTAATGCAGTTATGTCTGCACTTCTGTTAAAGAATTAAAAGAAGCATTTCAGCCTGAAAACAGATGGGGTTTTATTTAAATGTAGCTACACGTTTTGACCTATGCAGTGCTTCTTATTTCCTGCACGGTAAATCATTCTTCTGAGTAATGTGTAGATGACGTGAACATAAAGAACACAGGAAAATGGTTTGATTGTGTATATAGAAACATGACTTGAATGTTGCATTAATTTTAATGTTAAATTTAATGAACTAAAACATTCCACAAAACAATGTAACATGTATTTTTTTTTGTCCTAACAGGACAATGATGCTTTGTTTTCTGAGAAGAGCACTGCAAGTGGCAAATCATTCATCCAGTCCATTAGGGAGACAACTCTGCTCAGCAAGCACAAATAAGCCAGTGTTGACTTTATTCACCAAGGTAAATGTTGGTTACAGAATACAAAACTGTTCATTTATCAGCTTTGATGTGCATGAACGCCGAATGAAGTGGCTTGGCCACGTTCTTTTGTCCTCTTCAAATTTGTGTAGGCCTGGGCATTTTACTTTGAGGATGTTTCTAGACCAGGCTTTACAGCAGTTGTACTCTCCTTGTAGCAAGCTAGCAGTTAAAGCCTACAAATGCAAATGTCAAAGTGACCATGTCTCAGTGTGGTCCGTTTACTAGTTGAAAATTGTTCTTTAACTGCCAGTGTTTCATCCTGAAAATGAAAAACTAAGTTGATTTATTTTACATTATCTTCCCAGGACAACTATCAACAGCCAAATTAAAGCACTTCAGAGTACTTATGTTTCATTTTAGCACTATGTGTGAGACGTAAAGTACATCCAAGTACTGTTGGTAGCACACAAGGGGAAAGTATACTGTGCTTTACCCTCTTCTTGCTTTATTTGCTCTGTAATGCTAACAAGGATAAAATGCAGGCAAAGGTTTGTGCACAAGCAGACAGAATCCTAAAGCGTATTTGGATAGCATATGTGATGAGCAGGACTGGGCATTTATGAAACATCATCTTCTGTGAATTGTCACCTAGAGCCTTTCTTGCCAGCAGAAGCCTTCTGCACTTTATTTAGATAGGACAACGGCCTGTGCTGCTTTTGTATAGTTGCTGTAGTCTTCAAGAGGAGAGTAAACAGAAAGGCAGAGCACTGGGAATGTTGACGTCAGTATGCCAATATTTGTTGGAGATGGACGATATCAAAATAATTTCATTGTCCTGCACACTGTTTGTTCATTCCATGCCTAGGTGTAAATGAGTGTTTAAACTGTGTACCACATGAATAGGTGAAAATATTAAAAGTTTAATGTGTTCATAATTATCAATTAATACATATCATAAGAAGAACTATAAAGTGACAACTTTCCCTCCCCCTGCCTTATTCAGCGTCAGCTTATTCATAATCCAAATATAAGAAGGTAGGCATAATTAATTTACTTTTAGGTTAGTAATTGGGAAAAAAACCCTTTGTTTTATTTTTATGTCTTAAACTTTCTTACTGCTAAGACACTACAAAATCAAATATGTTAATAGTAGAGTTTAAGTTCTTTTAAAGTGGCCTCTTGATGAATGTGTTTTTAACTTACGTTTTTCATGCTTGATACCACTGGCAATGGCAAAGCAGAACACAGACTACTGAAAATAAGTCTTAATTTGCGCCCTTACTTTGTGCTAATTAAGATCTTTCTTCCTTCCTATTTTAAAGAGTAAGAATAAAAGAGGAGGAGAAGGTAGGAGGAACTGTGATGTCTGTAGCCACTTCAAAACTGATATAAGCTAGCACTGACAAATGGTTTTCTCCTTGCAGTCTACTTTTAAGCCAACACACATGGTCATGCAACAACTGCTCCAGGTTAAAAATAAACTTGAGGTTTAGGTTTTGTGCTTCCTTAAGTTTACTATTAAACTTAAATTTTATTAGTTCTGAAGAAGAGATGGGGTCTATGCATGACCTTCCAAAAGATGGCCTTGGTCAGCCTTTAAAAGAGACGTTGAAAATTTTTAATTTCCATCATAAAAAAATAATAGCAAATGAGAAATACTGAAATTATTTGGCTGAATTATTCTATTTTTGTGTGTTCTACGCTGATATGTCAAAGGCAGCATAGATGAGGGAGCTCATGTTTACAGTAATGATCACTTCTCTGTGTGTATGTTATTTTACAGTGCAGGTGAGCTGGGTGTTTTACTGTATGCTTTAAGTTGGTCTGAATATTTTTCTTCAGAAACCGTGCCCTCTGTGCGATGAAGCAAAAGATGTGCTTGAGCCATATAAGGGAAGGGTAATGTATTGCAATACCCTATACATTTTCTCTGTAGGAAGAAAAGTTATCCAGAGTTCTTTATTCGCAAAAGAAAATTTGCATCTCTTATTGTTTTATGGGCGTTCTCATCAAGACTTCAAGTTTTCCATAGAAGCCATCATCCAAAACCATTTTGCAGTAATACTAGTCAGACAAACACTGGCAAACACCTTGCAGTTTTTAAAAGCGCTTCTTTTTTAAATACTATTGCCTTGTCTGCTAGAGGAGTTTGCAACTTCTGTGAGGCTGATCACACAGTGTTATGGGTTGGAAGACACCTCAAAGATAACTAAGTCCAACCCTCACTGCCTCAGCAGGGTAAGCCTACAGCAAATGCTCCCAGATAATGACATGGTTTGGAAAGGGTGTTAGTAGATGGGTCTTTGGATATTTGAACTATGGGTGATAGGAATTTATGCCAATATTAGAAAGGTTTTGAATGTTTTAAAGGACAAAGCTGTTAACAGCAGAATGATGAGGTGTTGCACTGTTCTGCCTAACAGGCAGCTGTTGTTACCAGCTGCATATTTATTGTGGCTTGTGCTTGCAGGAGACTGGTTTAGCACAGAAAATCAAGAATATTGTCTTGGACTACAGAGAGAGTCCTTTGCATGTACACAGCCTAGACTAGCAGCTGTTTGTAATGCTTTAATACTCACAGAATGGACATTATCTACAACTTAGAAGAATAAAGGCTGAAACACTGATAAAACCATCTTGCATTTTTAAACAAGAGAAGCAGGTATTGTTTTCCAGTATCAGTAGGTACTAATGTATGTATTTTATGTATCAGTTTATTTTGCAGGAGGTAGATATTACCCTTCCAGAGAACTCGGCATGGTATGATAAATACAAATATGACATACCCGTTTTTCATTTAAATGGGAAGTTCCTAATGAAGCATCAAGTAGACATTCAAAAGTTTGAGGACCAGCTGATGAAGCTAGAGTTCCAAAATAGAAACCAATGAAGAAAATGCAGTTGCTGGGGTATGAATGTCAAGTAACTGTGCAGGGTAACTTGTGTGAAAAAGCAGTATTCATTATTTGGCTTCATTTTCATCAGAATGTGTGGTGCTAGTGTCCTAAAACACTTGAGTGACTAGTTTTCTATTTTGTATTAAACATCCAACCCACCTGCACTGAGAGCAACCTTTTCTCTACCATTCACTTGCTGCTACCCTGAACTGGATTTTTCTTTGACAGATAAAGGGAAATGTGTTTGCCCTGGGTTTGAGTAGCAGGGTTTTGGTACTGGTGGCTATGGCAGTGGTTTCTTTTAGAAGCTGCTAGAAGTTTCATCTGTCCAATAGAGCCAATGCCAAGTGGCTCCAAGACAGACCCACTGGTGGCCAAGCCTATGAGTGATAACTCATAGGGAAGGGCAGTTGCAGCTGGAGAGAGGAATGACAGTATACAAAACACTCTACATGCACCAGCGTCAGTGAAGAAGGAAGAGGAGATGCTCCAGGCACCAGGACAGAGATTCCCCTGCAGCCTGTAGTGACGTCTGTGGTGAGGCAGGCTGCCCTCCTGCAGCACATGAAGGTCCACAGGTGGATCATGTATCAGCCTGCAACACATGGAGAAGCGCACACCAGGGCAGGTAGTGGATGTACCCCTAAGGAAGCTGCAACCCAGTGGGAAGCCCACAGTGGAATCAGTTCCTGCAAAGACTTCTCGAGGAGCCCATGCTGGAGCAGGTTTGCTGGCAGTTGCGACCCCAGAGAGGACCTATGCCAGAGCCATGTGTTCCTGAAGTAGTGTACTTTCAGGAGGGGTGGGTGTCAGGAGGATGGAGTCAGGCTCTTCTCAAGGTCATCATGTAGTGATAGGACAAGGGGCAGTGGATGCAAGCTGGAACATAGGAGGTTCCATATAAATATCAGAAGGAGCTTCTTCACAGTGACGGTAGTGGAGCATTGGAACAGGCTGCCCAGGGAGGTTGTGGAGTCCCTTCTCTGGAGACATTCAAGGCCCACCTGAATCTATTCCTGTGCACCTTGGTCTAGGTGATCCTGCTGTGGCAGGAGGATTGGAATAGATGATCTTTCAAGGTACCTTCTGATCCCTAATGATTCTGTGCTTCCATGATTCTGTGCTGGAGACCGTGCAGTTCATGGAAAGCTGTAGTCCATGGAGGAACTCCACACCTGGCGTGGGAGAAATATGAGAGGTTGGAGAAAGAGGAGCGGAGACAATAAATGGTGGAAGAGGACCTTAGAATCGTAAAGTCCAGCCGTAAAGGTAGAGGGGAAGGTGTTTAGACTTTGATTTCTCATGCTACTCTGATTTGATTTGCAGTAAACTAAACTGGGTCTGATTCATCTGGGTCTGAGTCATTTCCTTATTCTTATCTTGACACATAGACCTTTCTTTCTAATTTTTTACCCCTGTGCAGTTGAAAAGGGGACTGATACAGAAGCTTTGTTGAGCACATGGCATCCACACAGGGTCATCTCACCACCATGTTTCAAGATTTCACATGTAAAATGGAATGGCCAAGCCACTGTGGCTGGCAAGGCTCTACTTGGTCCCTGGTCCTGACTCAAAACAAACCTCCCTTGCCTCCTCCCCCTCTCCCAGTGATCCAGTGGCTATAAAGCCCCACTTCCTCCTGCCACATGCCATCCATCAGCCAGCAAGTCTCAGCCAGCTGTAGCTCTCCTGCCCTTAAAGCTGACCTGGCAATTAGGTGACCCCCTCCTGCTGGAGGCCCACTGCAGCTTCTTTGTAGTTGAGGTTTGCTTCTAATGCTCTTATTCTAGTGGGAATTCTGTTAATATCCATTACCTTTGTTGCATATCTGGAATATCAGAGAAAGAAAGTCTAGAAATGCCCATAGATTAGACTAGCAACTAGTAAAACATCTGAATTTTAACGTTGACATATGCAACATAAACATTCTGTCATGGCTTAATTTACCCTAATGCAGGTCCTTAGTTCTGCTTTCTCATCTAACAATCACTTCATGTTTTGTTTGGGCTGCAGGACCATAAATACAAGGGAAAAAGTGCCAAACAAGTCTAAGAGGCATAGACAGAAATGAGAAAATATGTAGTCAGCTGGTTACAGTAGGAATGTCCCACCTTCACCAAAATCTAAGGAGGAGGAATTAAGTTCTCCCATCAGAAATCCCCATAGGGTGGAAACAAGTAAATTACCTTTGTTGCCTTTAACTCACACAGGAGCTTGTGCAGATCTACAGCCTGGACTGCAAATGGTCCATTTCCAATTAACAGACTAACTCTCAAATGAAGATTCACGTCCAGTATAAGACAGTCATCTTTAAGCAGAAGCTGTAGCATAGTGCATTGCCCTGCAGCACCTTTCTAATCATACATAATTGTGAACTTGTACAGATCTGAGTAAGAACATACTAGGTGGTTGTCTTAATGAAAACAAGCATGCAAACATTTCAGATTGCCACTTAGAATAGCTTTTTATGTCTACACAAGTGTTCATGAGGTGTTTATTCCCTAAACCAGCATATGTAAAGGAAGAAAAATAAGACCAGTAAAGTAATGCCATGTAAGAATGAAAACACCATTATTCACAAATAATGCTACAACAGGCCTCTATCAGCCACAGGAGAAAGGATAACCACATTCAGGAATCAAAAATACTGTTGAACTTTACAAGCAGCTACTTTTAAATACGTTACACAAGTTCTTTCACCTTTAAGTTGATTCTTGTCCGGTATAGATTACATTTCTGTAGGAAGAGTGGCAAGGAATGTTTGTAATCAAAATGAACACTGAGGCTCAAAAATAAAACACCTAACTGATGCTTCTAAGATTTTCACACTTAGACATTTGGATCCTTCCAGAAGTGAGAAAATCAGAATTCACAACACTGAATTGTGGACTGAAAACTGGATCATGATTCCTAAAACCACATTCAAAAGAGTTAAACAATCAATATAATAATTTCATCACTTATAAGAAGTGATAGTACTGATTCTCAGCAAAATGAGACTAAGGTAAAACCAGCATGCTATTTTCAAAGAAGAGACTCAAATTTAATGGATACTTTTCTAAGGTTACCTGCAAACATGCAATTAACCAAGAGAAATGTGTGCACAAAGGCTGCTAAAAAAGTCAAGTCAGGCAACCTTCCAATACAAGAAAGGGGCCTACAAGAAGGCTGGGTAAGAGCTCTTTACAAGGGCATTCAACAGTAGTCATGCCAATGACACCAAGCTGTGTGGTGTAGCAGACACGCTGGAGTGAAGGGATGCCATCCAGAGGTACCTGGACAAGCTTGAGAGGTGGACCAGTGCCAGCCCCATGAGACAACAAGACCAAATGCAAGGTCCTGCGCCTGGGTCAAGGCAATCCCAGGCACAAATACAGGCTGGGTGCTGAGCAGATTGAGAGCAGACCTGAGAAGAAGGACTTAGGGTTGTTCGTGGATGAAAAACTCAACATGAGCCGACAATGTTTGCTTGTGGCCCAGAAAGCCAACTGTACCCTGCGCTGTATCAAGAGGACCGTGACCAGTAGGTTGAGAGAGGTGATCCTCTCCCTCTATATGCTCTTGTAAGACCCCATCTGGAGTACTGTGTCCAGTTCTGAAGCCCTCAGCAGAGGAAAGATATTGAACTGTTGGAACATGTCCAGAGGAGGGTCATGAAGATGACTGGAGGGCTGGAACACCTACCTCTCCTATGGGGACAGGCTGAGATTTGGGACTGTTCAGCTTGGAGAAGACACCGGGCAGATGTTACAGCAGCCTTCTAGTACCTGAAAGGGATCTACAGGAAAGCTGGGGAGGGGCTGTTTACAAAGGCCTATGGTGGTAGAACCAGTGGTAATGGTTTCAAGCTGGCAGAGGGTAGGTTTGGACTGGAAGTCAGGAGGTAGTTCTTCACAATGAGGGTGGTGACACACTGGAACAGGTTGCCCAGGGAGGTTGTGGCCACCCCCTCCCTGGAATTGTTCAAGGCTAGACTGGTTGAGGCCTTGGGCAACTTGGTCTAGTGCAGGGTGTACCTGCTCATGGCAAGGGGTTGGAACTACATGATCTTTAATGTCCCTTCCAACCTAGACCATTCTATGAATCTATGAATAGGATGAGGAGTAATGGTTTTAAGATAGGGAAGATTAGATTTAGGCTGGATGTTAGAAAAAAGTGAGGGTGGTGGATCAACAGGAACAGATTGCCAAGAAACATGGTTGAAGTCCTATCCTGAAGTCTATTAAGGTCAGGCTTAATGGGAGTCTGAGCAGTCTGTCCTAGTTAGAGATGTCCCTCCTTCTTGTGGGGAAATTGGACTAGATGAACTTCAGAGGTTCCTTCCAACCCAATACATCTATGATATCTTAGCAGTACAGGCACAAGACGTCAGACTTTGCATAGCAGAATTAGGCTGGCCAGTCCCATTGCAACCGAGTAACACCATGCTCACCAAAGTGGTGGGTTGCAAGAGCCTGTAGTATACACAGACTCTATACTCAACTATTTTCCCTATTTATGCTGCTTAGGGCTGCCCAGTCCTACCCTGTGGCATCTTCCTTAGACTACAGCCTTCCTTAGACCAAACAGTTCAGAGCAGTTGTATCCACAGCTCAGATAAAATCACAGAATTTAGTTTCCAGCCAATTAGGCTCCTACTTCCAGTACAAAAAAGAAAAATAAATTATTTTTAAAATTTTCTGTTGAAGGTGCAATGACTCAGTTTTTTAATTCTGCTGAATCTTTTTCACTCAAATTTTTCTTATAAATATTTAATGTTCTATGGGATCCCTTCCTCCAGTAGAAACCAAAAGATGAATAAATGTGTTTGGGATGTGGCTGCTGTGTATGTGTACGCCTACAACAGCCTACAAGACACATGCCGTCAGAAGGATGAGAAGGGAACACAGCCTGGAGAAGCAGTGCAGGAAAGACAGCAGCAAAAAGAACCAGCACAAGAAGTGCACTGTTTCTTCGTATTCCTTACTGAAATAACCACTCTTCAGCTTGCATTGTTTAAGCAGATACTGAAACCATGCAAAGGTACCTGTTCAAAGAAACACACCCAGAGGTGCGTGATTTTGGCTGACATAATATCCAAAGACTAGTTTCCCCCCACTGATGAGGTGCCCATAGGGGATGTGTAGTGATACACTTCCCACAGTGATTACAAAACCAAAAGGAAAGAAATAACTTGCAGATATCAAAGAAAAAGCTCCACAAAGGAAAATGGCTCCACATCATAAGGGTATGTTTAGAGATAACGACAAATGCTGTCAACTTCTCTGACTTGGTCCTCAGTTTTATAAAAATGTGAGGTTTTATTCTGAAGACTAATTATGTGAATTCCTCTGATTAATCACAACTCAAAAGTTATAATTAAAAAACACCATGTTGCCTTGAAGAAATATATACAAAAAATGTTCAAATTGTGAGTCAGTGCAAAATTAAACATCTTCAAGAAAAGTAAACACTTGTTCTAAATATAAAGTAGTATCTCACAGGTAATACTAGATACTTACATACTTGATACATTCCACATCCAAGCACATTTAACATGGAACTTAGTAAAACTGAATTTTAAGAACATGATTGTCTCTCACATAGAGAATCATCACAGAATAGAACAGCTTAGTTGGAAGGGACCTAGTTCCAACACTATTGCCATTGGCAGAGATACCTGTCATTATACCAGCTTGCCCAGAGCCCCATCTAACCTCCATTTGGATGCTTGAAAGAAGGGAGCATCTACAATTTCTCTGGACAACCTATTCCAGTGCCTCAACACCCTCATAGTGAGGAATTTCTTCCTAATGTCTAACCTAAATCTCCACTTTTAGCTTGAAACCATCACCTTGTCCTGTTACTACAGTCCCTCTTAAAAAAGACCCTCTCCAGCTTTCCTGCAGGCCTCCTTCAGGTACCGGAAGTACTGCATTTCAAAGGAATTTACTAATAGAGAGTATGGCACAAGGAATCCATAAACTGCAAGACAAATTCAGTGCCTCAATAGTCTTCTCCCTAAACACTTTGCATCTTTCTATAAGGACAAAATCCAACACAAAAATTTGATACTTACTGAAAATAAAAGCAGGTAAGTTCTTTCTACACCAGAGCTCAGTTCTCCCGCTGTTGAGGGCTGCATATTCACCAGTAGTAGAATTCAACAGGATAATGAAGTTGCATTGCTACACCAGAAATGTTTTAGGATTTGCTTTGTTAGTATTTGTGTTATTAGTGTGTTGATACAATTTCAATTTAATTACTATTACAAGTTGCAGTAACAGTATGATTAAAATAAGGAAAATAGAAGAGTTGCAGAAATGCTGGAGGGCTGTGCTGCTATCCAGCATGACCTGGACAGGCCACAGAGTTGGGCAGAGATAAACTTGAGAAAGTTCAACAAGGGCAAGTGTGAAGTGCTGCATATGAGGAACTAAAACCCCATGAATCAGTACAGATTGGAGACTTTTCTGGAAAAAAGGACTTAGGGGTGCCCCTGTGGTCAGGAAGGCCAGTGGTCTCCTGGGTGCATCAAGAAGAATGTGGCCAGTAGTCCAAGGTGACAGAGCATTGGAACAGGCTGCCCAGAAAAGTTGTGTAGTCTCTAACTCTGGAGACATTCAAAAGCCACCTGAACAAGTTCCTGTGTGATCAGCTCTATGAGAATATGCTGTAAGCAGTAGGGCTGGACTAGATGATCCCCAGTGGTCCCTTCCAACCCCTACTATTCTATGATTCTTTCACTTAACAAAGCTAGAAAAATGTAGATATGGAAATTAGCTGATTTGACTGACTGACAAAACCTGGTTTTAGGCTAAAGTCTAACAAAATACAGTAAATCACAGGACAGTGAACCATGATGCTAAAACTCATATTTGGATAATCACATATTTAAATTACACCAGAAAATGTAATTTTCAGTATTTCTTATGTATTGTATTGTTAGCTTACATGGAAGTACAAAGACGTCATTCAGCAGGTGTAGGAGGAATACAAAACCCATCAAGACTTGAAAAGAAGGAGACAATAAAAGATTTGGGCTGATACGTATCTTCTGTACATCCACATGGATGTTCTGCTTTTCCACTAAAATTTTGAGCCCAGAATAAATATTTAGTTTTCACACTCTTTATCAAGGACATGAAACAACATTAAGCAATTGGGTTTTTTGTTTTGGTTGTTTGGTTTTTTTTACGTTATAAATAGTCCACAAAACAAATTGGTGTAACTTTGCATGTCATTTAAACAGCACATACTATACCATTATAACTTGGTTGTAAGAGGAAAAAGCAAGTGTTGTTTTCTTCATACAAGAAGTTACCCAGTACCTGGAAACACTGCAATGTATAAGGATATTCGCAAACTACATTTCACATTTTTTAACAATGCAAAATGTTTTCACTTTTCTTTTAATAGCTGAAAAAGTAGTATCACTACTCAAGCAAAAAAAATCCCAACAAACTGGTAATTGAACACCAAAATCTTGGGTTTTGTCTAGAATACATAACATGAGTAGAGAATCTTCTCTTACAGCCCCAGATGTCTGTCTCTCATTTTCATCAGTAGTGAGGTCTGGATATTTGTGATTCTAGAAATGTGGCTGCATCACAAGTGGCACTCTGCAAGGTTCAGCATTGGAGTCTGTTTCTCTAATATCTTCTTTAATTATCTGGGTGAGGTAATTGAGTGCATGCTCACAGTCTGTGCAGATGACACAAAGTTGGGCAGGAATGTTGATCTATTTAAGGGTAGAAATACTCAACAAAGGGACTTGGGCAGGCTGAATTGATGGGCCAAAACCGGTGGTATAAAGTTCAACAAGCCCATATGCTGGGTCCTGCACTTGGGTCATAACAACCTGGAGAGGTTGAAGCTGGATGTTACAAAGAATTTTTCACTGGGAAGGGTCATTGGAAGAGGTTGTCAATGGCAGAGCCACCATCCCTGGAGATATTTAAAAGATGTGCTGAGCTACATGTTTTAGTGGTGACCTGGCAGTGCTAGTTAAACTTGCTGTAACTGGATTCTGTGATTCTGTGAACTTATGGCCCAACAGGTCACTAATGAGATGGAGTGTGGTATGTCCAAACTATCAAGACCCAGTTGCTGCAGAAATTGTCACTGTGCTGTTGTTTGTGGCTGTAAGAATCAGCATGTTAGAGATGGAGGACTGCTATGGAAGGCCATGGAACGGAGAACTGGACTTTAAAATGCTCCTGACCCTGAAGGGTGTATGAACTTTGTGGGCACAACATTGACATCAAAACAAGAATGGTTGGAAGTATCCTTACCCTTTTCAGGGTTTTGACACTGATGTTTTGGCTGCAGTGTAAGAATACTGTGAGTAATCTTAGTATATCTTTTTATGTGGGGTGAATTAAATGTATTGTTGCCTTTTTTCCAAATCAAGTTAGTTTTGCTTTTCACGTGCAATTCATAGCTGTGCTTTTTTCAAATATACCCTTTATTGTTTTTTATTCAGCCCATTAACAGCTTAGCTAAATTAATTGATTCATTTTGTCATCAGGGTTTCTAAACAAATGACACGTGAAAATACAACCAACCAATGTTTATCAGTATTTTGGCTAATCCTTTCTCAGGTCCTTGCCAAGGAAGATGCACCTGCCACTCTATCACACTCATGATGTGATCACTGCTGGCATCACAAGCAGATGCATCCCACAAAAGAGAGCAGCAGCCTATACTTGGCTGCAAATAATGTAGTATCAGCCCCATGACTTACACACCCAAGTTCAACCACTGCAGCAGTGCTACTCAAAAGCAGGTGCTGCTTAATATAAAATTTTTGGTACCAAATGTAAAGGAAACACTAGAGCAATAGGAATGATTAGCAGCTCCTCATTTTGAATAGGAACTCTGCAACCAGACAAAGTAAACAAGAAAAACAATGGCAGAAGGGGGGTGGGGGTGTCAGAAAGGTACCTGGTATCATCTTCCTTTTGATAAGGATAAGACTACACATTGCTTCAATACCTCAGACAAAAATATTAACACCTAGGCATGCTTCACCTCTGCAGAGTAACATCTGTAACATAATGATTACAGAAAGCTCTGACACAGGAACAGAAAAATACAGAAAAGCCAAAACTAAATTTAGTAAAACATATAATGGAATGCACCACATTTTTAAGAAGTCTTTCTTAAAAAAACCCACAAATTGTAACTGAAAAAGTATTTTAGATATCATGCATATCTGTGTCACATATATTCAACACAAAAATCACCTTCAATGGATCTTAAGACAACAGAAGTCTTCTGCATCAAGCAAAAAGTAACCATTTGCACAGTTACTTTATTGCCAAAGGAAAACTTCAGAACTACAAGCTGAGCATCAGTTTATTCTATTGCACACGTGAGAATTAATACAAAACCAAGAAATGCAATCCAAATGAAAAGGGTTATAACCTCATGTAGAGTCTAAAACTCTTGAGAAGAACACAGGTTGGTACTAACTCACTACCCTGAGAGCATTCAGGTGTATTTGTTTTCAAACATACATATCTGTGTGTATCTAGTAATGGAAAAACTCTAGACACAACAGGTAGGAAGCTCAAGCCATTATTAAAACAAGGAAGATTAAACTGCTGCAAAAACTGAAAATGTACATTGTTTTCACTGCTTATTTACAGGCTGTTTTTCACAGGTCACTGACCATTACAATTAAGTTTCTTCCACAAATCAATCTTTTACAGGTCTTAATCCTATGAACGCTGCTATTCCTGATAACACACTGCCATACTGAGAACATTCAATCTTTTGTATCAAGACTAACTTTATGCTGGCTTTTTTTTCTGCTCAAACGTAATGAGGAGCATTGCTCACTTGATGACTCTGTTAGCTTCAGCAAATTAAATATCATGAATTTGGTTAAAATGTAGCTAACATGCTGAGGTTTCCAAAGAACAAATTTGGTGATACAGTACTGTTAACTAGAAAAATCTTATGTTATTTTTGAGAACTCAGAAAGCAAATTAAGAGGACAATTAGCCACCTTAATGCTGATAAATTAAGTCTTGAACACCTCTCTCTGGAGGTGAACACCTCTCTGGAGGTGTTCAAGTCCAGGCTGGATGAAGCCTTGAGCAACCACATCTAGTCGAGGGGTGTACCTGCCCATAGCAGTGAGGTTGGAATCGATGATCTGTAGGGTCCCTTCCAGACTCAAGCAATTTTATAATTAAACTATGCCACATCCTTCAAAGTCAGGTATTTCCTATGTAGCTTACGAAAACAGGAAGCTATGGGATAAGAAAGGATTATTTAGTATGTTTTACAGAAACTCAGTTATAAAGAAAATTAGTAACTAGAAGATCTCCAAATCATGATCATTATCAACTTCAATAACATCTTCAGGTTCCATCTTTGCTTCATGATGACCCTCTTGCAGATCATCCAGGGAAGCAAGAGCTTCGTTTGTATCACTAGCAAAAGTCTCACGAGATGCATCATCATATTCTTGCAGGTTAAGCCCTTTAATAGCTTTTTTCATCTTCTTTCCTAGAACTTGTATTCTCCTCTTCTTAGCAGCCTTTTTGTTTTCATATTCCTTTTGATTTTCCAGATAGAATATTTCCTTGAAAGAAAAGGAAAAAAGAAGTTTAGCATACTCATTTTACTAGAATCTGCTAAAATAAAAACAGAGTTTTTTAACTGCAAATACTGTTCAATAAAACAGAGCTGACTCAAATTACTGGTATCAGAAGTATGAGGACACTATGCACGTAAGAAAATGCTCCATAAATGATTTTATTATGCTGTTTCTCAATGATCTCAGAGTGATTTCAAGTTAACTAGTGTTTGTTAAAACTGGGAGGAATTGGGTAAACAGGGCTATGCTGCTATGTAGAGGGACCTGTAGAGAAAACACAAGCAAAGGTTCTAAAATAACTTCAGAAAACATTGTTCCATAATCAAAATGTGACTCCTCTACTCTGAATTTGTGAGCAACACTGACAGGGCGAGTGAGCAATTCAGACTTGGTTGAGACAACTACATAATCAAAACATTTCTAGTAGAAAAAAAAAATTCCAAATTTACTTTGCACATATTGACAATCATTTGCACTACTGACAATTTTACCTTGATCTGCTCTTCTTTGATGCTAGGTGTGTTCTTCAGCAGGTTTAAATAAACACCCCCTGGAGTTCTTCTCCTAGTACCATTCTTAACAGGGAAAGAGTAGCGTTGTAATAGCAAGCTTAATAAGTAAGTGCTGATACAAAAACTGCATCTAACAACAATGCTTTATAGATACAATTGAAAAACTTAAATTGTGCTGTGTTAGTTATTACATAAAACAAAACTTGGCTATTTTTAATTTGTGATAGAACTAGTCATAAGATCAGCTACCAGCTTGCAACATCTAGAGACGTAAAAAAAAACGGTTGCAGAGAACTTGCTTTAGAAAATAACAACATACTACATCTCATTTTGGTAGTGAAGAAACAAAACCTGTATAGAAATTTAACTACTCTCACAACAATCCACAATAATGTATTTATTAGGTTAATTCATGCTTCAGTGTACAGTTGCATTACAGTTTTCAGTGCAATGTGTAGCAGTGCAATGTGCTATAATAAAGAAAGAATGCACTCGTCTTTGAATCCTCCATAAATCATAAGCACAAATTATCATATCATTATTCAATTATCATTCAGAATATATGAAGATGAACTGTTATTTGATTGCTCTGATCCTATATGATCTATCCTTTAAATCTGACTTTTCTTCTAAATAACAAATCAAAATACAACCCAAAAGCTCTATGAACAGAGAACTCAATTTTCAAGAATGTTCTTGAAACACCAGATGCCACATAATTTTATGATCCTTGAGCACAAAATCTGAAGCACAAGAAACAGCATTATTTTACTTTCAAACATGATCTTCAGCCAAAGTTCTTTTATCAACAGTAGTTTTATCCTTTCATCTCCTAGGTAAACACTTAATGAGTACTTTAATCTTTCAAGACAATCCACTGCTTCTAAGACAAACTGCTTTCTGGAAAGTTGTTCCTATTGTTTTTGAGGCGGAAACGTAAGGTGGCGGTAGTGGTTCTGGTTTTTTTTTGGTTTTTTACACTCCTTCCTTTATTTCCTCCTCTCTACACACTGAAAAACTGATAATCTGACCATTAAAGTAAAGGATTTTTACCATGATTTGTTATGACTCCTCAAGCTGATTTCAGTCTTCGGTTCTGGCATACAAGCCAGTGGTTCTCCAATAAAGCAAACATACTCCTGTTTGAAAACTAGTCTTTGAACGCGACATTAGAAGTCCTCCCTACTACCAAATGTGTTGACCTCTGAAGACATGCTGACTAACTTAGAAAGAGGTTGGCACTATCAAATATCCACCTTGCTTGCTAAAGCTAGGTACCAGAGGCTTCGGCTAGATCCTGACATAACAAAGTTTTATTCAGGCTTCACAGTCCTTCACTCTGATGCCTGGAAGGGCACAATCACAAGGGTATGCAGAGTAACAAGTGTAACTAAATGAGTTTCAAGGCAGTGGAAGGCCATCAACTCTGTGAGAACCTGTCCAACGTGAAAGCTGTGCAGTAATACGTAAATATTCTACAAGAAAAGATCTGTGTGTCCTGCAAAACCAAACCACAACATTTTTCTTACCACTATGAACAGTCCACCATTTTGCTCCACCTCAGATGTCTCCATGAGCAATTCAATGGCTTTTTTCTTCCCAATTATTTTCACTACTCGGGCAATTAAATCTTTCTTTGGCTCACACAGCCTGAGGGGACAGAAAAAAAAGCACATTTATTTTTGGTATAATTTCTCAAATAAAAGTGACCATGGAACTCCCATAATGAATAAATTGTTCTGTGGAACAGCAAACTGTAGTAAAATTCAAGAGTTTATACATTTAAATGCATTTCAATGGCTTCCTAAATAATTTTATTTCAAAATGCTGAGCTTCTGAGGGGCAGTTTTCTCTAATGCATTGCATTTTCAGTATTTGTTTCAATGAAAATTCATTACATGATTACTGTTGTACTGACATGTGAAAGAAAACTACAAAGAACTGTACAAATCTCTAAAATTAAAACTGCACAAGTCCGCTGTACATTTAAGTTAAAATTACAGCATGTTTTACAGTTAAATTAACCATTAACTAGAGACAATAATGTCAAAGTTCCCCTTTGCAACAGGGAACTATGTACTAAAAAGAAACCTGTTGAAATTTAAAAAATGCTAAAGAGAAAAAAAGCTGCAATATTAGTAAGTTAATTGAATTATTTCATTAGCAAGAATGTATTCATACAGAATTTTTCATCATCAGTCTGCATAAACAGAAAGACTTGGGTAGGAAGCCCAGACTGCCGAAGCTCCAGACGAAGTCGAGGCAAAAGAGAAACCTGTCTTGGCTGATGAGGACTAGGGATGAGGTTAGGGATGTGTTGAGCAAACTGAATGTACATAAATCCATGTGCCCTGATGGGTTGCACCCGCACGTGCTAACAGAGACAGTGGAAGTCATTGCTAAGCCACTCTCTGTCATCTTTTCTAAGTCATGGAGATCAGGAGAGGTGCCTAGAGGTTGGAGGTTAGGAAATGTCATTCTGATGTTTAAAAAGGGTAAGAAGGAAGACCCAGGTAACTACAAACCAGCCTCACCTCTATCCCAGGAAAGGTGATGGAACAATTTGTCCCGGATGCTGTCTCTAGGCACATCAGGGACAAGAGGGTCATCAGAGACAGTCAGTATGGCTTCACCAAGGGAAAGTCATGCTTGACCAACCTGATAGCCTTTTATGAAGGCATAACCAGGTAGACAGATAATGGCAGAGCAGTGGATGTAGTCTATCTTGACTTAAGTAAGGCATTTGACACAGTATCACATAGCATCCTCATGGCCAAACTGAGGCAGTGTGGACTG
>VZRI01007008.1:105040-163911 GCA_013397515.1 Upupa epops | reverse complement strand
TAAATAAATAAATAAATAAATTTCTATCCGTGTTGTCTTTTCTGTCCCATGGAGTGTCTCAATTCAGGGAGAAGTCTGGTGACAACTTTAAGATGCTGCTTACAAAATGTATTAATGCTGTATAGCCACAACAGCCCTATTGTGCCAGTTATTGTACAAACATAAAATGCACAGAATATATCTTGAAATGCTTTGGAAGTACTTCATGTACAATTTGATCCTGTTAGTTGGTGCTGCAAAGAGACCATGCAGATTGACTAAACTCAGGTTAGTTCACCATACTTTGAGAATCATTACCTAATGTTTTACTACATGATTAACTTCTGTGGTCTGAGCTGGAGAAGATAATCTCAAAATTAATGTCTGCATAATAAGACAAAGGTTTGATATATTTAATGGAGTAGTTATTTCTGAGAATGGAAAATGCCAACTCTGTTTTAATTTTGATTATTTCCTACACTATAAATGCAACATTAAGGTTTAGCTTTTCCAGCAGATAAAATCTATATAAACTAGTATGAATTACAGTATGCTTCCTTCTAACTGATACTGTAGGTACTCTTGCTTTAAGTGACATACAATTAAATAATATTGGAATCATCCTTGCAAGGAGCATACATGTCCTGTTGGCTTAGCTTCAGATGTTTCTTCACATTTGGCTAAGTTCTAGTAATAAATTGCTGAAAAGCTGGAAGATGCTCTGGAACCAGCCTAATCATCTGACTCAGTATTGTTTTTTAGTTTGCCGCAAGAAATGTTTCCAACCTATGAGGTCATGGATTAGCTGGTTGGAAAATTTAAAGAGAGGCTTGAAGAACATCTTCTGTTTTTACTGCCTTCTCCTTGAAACTTGAATTTCAGCAAAGTATAAATGGCAAACAACTCTTTTTTCCAAGCTTTCCCACAAGTATGTATTAGGGTAGAATGCAAACTCAGGCATCCAAATTGATACCTACTAATTTATCTAATTTTTGACATTGTAGGTGGCATTTATCTCATGTGAGATAGATTTATGTGTGAGTGATGTAGACTTGCGTTATAATGCATGAAAAGTATTGGAACACTTGTAGAAAGTTATTCTTTTCAAGTTTCTAAAACTGGGTTGCATAAATCTCATTTTAAAATGACTATTCTTTTTTCTTGTGATGAAAAAGAGTCGTTGAGTAATTCTGACATGCTGTTGGTGCTACCCGTGTGGATGATACCATGTCTATTCTGGCTGTTCACATGGGCAAAAGAAGTGGTAGTGACTAGTAAATAGATCTGATGCTTCAGGGAAAATTGTTGGGATTCAGTCTCTTTCATATACCTTCCAATGTGGTGAACATGTGTGGGTTCTGTGACAGCTAGATTGCAAGAAGGTTACCAAATCAAAATATATTGAGATTGTTAGAGTGGTTGCTGTTACTCAATTTAACATCACAAAATGTAACCTGTATTGGCTTAACGTTATATTGTAAAACTGTAGTCAGCTCTGTGTGGTGTTAGTGCAAACTTCTCTCTGACCCTTTGGCCCCCCACAATTGCCTTCCTCAGAAAACCCCCTATGCTCTTATCTCAGGCCACTCTGTGTGAGTTCCTTGAGAATGTTTTTTCTGTGAGAAAATGTGGAATTAGGTGCTGTCAATGTACAGGCAACTTACTATCAGTTTGAGAACAACACTAATACTAAGATGGCTCTACTCTAAATTGCATTACAGATGCCTGACGAAAATTGCCTTGCACGTACTCTGCTGTGAGGCTGAGCTGTGTATTGCAAAGGCAGACCACGAGTTATGCTAACTAAATAGCTTTTGCTCTTGTGGGCAGGGTAGATGGCATCTGTTGTAACTTTTTTGTTCTTATTTGGTTAGTTTTATCACTAGCTAATTTTTTTCTTTTCTGATGCCACACTACTTTGCTTATTTGGCTGCAATCAAAGTTGCAACTGTATTGCTCAACATATTCAGATGTAATGATTTCAACAGTAAGAACATTCCATCCTATCCTTACATAACAAACAGGTTATGCTTATCTTATAATTGAACTTTGCATTTTTCAGAAAACGCAGTTTTATTATATTCTCTGTGTCTTTTCTAGCTTTCTTCATGCATGCAGAGGGGAAGCAAAATGAAGAGTGGGTGGGCCTTAAGAAGTCTTGCAGTCATAATGAAAACTGTTAGAAATATCACTGTTTTCTGCTTTCTTGGAAGGGAGTTACATCCAGTGAGGTAGTCACCATAAAAAACAATATGTAGGTTGCAACAAGGGTGATGGTTATGTTCCCAAGGTTCAGGAAGATCAGGTATGGCAGAAGGTGCAGTGGTGCTGTGTCTAGAGGGAGGATTTTTCTGGTGCCCATTGGTCAGTGAGAGTGCAAGGAAGGGAGTCAGTGTGGCACCTTGGAGAAGGGGGAAGAAGAGAGATGTTCATCCTAACAGCTACTAGTGGGAGTGATTTTTTATTTTTTTTTTTTTTTTTTTTTTGTGGGAGTGTAATGAAGGTAGTGCTAGTGATTTACTACTTGAAGATTGATTTTTGGGGCAAAATTACTGTTTCTACATATCTAAAATTAATGAAACGGATACTTTAATGAGGATGTGTTCTTTAGCAACAAGGACTAGATTATTTTAACAGCGTTTCATCTGTGAGTTTCCTTCTTGGTCCAGAATTTGACTACTTGTTGAGTGAATTCAGGAGAAAACCGTGCCCCATCATACTGAATTTGGCAGAATGGCTAAAGTTTGAATTTGGCTTGTGTTGGTTAAATCAAGCTTTTGATTTGGTTGCCTATTGTCCAGTATGCTAATCCATGTTATTTCCAGCTGAGTTAAAGTGTAAAGTCATTAGAGCAGCGTGGGCCTTCTGTTTGTACAAGGAAAGGTTAACTTATGCAGCAGCTCATACTGCTGCCAGCATGGTTGCTAATCTGAGTTTGGGGATTAACTACCTGTAACAGCTGCATGACAGAGTCCTGTGCTGAGCAGAAGTCTGGCTTGGTGAAGTTTGGAAGTCTTTGTCATTGGGAAAGTTTTTAAGCATTTCTCAGGAATGCGTGGTCTGATTCAGACTATTCAGAACTGGGCGCTTAACGTTGCCACTGTGTTCAGCCTAACAGTATTCTTATGTTGGTATTTAAATTTGTTCTGAAAATCCTGTAACAGAATTAACAAGCCATTTAAACTATATTAGCCTGCAGCTATTTGTGGACAGGTTTTGTTTCCAAGTTGTTTCTAATTTAGTTTTTTGGTAATTTCAGATAGTGGTTGGGGATGTAAGGAATTAGGAAACCAAAACACAGTTTATAAAAACAGATTTGAGAAACAGCTTGTGTTTGGGTGCTTTGGAAAGCAATAGATCTTTTTATTGTTATCGGGGTTTTTTTTAACTTCAAAAGAGATTTTTCCCTATACCATTCTGATTAAAAGTTTGTATGTATTAACCTTTCTGGACATGCTTTTAAATGCATTCAGAAGTTGTTGTTTTCCTGTTTGAAATATCAGTTATTAGGCACAAGTCATTTAGTTTTCATTTTATACCCTTGTACAAAAGAAGTGGAAAACTCTGGTTTGGAATGGTGGGGAATTAAATACACAAGAAATGAAAACAAATACTAGGCTCTTCACAAAGAGGGAATGACTTTAACGTAAGAGACTTACGCTGTCAACTCATTTTAGAAATGAGGGAAAAGCTAGTTATGATTGGAGATAGTAGCATAAATATATATTTTTTGTGAAGTATAATTTAAATCTTCAGACAAAAGTTGTAATCAAGTCATCACTTGATGATCGTTACTTATTTACTTCCCTAGCTTTCTCTAATTTTCTATGGGATAGGAACTACAGCGATATAAAGTGCTCATTTAGGAAAAGTATTGTTATTACTAGCTTTGGGTGGAAAGGATACGTAGTTCTCATTGGGGAATTGCAAGCTTTACACTTCTGTGGATTCTTTTCCGAATAATAGGTGAATTGCATGCAAAATAATGATGCTTTTAAGAATTTCCAGCCATGAGTACAATTACTGAGGAATTCTGAATGTATTTAATGTTTATATTTCAGTCAGAGGCAACATTCACTTAAAACAGCTGGTTTAAAAACTGGCAGTCAGTAGATGGGGTTAAGAGCTATTCTCCAGTCAGTGGGTGACCTGAAAATGTGTAAGCCTGTTTGGTGCTTATATTGTGAGAAAGGGAAACCTGGAAGGGTGTGAAACATGTCGCAAAGTACAGCTCTGTCTGGATGTCTGCCAGTGTTGTTGAGCAAACAGTAAAGGGTGGCAGGTGATCAGTCCAGGTCAGCTATGTGGATAACTGATAGTGGGGCCAAATTAGTAAGTACCCCCAAACCAACCTCATAGTCTTATCTTTCTTATTTATTTATTTATTTAATCTCCATATCTTCCCCTTCATCACTTGCAAACTTCCATTCTCAAGAGGTTATCAGCTCTGAGCCGAACGTTGTTTTTCCATGCAGCTGGTTATGTAAGATATTCCTTGATGGTTCTACATTGCTGATAATGAATCTTCTTCCACTGCTTTACTTAGATGACAGTGCCTCTGCTGCAAGCAGTATGGAGGTAACGGATCGTATTGCCTCTCTCGAGCAACGTGTCCAGATGCAGGAAGATGACATCCAGCTGCTCAAATCTGCCCTTGCTGATGTGGTTCGACGCCTGAATATTACAGAAGAGCAGCAGGCCATGCAGAACAAGAAAGGACCTACCAAAGGTTTGCATTTCAGATATGTATAGACTAGGCAGTTCCATTTCAGTGAGTATTTTATATGCATTTAAATAGATTATTCTCTAGATCTTTGAAATATTCAACATCAACAAATGAAAATCAAAATACATTTGAAATTTAACTATTAAAGAGAACACAAAAAACAGCTGGTTGAATTTCTGAGCCTTCTACAGTTCCCATGAACCAGCAAAGTATTTGCACATTCATAGTGCTTAATCCTCTATATTTAACCGTGACTACCACTTCCTGACTTCTGATAATGATTAGTATATAAACTCTTCAGGGAAAGCTTCATCTTCTGTGTCTGAGACTCTTAAGAGGTTGTGGGGTTTCTTAACACAAAAAATAATTGAAGTAAAATGTGATTTTTTTTTTTTATATTAATTTAAAATGTCTTAACTATCTTTGTGTGGCGCAGACATTGCCAAAGACAGAGCTCTGAGCTAACACAGGTGGCAATGTTGAGGGAGATTGTGCAACAACAGCTATGAAGGAGTTAGAACTGTCGTTGGTGCCTGATCTTGTCCCAGAGCAACAAGTACAGAGCCAGCAAAGTGGCAGGTGTGACAGACACTGCCACTCAACAATACACTGCACTGTGCCCATGTGCTGCAGTGTGCACCTCCTGGTCACTGCTCTGCAAGACTAGGTTTGTCTGTTCACAAATCAGTAAAAGCTGGAGTTGAACACCCATTGCTTTGCAGCAGTAAAGGTTTATTAGAACTCAACCAGTGTGATTTCATCTGGCCTGTGAGATCCTGGGAGACCATCTTTCACAGTGTAACAGAAAAGCACGAAGTATTTTTGGGTAGTCTTAAGAGTAAGAGTGCTAGGTGTGGAAAATGTGGCTGATTTCACAGGCTGTCTGTCTGTTTCTCTGGGGGGGTCTTGATATGAATTAATATTTAAAAAAACATTAATTCACATTCTTTTATCTTGGTTATATATTCGTGACTTTGCAGCAGACACTTAGGGAATTAAGCAAAAAGGGTAACTACTTTAATTAGTTTTCTGCACTGAGTTGCTGTGTTTGCTGTAATGTGTGTTTTGCCTGGAGGAGAGAAAAGGAGAAAGGGAGAGAATTGTGGAACCAGATTTGTTAATTGTGTACCATGATAGTTGTCCATCAGAATATGCAGTAAAAGTCTGTGATCTTGTTTTCCCTTTCCAGTTCTTTTGTAGGTTCTTCATTTTGTCTTTACCTGTTTGATTGCAAAAGAAATAACAGAAATAATTAAAACATCAGATAAGCTGTTACCAAAGTTTCCCCCTCACTGAGATGAAATGTTCTATCAAGACTGGTTGTGCAAGGGATCAAGAGGCTTTATGTTGCTTGTAAAATAGATAGAGTAGAAAGTAGAGGCCAGCAATTACTTCTGATTTGTAACCAAAATCAGTTGTTCTTGCCTGCTGGCTTTACTTAGCAAAATACAGACCAGATTGTGATATATTCTGTAAGCAGAGTTTAACTCTATAAATCAGGAGATGCTTGCTTGGTTGTGGCAGATCATTAATGCCATAGTTCAGTGTGCACTGAAGAAAAGCTGCTGTCCCTTTGCCTTATATGGCTGTTTTTTTTGGTTGGTGGGGTCCTATTTATTTATTTATTTATTGTCAGTGTATATGGCATGGATACTTTTTAATGTGTGTGTGAAATGACAGTCTTAGAAGTTTTATAGTGATAATGCAAAGGAAGGACTGCAAATGTTAATTGCTTTGATTTTACAAATTGCTGATACAAGTCCTTATAATTTCCAATGAAATTCACTTGATTTCTGGAAATAATTGCTACTGTAACAATTTATGTAAATAACTTTATATCAGTTGTATCACTAGTGTATGGGTCAGCCTTATTAAACATACTCTTTAAAGTGAAACAGAACCCAGAGTACCCTGGTCATTTCTTTCTTCCAATTGTTTTGTCAAATATTACACATTTCAAATGATGTTTTAACTTGGAGTAACGTTATCAGAGGCTTCTGGTGGAGATTGTTAGGTGAGGGATTTGCTTATCTGTGGGTAAAATTGGAGTGGTGGCTTCTCATGGTTTACCACTCAGGCTGCATGAGCTTGAGCTGTTTTCCTTCTGTTTATCATTTAGATTAATTCCATATTTAGAGTTGAAAAACTTGAATTTGAACTTGCAAAGTGTCAAAAACTTGTCTATGTGAGCTGGAGTTTGAGATGTACTGTATGCTGCTCCTTTCATTTGATCTATAGTCAAGCTACTATTTAAAGTCTGAAACAAGACACTTCATTGGACAGAAGACTACATTTTTATGAGTACTTCAGATTTAAAATTCTTTGAGAGATTGCAAGTTTCAGGCTTTTGAACTTATAATGGAAAAAGGTTTTAGCTTGTTTTCAGTCTGTGAGATAGGCAGTTTAAAAGCGGCATGCATCATGGAAAGTGAGCTGCTCATCCTTTTGGGAGGTCCTTCACTAATGATGTTTTGGTTTTTTGTTTAGTTTTGGTTTTATTTCCCCACCTTCCTTATATGATTTAACTACTTGGCACAATTCAGTATGGCTTCCTGCCTTTGTTTTACTTGTGTTTGTTGTTCTTTCCTTTTGCAATTATTGGTTTGTTTGTAAACTTAACAGCCCTATTAATCCATAGATCAGAGTATGATTAAAAAATCTGCTGCTGAGGCTGATAAACATGTCAGTCCTGCCACCACAGGTAAGACCTTGAAGCAACAAAACTTAAAAATAAACATTACTTACAAAGCAATAATACCAGTGTGTTTTGAGTTACTGACTTCTAACAGCAGTGATGTGTTTGGGATGGTTTGATGGTTCTGCCCATTACCACTGGTGTGAACTAGCTGTTGTAAATAAAACTGAACAGTTTCAGAGAAAATAGTATATTGAATAATGTATAGTTTGTCTGTGAGCTGTGTAAGAGTTTTATGGTCTTGCTTTATACACTAGCTGATCATGTGGCTAGATCTTTAAATCTCTCATTCCACAAGTATGGGTTCTGATTTGGTGCTGAATTTCAAGAAAAGCTCTGCAAAGTGTTGCTCAGTTTATTCCTGGCTGCTGCTAGTTTCTATTTCACAAGGTTAGAAGAGTAAAAAGACTCCAGCTAGTTCACTCCACCCACTTTTTAATAGGCATTAAAAAAAATATAACTTAAAAGAAGGAAAATATTTTAATGTTTGTTTAACTTCAGTTGTTCTGATTTGTGATCTCAAAGCCTCATTAACGTTTTGTGAGCTTGTCAGGAAACACAGGATTTCACGACTGCTCAGTTGTGGCCATCTGTGATTCTGCAGGATCATGCAGAGTAATTATGGCATTGCAGCAGTTGATGGGGCACCCAGCACAAAGCTGTAGGAAGAATTTAATCTGTAAAATAATACTGTAGAAGAAAATAGGATCATGGTATCCAAATTGCTTAATTAAAAAAATGTAAGGCATGGGAAGCCCAAGTACAGTAAATTTTAGGTGTTTTGTATAAGCTTTAGGGACAGCATTAGTCTGTTAAAATAGATCGTGTTGACCAGGACTGGAAGGTACTGTGAATTCATAAGTTTTATTTGGCTTTTCCTTAAGGTTCTCTGTAAAATCGGAGAACTCTTACTTTTTCTATCCATGGCAAGAATGATACTGTCTCACCTTGTCGAGCTTTTGCAGTCACGGGTGCTCAGAAACTCAGTGAACACAGAGAAATGGTTTTAATTTTGTTAACTTGTTGTCATGTCTCCCTTCAATCTTTTAAGCCAAATAAGCCTTGTTGCTTTAATGTCTCTGAAGTTTTCTTTTAAATTTCTCTCCTCTGAACAAATCAATGATGAATAAATAACAAGTAAATGTATATACCAAAAAGGTTTTAAGTCAAAGTTTGTCGTGAAAGTAGCATTCCTGAGCAGACTGTATTTACTGATCTAGTCTTCTCAAAGCACAGGCCACCTGCCTTGTGTTGTTCAATATACAAAAACTTCAGGTGAACAAGTTAGTGATTGCTGTCAGTGCTGCAGTAGGTGTTAACATGATGTAACCTAGGACTGTACACACTTGTTAATATTTCAGTTTAGTTTTTTGGGTTCCTCATCCTCAGCAGTATTTTTTTTTTCTGAGGAGCTTTTCATAGGTTTTCTCTTTGCAGTCCTCTCCAAGTTCAGTAAAATTTTAGTTTGTATTCCTTAAGTGAACTTGTGACCCCTGACTTCTCTCAAGTATTGTTTCCTTGAACCTGTAGATTTTTGGCATCTTCACAAAGCTGTTTTTGTGATGCGAAATTCTGTCAAACTTCAAGTGATTCAAGTTTTCTTCCCTGCTGTAGAGAGTACTCACTCTTCATGTTTATGCTGGTGGTTTCAGCCTGTGGTCGGTCCACCATAGTTTTCGTGTTTGTGCTCATTGCTTGTAGTTTTACCTAGTCTGTTTTTGCAACTAATTTCTAACATATTCAAATAGATCTTTTCTGTTATTCTAATGTGAATTACATTTATGGGATGTATTATGACCTTTTGTGTTTTGAGCCAATGCTTCACCAGAAGAAGCTAAGTAGATAATGTCCCTTCATTAAGTCTGTCCACTGTTATGATGGTTTTAATTGCTCTTCCTTATTAAAGGATAATATTCCTTTCTGTCAAACCTAAGCCTATGTTCTTTGAAAGAAAACCATTTGGGAGAAGTGGGGATTTCTTAATAGATAGTTTGCTTGTGGAAAATGTGTTAGAACTTTTGATGGATGAAAAGCAGGAGTTCACTGGATAGCAGTTTGCCTTCATTACTAGCACTGCTCCAGACCCTGGCCAAATGGGAAGAGACTGATGCTTCTTTAAGATAACAGGATTGTTTTCAGTAGCAACGACTACCTTTACACTTACTGATAAGTTACTTGAGCTAGAACAGATTTTACAGAGGAGAGAGGTTATAGAATTGTGTGTTTAAGCCATACGTAGATAATTTTCTTGATAGTAATAAAAGTTATCCATGTTAAAAGCTTTATCTGTGATGAATTTTGTAATAGTGAAACAAAACTGGCATGTGACATGGATACTTCAAAATAATGTTTCAAATAATGTTCTAATGTTTCAAGTATTCTAATGAATATTTTTATTATTTTTTCTAATAAAAATGTTAAGGAAAATTATTAAATCTTGTGTGTGTTTTACAGCAAGGCCACTGGTACAAACCCTGCCTTTAAGGACTACTGTTAATAATGGAACTGTGTTACCAAAGAAACCAAGTAGCTCTTTACCTTCCCCATCAGGAACCAGAAAAGAAACTGTATCACCAGCAGCAAAAAGGTATGGATGTACCCGAAACCCTTATAGTTGTGAAATTTAAAATATGGTATCTCTCTTTTTTTTTTTTTAAGCTTCTAGTTACCTAGCTTTTCTTACTTGCAAAGCAACAATGTAAATATTTAATTCAGAAAAGAGAGATGGATTTCATTCTAAGAGGCAGTAAGCTTATTTGTTCTAACTAGAATTAAGATTATTACCATGAATATTGAGAGAATGCACAATGCTTGGTCCACTGGTTTGTTTTCTTGCTACTACAGTTCAGCATATAGCAAATAAAGCATTACTACTCAGCTGTTGCACCATGTGACATGAAAAGTAGTGCAAGAATTTTCGTAGTAGCTGGTAGAAAATACACAGTCCATAGAGAAATGGTGGTATCATTACAAACCAGTATGTTACCTTTGGTGGTTTTCTCTCGCTAAAAATTATCATAGAAACTGCATGTGTGTGTGATGTGAAGCATCTCAGGGAGGAGGAAAATTCTGTGCATAACACATACTTATGCAAATGAGAACATCCAGCTTTAAATATCTTGTCATTAGCATGTATTCAAGTCCTTTAAAAGAATTACTTTCTCAATTTTCTTTGTGTGGTGTGTGTAGTTGTTTTTAAGTGAGCTACATGTTTTACACATCTGGGCTATAAGGAATTCAGTGGATTGGATGCAGCAAGTTTGTTACATGTGGCAGTTGTGGTGCTGCTAAATTGCTGTATGGTTTGCCTGTAACAAATAATAGTGGGTTTAATTTTTATTTTTTTTCTTATTCCTTATGGGTTTTTTTGTCATGTGTCATTCTTAGCCTTTTATAGTGATGATTCTGTCAGTTCTGAGGAGGGCATGTTGTACAGATGACAGCAGTAACCTGCTAAGATCTGAGATTTCTTTTGTAAAAAGAATTTTTCCTTAGAGGGGAGGTGGTGACTATGGTTATGCTGCTCTTTGTTTCTCTGCTGAAGGGGACTGATTTTTCTAGGAAACTCCAGATTTTGTTAGTGTAGAGGAAAGAGAAGCTGTGATGTACATAATTAAAATTGGAGAATACTATTTTTTTTGTTGTGGCACCAATTGACTCCTTTTGAGGCTCTGTGAAGTAGGGCTCACTGCAGCTTTAAGTTGGGCCTGAACCACCTTGTAAGATAAGATTATACAAATACTGTATAATCTGCTTAATTATCAGAATTATATTATCAGAATTTTGAAAATGGGTGAAAAATCTTGGCCTGTACAAAATAAAATGCATTAGTACTTAAAAAGTACTATTTTTATCTACAATAAATTTTTAATGTAAGTTGTTTTTTGTGAATTTTTTCTTAATAATTCTTGTATTTTTATTGTCACTAATAAAATTTCAAATGATAATTCAAACACACATCAGAGCACAAGCTTTGGCAATCTTCATTTGTGTGATTGCTGATTCTTTATACTCTATGAAATGATTTTATGGTAAATTATTCTCTAGTCTACCATTAGATAATGAACCTTAAAATAATCTATGGAATTTCATGTTTTTGTTGTAAATTGTGCTTCAAATAGTTAGTATTCAAAGAGGATGTAGTAAGTGTTCCAAACAGCTTTCTTGCAAATAGGCAAGTAAGTTAATTCATTATGCAGTCATTAAGATTAATTCATTCATATTCTGTATTTATACTGTACCCTTTTACCTCAAGGAACTGTATGTGTCTGCATAAAACAGTAATGGAAATACATCAGCAAGATCAAAGAGCTTCCTTTTTTTTTTTTTTGAGGGGTAGGATGACTTTGAGTGAGAAACTTCATGTAGTATTGAACATTTTATAGATCATGCATACTTTTAAATTATGTTTTTAGTTCTGATTTCAACTGAGCAGTCATGTGTTTATAGGGCTTTTTTCATATGAAGTGATTCCAAAAGTACTATTACTTTGTAGTGTTGGTTCTTTAGTACAAAATACCATAATGTGCCATAGCAGCTCTAAGTACTGTGGTCATAGATGTTTGAAAACTTCGTTTCTAAGAATATAAATACTAATACTTCTAATAGTTGTCTTATACAACATAGGTGCAGTATTGAAAATCTTGAAATTTTTAAAAATATCAAAAAGGCAATATTTGAAAAGTGAAAGAAAAGTTATAGATTTTTTTTTCCTGAGTCATCTTCTAAACCTTTGCTCAGCTGTTTGGAATTGCAAGCATCTGCTGGGTTTACTGCTGAAAATAATTTTCTTCGTTTTTTTCTTAACTGTGACCATATTTTTAAAAGAGGCAAACATCCAGGTGAATGGAATCTTTCCCAAATGTTTTACAGAACAGCCTTATGAAAAGGAAGATTACAAATAAATGACTTCAGATTTCTCTGTTCTCTGATGCTTTCACCATTTAGGTTAGGAAGTGTGTAATGTCCAACTGAAATGACATCAGTCTATCCCTTGAAACAGTATGGTGAGCATATTTGCATAAATACATGCAAATAATCTCCATGGGGACCAAGTGTGCATCCATAAATTCCACTGCTTGGAAATAGATATTCTTTCTGATATGTCTGCAGACACTATCTCATTTCAGACAAGTGTATTTAAATGTGTTGTTTAACTCATTGGAAACCCATGAGTTGGTACATGGCTCATGTGCCTGGCTGAATTACCAAGGAGATGTGGTTCAGAGTTCACTGTTTTGATTTTCCATTTAATGTTTGAAATGGAAATGACTTTTCCTGGCAAGAATATAAAATTGGAGGTAATAAAAAAAGCTCAAGGCTGAAAGGGTGGAACTAGCAGGCTTTTATTTGAGTTCTGCCACATAGTCTCTCAATGACCTTATGCAAATCATTTAACCTCTATGGATATTGGTTTTCTATATGCAAAATGTGTATCTTTGGTTATCAGTAGGCTCTTACAGGGTCTAATGTGATAATTAGATCCAGATCTTGCAAAATGTTGAGTAACCTCAACTGACTCTGACATCAATTAGAATCAAGGGCACCAAACCCTTCTTATGTCATGTTGTCAATACCCCATTGTCCAAGTTAAGTAAGGAATGAAATAACCTGAAAGAGTAAAAGCACAAATGCAGAACACATGTCAGTTGGATTAAAAAAGTATATAGTGGTAATACAATGCAAAATAGAAAGGCTGGGGTGCTGGTGGTACTGGCACCAAACAGTCTTGTCTGGCACCAGAAGCTGCTGCCACACAGCAGATGATGGGGTGGTGCATGTGAATGCAGCTGGGTGGCTTCCAGGGCAAGCCAAGTAATGCAGAGCTGAAGTGATTTTGCTATGGGATGGATAATCACCTGGCACACAAAATCAAGAACTGCATGCCTCTGTAACGCATTTTGAAGTTGTCTTCACTAATTCACTAAAAAACTTTGCTCTTAAATTTAAAATATTTGCAACTTTTATTTTAAGGAAGTGTAAGAGCTACTTTGAGTACCAGTTCTTTGAACCCTTAAGGAAATGGTTTGAAATTTTCATTCAGAATAAGATGAAACTCATCTATCAGCAGAACCTTCCCTTCCCCCTGCTCTCTTCCTTTCACATATAATGTGGCTTGAAGTTCACTGCTTAACATTAAATTTGTCTTTAGAATTTGGCCAGAGCACAGTAGTAATGTTTTGTGTTGCCCATTAAAATGTAGGGTTTTGTGACTCATCTAGGATATCTTTTGTTTCCAAGAGTTGAAGGGGAAGAAGAAAAAAAAAAAACCAGTAAGGGAGGAGAATGCAGGCAGTACCTTTCCCAGTAGGGATGCTGCTGCAGACTGGAGGCTATCACATAGTTTGCCTTTCAAAAGGAGGCAATCAGTCATTCTTTCTCCCTCGGCAGATTGCAGAGTATTACAATGGTGCAAAACTCTGACAATGGAGATCAAAAGAAAGAAACTGGAACAAAGAAAGCATAAAGAGCTTTGTTTGTAGGGAGAATAAAATACTTTAATATGATAAATTCCTGTTCTTCTAAACTCCAAACACATGGTCCCTAGGAAATCGTTCAGTCACCTGAAATTAATGTTCTGTTCTGGGAGCAGCAGTGGTTTGTTAACTGGCGCACGCACACAAACTCTGCGTCGAACCTTCAATTAAGTCTATTTAGCACTCAAATAAAGTGTCTTCAATGGAGAAGGATTTCTTTTTTAATTTAACTTCGAGTAGCAAAACTGTTACGCCAGTTCACTGGCATAATTAAAGTTATTAGTACATTTTGCTCAAAGGCATAATGAAATTAAAGTTATATGTTGTTCTTGAATTTACTCTAATTAATTGATTTAAATGAGAGCCAGAAACGGTGCTAGACCAACTTCAAAATATTAATATCATCACTTACTGTCTAGTGAGCATTCTATGCTAGTTTTTAATTTGTTTTCTTAAAAAGCTTTTTTTCTGAAATTAATTTGATAACTAAGCATATGGGATTTGGGAGTTGAATTTTTTTTTTGTTTTTAAAATTTTGGTCAGATTTGATCACCACAATTCAATAATGTGACCTTCTGAAACATTCGTGCTATGCCATGGTATATGTTTGCATATACTAGGATTTATTTTCTTATCTTTATTGTTGCTTTTTTAAGAGTGTTCTACATGGATTGTTTGTCTCATTTCTTCAGATAGCTTCTTTGGTTTTCTTGTGTTATTTTTTTAATTGCTTTACAAATGATTGGTGTATTGGAGCGTTGCTGAGTTTTTGTCATTCAAAGATACATTGCTATTATTAAATGTATGATTTGAAATGATCAAACATCTGACTGAGTTGATGTTGATGACTGAGCACTGTGTTGTTTACTCCTGCATGTGACCTCATATCTTGAAAGCATGCAATTATGTCTTTTAATGTAAGTTTGTTTTAAATGTCTTGTTTCCACATTTTATTGTTGCATTCACTTTTTATTCTGCTTTGTTTATGCACCTCTCAATCTGGATAAGCAGGTCTGTGAATCTTCTCAATGCATGCAAACTGAAAAAGCCTGTTCTAAGGTGAGGGATCCTTAATAGCTTTTTAGTGTTGAAGCTCAGTTTTTTATCCTTTCTGTTTTGGTTCAACACTTAGAAAGTGGCTGTTTTAACACAAGAATTAACATAGTAGGTCTATAATTATTCCCATTTCTAACATTGTCAGAAGCAGATATTTAGTACTTTTCATATCATTGATAAATGCATTGCAAAATTCACGTAATAATTTCAGCTATTGAGTTCTGCACTATCTCATGCTTAACATACTTTTTATTACAATGGTGTTTCGTTAGATCACACTGCTGTCAAAATACTGTGCTACCTACTGTTATATTTCTATGTGATTAAAAATTCACTCCTTTCATATCATGAATGTGGAAGCCAAACTCTGGAATCCAGTTACACTCTTACAAAGCTGTAAGTTTTTAATGAATATTTTCTATATTTTAAATACCTCCTGAGGTGGCACTGTCTGTACCATAGCCATGGGTATGATCACCTGTATTTAACACTATAGCCTCTACAATATGTATATGCCAAAACTGATTTAATGTAATGGAGTAATAATCCTCTTTTCCAACCACCTGCTAATATTCCTCACTGGGCTTTTGTCGTTGTTGTTGGAAGTTTAAATAAAATTTGTCAGAAGATAGCATTGCTTATTAGTTTAAGCAGTAATGGGTAAAAGCCAAAAGAGTTTAAAACAATTTTGTTCTTGTGGTAAAAGTAGTTTTTATACTGATAGGAGACTTAATTATCCAGAAAAAAGACAGCGTTACACTTTTAAGCTTTAGTCCTACCCATTCAGTTTTTATCTATCAGTTCATCTTTTGAATGTTGATAACTGTAAAAATAACACCCCGAGCAACATTAAAATTAGTCTAATATTGCTTCTTGAATGTACATTTTTACTAAAATTAATATAATTTGGCAATTCCCTTAATTTCATTTCAGTGTAGGCTGATACTGTTGCCTGTTTTCCTTAAGCAGTAAAAGGTGTCAAAATAAATGTTTGTTTCTGCAAAATCACACAGAGGATATTTTTGTCAGTACTGTATATAAATTACTGTAAGAACTCATGGTAATAAAGCTATTTTATGTGGAGCGAACATGTTCAGTATCAAGGCTTAGTTTTTTATAAATTGGATTATATTATAAGACGGAGAGAGACAGTTAAATGTTAACAGTAATTTAATTTACTAGACAAGATTTTTTCAGGCATTTGATCCTGAGATGACTTATATAATATTACGCCCCGGTAGGAGACACTTGTGAAATTTAAGAGACATGTAGACATGTTGCTTCATGACCTGGTAGTGGCAGGCAGGGAGAGGGGTATTAAAATTTTTGTTGGTGTGGATATGGTTGGACATAGTGATCTGGGAGATCCTTTCCAAGCATGATTATTCTGTGAAATGAAGATAGAGTGAAATACTTTTTACTCTCTTTTCCCTTTTTCTTGTATTTTATTCTGTGCCTGTGACTCTGCATTCTGCTTGTTGTCTTACATTGCTCTCTTCCACAAAAAGAATTTTTAATTGTCAGCGTAATCATGTGAACTGTTTGTTTTTAATATAAAAATGTAGCACTGAGCATCTGTCTGACCATTGCATGTTGCAGAAAGTCCTTTGTCAAGCTACCCGAGGTGCTTCTGCTCTGTGAAGCTGCCCCTGCATGGGGACTTCTTTCCTTCAGAAGAGCAGTTATTTTGCAGAAGGACTCTGGTTTGGTTGTTCCCATAATTTCTGTAACAGCTTCAGCTTGTTCAACAACATTCCTCTTGTTGCTGGTAAAGACATGAGGGGCAGAAACAATTTTTTACCTTTTTAAAAAGTATCAGTGGTGGTGTACAGTTGATGATAAACTGAGTATATTTTGACCAGACAGACTTTGCCATTTCCTTCAGTTATGAAGATCCTTTACCTCTTTTTCTAGTACCACACACAAAGTGGGACAGAGCCTGAGGAGCTGACTGAGAACAGGGTTGGGGTAGTTGTTGGGGGCTGATGACATTTGGAATAGTCTTCAGGGATGCTTGAGATGAGCCTTATGGTAAGCAGAGCATCTCTGAGGGTGTACAGAGGTCGAGGGGCAACTGTCTGGGGATGATAAAAGGTGTGACTGGGTTAAGGCTGGGCCTGGAAGAAACAAGAAGGGAAAATATTGAAGACTTCTTAAAGGCAGAAGCTTGTGATTTCTATTTAGGTGGTGGGATGTGAGTTTGAAAGTGATCATTAATGTTCATGGCTTCAGGGGTGAGAGAGCTGCTGAAAGTGCCCATTTAGTTATAGGGGCATTATGGATACGGGGGATGCCTTTGTTCTGCACTTTGGAAGGGAGAAAACAGGATTGAGATGGGGAAAATGAGATCCTGATACTTGAGTACTATTGTCCAATTGGTGCTGTGGGAACGATTCATGCCTCAGTCCAGCTAACGCTACCTGTGTTGTGCAGAGTGCAGCAAAGTGAAAAGCATTGCCCAGCCTGGAGCTTCACCTTTAGTGACTCCCTCTTCTGACAAGAAGCATTGCCTGTCTACTATTTTATGATTAAGAAAAAAGCAGTATGTTTTGGTTTTGCACCAGGTACTCGGCAAAATCTTATTTAGGCTCTATCAAATTAAGTTGATTAAAACCAAAGTTTTAGCAGCTTTTAGAGTTAGTGTCTACTTGATACACTTCTCAACAGTATTTGCCATAGAGACATGTGCTTTCACAAATGCTGTTGTAAAACTGGCTCCTTCTTTTATTAGCACTGTTAAGAGAACCAGTTCATCTGAGCGTGTGTCCCCAGGCGGTCGGAGGGAAAGCTATGGAGATTCTAAAGGGAGTCGCAACCGCACTGGATCCACCAGCAGTTCATCTAGTGGTAAAAAGAACAGTGAAAGGTAATGTTATCTAAATATCTATCTCCTTTCTCTGCCTACTGCCCTATTTAGGAAATTAGTTTCTTGAGGTTTAGAAAATATTGGGAGCTTGTTTGTTGTGTGTGGGTTTTTGTTTTTTTTTTAAAAGCTCCTACTGTTGGACAAAATATTTTTAAATACATTGAAAATAAGTTCTCATGAAATTTTATAAATTAATAAGTTAGCTGAAATTTATTTTCCCAATTTCCAAACCATAAAGAATGTGAGAATCTTGAGTTGCCTAGGAAAGTTCCTGATTATTCTACATGCCTTTTCCATTATCTTAGTGGTTTCCCTTGGTTTCTGAGTTTCCTCTTCAAATTTCTCATGCCTTGATCCCAGCTAAGCACCTTATAGCCATTCACTCTTCTTCTCTCAGCAGGATTAAGGAAGAGAATAGAAGAGCAAATGTATGAAAACTCATACATCAAAATAAAAGCAAATTATGGAAAGCAATCACTCACTACCTCCTGTGTGTAGACTTATGCCCCGTCAGTCTCTGAGTAGTGACTGCCTTGGTCTGAGATCCAATTAAAAGAAATGGACGGAGAGGCTTACATGCAAGTGTTATCCAAAGAAGCAGAATAAAGTGATTCCTATCTCTGTTTATCTCTAATGTTTCTCTGTACTGCTGACAGTCCAAAGAAAAGAGAATATCTCTTCCAAGGCTTTCAGACTTAGGATGGTCTTCAACAAGTAGTTGATGCATTGAGATTAGTCAGTATCAGTGAACTGGTTATTTCATGCATTTTCTAGATGGATTTTAGTCTTGGCCGTCACTTGACCAGTCCTGTTACAGTGTCCTACCAAAAAAATGTTGCTGATGGTTCTGTTTGTGTTGAAGCTTCTGTTTCATGATCCCATAGATTAGTGACCATAGAAATTCAATGTTAAGGTTACACAGGTGACCTAAGTCACCTACTCTTTGTGGTCATCAGTGACATCACAGAAGTTATTGTGCTGCTCCTGAACCTATGTTGTGGCACAAAATGTCCCTTCCTTTTTATTCCTTCAGCTTTTTTGCTTGATATAAGAGGTGACTAAAGTACTAATGGATAGCCTACAGGTGGGTGATTATGGGATTTATAGTTCATTTTCTGACTTGTATTTTCAACTGTGAAGCAAAAGAATGAAGTTTATGAATAATGAAAAAGTTAAGAAAAACATAAAAAACTTCCATAACTTTGTTCCAGTTTGTGCCCATTGACCCTTCCCTCTTGCTGCATGCCACTGAGAAGTCTGTCCCATCATATTGACAACTATTCCTTAGATATTGACAAGCTTTGATAAGATCTCCTTTCAGCCTGCTCTAGGCTAAACAGACCAGGTCTCTCAGACTTTTAGTATAAGAGAGATCATCCAGGCCCCTAGTCAGCTTTGATATGTCCTCACCAGGATAGAGGGGGAGAACCACCTGTGACTGGCTGGTCACACTTTTTTTAGCTCTCCCTAAGATACCATTGGCACAGTACTGGCTCATGGTTAACTTGACATAGGACTCCCAGGTTCTTCTTTACAGAGATACTTTCCAGCAGGTCAACCTCTACCCTGTATGGGTGCATGGGGTTATTCATGTTCAGGAATTGTTTTCTTACTCATAGGAATGCAATGGTCTTAAGCTTGGAGGAACATTAAACAGCTATCCTGGACCACTGTACCTTCCACAGCTCAAACCTAAGCGATTCTTGCAAGTATGTCTTTGAAGAGGCCAAAGAAATTCTGTGTGTTGTGCAGTAGAAGATATACTTGTCAAAATCTAAATAAATTGCCCTGCAAAGTCCGGTTTTTGAAGATAGCACTGTGCTCCTGCTACCTGCATAAGGTGTCAAGTATCTGAAATTACTTATATGCTAAAACCACTAAAGAAGTAAGATGAGAATATTAATTAGGTTATTAATTTAAATTAAAGAAGAATATGTTTTGTAGCAGCTACGTAGAGGCACTGTACACTGGAAAAATTATTCCAGAATAGCTAGGAAATAAAAACATGATTAAAGATAGTCTACAAGATTTTTGCTGCTCTAAAGGCACTTGCTGTACTTAAAATGCAATTTTAATTTTTTTCACACTATTCCAACAGAAACCCACTTGTTGTGTCATTCTGTAGTTGTATGAACAGCTTTGATCAAAATTCTCTTTCTTTAGACTCAGGGAGGAGGTCCAGCACACAAGTGATGGAATGCTTAAATTAATTGCAAGCATGTGCTGGAGTGCCTAGCTCTAGCAGTGCTGGCTGGAGCTAGCAATGGTGGTGCCGCTATGAGAAAGATCACTCTATGGTTAGAGAGTATGCCCTGATTTCTATCATGTACAGCTGGAGTGTGCAGCTGCAGCACCCCAGCTCTCACCTCCTTGAAGAGTGTCCTTATCCTGTGGAAGAGGCTGGCTAAGGACTTGCCTTGTGCTTCCTGCTGAAGCTGGGCCAACATGCAAAAGATAAAGCAAGAACCATGAGACTAGTCTAAGCATAATTATTTTCACAAAGGGCTAAGACTGTCCTCCTAAAGCTAACTGTATGTGTGACAGAGGAGGAGTGCATTATTTAACTATTTACACACTGCCTAATTATTTGTGTCATTGACCGTTAGGGGTCACTTCCAGCTTGAGGCATTCTAAAATTGTGTGTCTTGTCTGTAGCTGAAGTTTGAAGCAGAATATGTGTGAGGGATCTAAAAAGGCAATTGTGAAATTATTGTTTGTCAAAATATATAGACTTGTAGGCTGTTACATGAAACCATAATGTTCTAGAAAGCTATTTTAAGAAACTTTAATCAGGAGAAGATGACCATGCTACTGTGAGATGGTCCAACACCTTATTGGCCAGGAGTAAGCCATACTAAGGGTCAAATAAGTAGGAGGTGACGCAAGTTCATGAAAAGGGCAGTCAGAGCTCCGAGTTCTGTGTGTGGTTAGGTTTTGTATAATTAAGGAGGTACACATGATTTTCTTTATTACTGTCATGAATCAGCCTTTCACATTTGGTTTGATTAGCTTGAATAAGTCAGCATGGTCTGTTCAGGGCTATAGACTCTTCTGTCTCTAATATGGCAGTATTTCTGACTCGTGTTCTCATCTCATAAATGTTTTACTTTCTAAAAATATCTTCATTCATAACAGAAGACATTAATCTTGGTATTAACAATGGCAGCACATCATGCTATTTATAACAATGAGATTGTCTGGGTATGCCAGCTTGAAGTATGAAAGTTGTTGTGTTTAATACTAAGGCTGATAGAAGGAAAAGTTGCTAAGTGGATGGGTAGGTTTAGTAGATTTATTTTTATCAGTAACTAGATGTACTGTCGTTAATATTTTTCCCTTTAACCTTGGGTTGACAGTTATAAGTAAAACTATTTGCTACAATGTCTGTTGCAGAGAATCTTCCATTCTTACAAAAAAATGGCATTCAAAAATGCAATCCAGTTCTTTCTTCTTTTGGTTTCTTTTTACCTGTCCACTGCACTGTAGGGACAGATGTGGAGATGGCATCGCAGCTTTAGGGATACTTCATGCTTCATCATTTCTACACCAGAATGACAGGACTCTCAACCCTTTGGGAATCATGTTAAGAAACATTCAACAGTAATCTAATCCTTCAAAGTAGAAAGAAAATGGAACTGGGAGGAAAAAATGTAGAAACGTACATTTGTGTCCATTTTGTGCTTTGTCAGAAATAAGAACATCCATCCTGATTATGTGGGGGTAAAGGACAAAGGAACACATTACTGGGCACTTCTTGGAACATAGTTCCCTCCTTGCCAGGGAAGTACAATCCAGAGAGCTCCTCAGCTTTTCTGCCTTTTCCTTCTCCAAACTCTTCATATGTCACCCCCCTCAAGTTTTGCCAAATATATTCTCAAGACAAAAATACAAGCCAATTTCAGTTTTCCTGTTGTTTCCATGTTCTCCTGAAACTGAGTTAACTTTGCGAAAGAGGAGGAGGATATGATAATTAGTAGAGAAAGACATAGTTTTGAGATTATAAGGAGAATTGAATGCACAAATCTTAACATCTACCAACAAAAAGCCACAACATATTTTGGTTTTAACTGTGTATCTGGGGATTTACCTTGTAAATAATAGCACTGAAAAAGTATTTTTATTTATATGGACACACACAAAGGTATTCTGCATAGTATTTTAAATTCTTTATAATATTGATACCTTTAAATGTGCAGCTTGTATGTGCATGACTTTTAAAATAGCAATGTCTTCATTATTTTCACAGCAAACCCAAGGAGCCAATGTTCAGTGCAGGTAGGAACTTCTAAAATTTTTAAGCGGATAACGCTCATACCAATAGGTTTTAAAAAAATTCATACTTTTTGATATGTAAATGCCTAGAAACTGGTACTTGTAATCTAAACATGCTACTTACAGGCTGCTGTTGATCACTTTGCTCTAGTTTTTATTGTCTGATTAAGTTTATTTTACAGTTAGGATTCTTTATAAAAAGACAGAAAAAAGGCAGTGTTGTCTTAGCCCAAATATGTCTTCCCTTTCAAAGCACTATGAAGGTTTTGTTACTGAAAGCACATGCCAAGTTCCAGCTACATGCTGTCATGTTAATTTTGTCACAAAAGGAAGCCCTCAACTGTTAAAGAATGTCACATCCATCCTAATGCCTTATAATTTGACTAATTTTATTACAATTAAAAGAGCATTTGTTTGCTGCAGGTTTGGGAAATCTACATTTAATTTGAAAGTAATTTGAAATTTTTCAGACTTGTGTATTAGTCCTGCAAGAAGGTTTTTTTAAGTTTAAAGAGTGGGTATAATTGAAAGCAGAGTTTGTTCGTGTTATCAGATCATTACAAACTTGGAAAAATCTTGGTAAAGATATGAAACCAAGTTGTATACAAAATAGTTCTTTTTACTCTGAAAAAATGAAAACTAAAATAAAAGGTTTCTTTTAACAAAATGAGGAAGGGAAAAGACAAACTTGTTGGTGTACCAGATGGATTGTATTATTTTTGAGTATAGTTCTGTGCCAGTAATCCTACGTTCAGCTGAAAAAGTAGAAAATCCTTTGTTTACTTCACTGATTGATCAACATCCAACAAAGCACTTAAGCCATAGTTCAAGCTTAGTGTTATTGATTTTGAAATCAATAATGTATAAAAGTAAGCACTGAAGTGTCTAGTGACAATGCAGTCATGATTCATGGCTCTTCCACCAACTTCCACCAAAAGTGGTGGTTTATTTGCACAGAATTTACTTTTCTCACATAACAGTTTTCCTTCCCTTGCCTCAAGTAAACAAAGATACCTGGAATAATTTTTCTACCAACACTCTTCTTATAGATAAAGCACAGTAATTAAATGGATGTAATGCTAGTTTTACCCTTTGATCTTTTATAAGAAAGCTATATTTGGTACTTCTATACTACTTAAATCATATAGTTGCATAAGCTTAAGCCGGTATTTTAATGATACAAGAACTAAACAGCTCCTACTTGGAAGAAAAAGGGTTTTGACTGTAATTACCCAATGTATGGCATGGAGTGTGGCTTAGTGTTCTCTCAAGTCAGCCCCCTCCCCAGGTCAGCCTCCAGCAGAATTCAAGTGGCCAGCCTGTAGAGCAGGTATTTAGCAAGTTCAGTGTATTCAAACATGTCTTTATCTAGCCCTTCTGTCTCTGTCTCTGTAATCACAAGGGAAGCGCCGTGTGACACACTGCAAAGGTAGGTGTCACTTCCAAAACCTCATAGCTCTCGAAGCAAAATGATACTGATGGGATAAAGCTCAATGCATAAACAGCTATTTTCTATCCTGTGCACTTTTTGCAATGTTGAAACTTCCCTAGTTCATTCCAGTGAAACAAAAAGATACCATCTGTCGTACAGTCTACTGAATTATAACCCTCAGGTGCACTTTAACAAGAATAGTGGGTTATAATTTAGATTCATGTGGAATTTTTTTGGAAGAAAATGGAAATAGAAAAAATATGTTGAGAGAGCTATATGGCAACACATGGATGTGTACTGTGCTTGAAATGGTGTTCTGCGCTTTTGCTGAAAATCCTGTAGAATTTGCCCCTTTGTTGGCTGTTATGCTGTTAGCCTAACATGATTATAGAAACCTTGGTTTTCCCCTTGCTTTTTCTTACTGAATAGAATGTAGATTTTTTTGAGTGTTGAAGAGACCTAGGCCTCCAACTAATTTCGTAGTGCTTCTTGCTCATTGTTATAAAGCAGAGTTACGTTTGGTAAACATATATGATTTTCTAAAGCTCTAGTTACATTGTCCTGTAAGTATGCACATTTTCATGCATGTTTATGTCTGTGATATAGTCACAGATATGTCTTGCTTTTTAGAGATAGCTAAATCCTAACAGTTTTTCCACTAATCAGTGTCTTTCAGCTTTGCAACAAATCTATAAAATCTCACAAAGCAAAGAATGTTGGTTCTCAAGGCAAAGTCTTAAGAGATTCCCTACCTCTCTCTGTATTCTTTGCACAGTTCCATGCCAGCAATCAGTAGCAATCTGTTTTGCAGAGCATCCTTTAGCTTTCATGTATTTCAATTCAGTAGCTGTTAATTTTTGCAGTAATTTGCAATAACAAGTTGAATTTTTCAAAATTACAGATGTAAAAAGATACATTTGTCTTAAGTTTCACTATTGGTCTGTCTTTTTAGTTTGATCATTGTCTGTCTTTATGTCTGTATCTCCACATTTAGAACTCTGCTGTCTTAAAAGCTTTGTTATGAAAAATACAGGGAAAAGGGTACAATTGGTTTTGTACAGAATGTGTTTTAATTGGTAACAAAAGTCAGTAATACTATAAAGCCATTAATAATATTGGAAAAGTTGGAAATAAATGCACAGTGTGGATGTCTGTGCCTGACCTAGTCATCTTCAGTTCCTCTTTAGAGTTAATAGAGAGAGAGGGGCATTCTGAAGGCACATTTAGATATCTAGTGTAACATACTTTGTGTAATTTAGGACGTCTGCCTTGTCATGTGATTAATTTGTCCAGGAAAAGCTGTTTCTCCCTATTTACTCTGAAAAGGAGTTTTGAGTGACTAGGTAAAATACTTACTGTGTAGATGGCTGAATGAAAGTTTTATGAGTTCCAGAAGTTTCAGGTGAGAAAAACAGTTCAGTGAATTAAATTTTCATTCATTCTCACCCTTTGATAAGCTCAGACAGGGGTTGTCACTGCTCAGAATCTCTTGTCTTCCAGTGCACCCATATCAGTAGCATCTGCATGTGTTTCAAGCTCATTAAATAGATGCTGTATGTGTGTAAAAAGAGTGCTGTGATGCTTTGTTCTTTATGGCTCTACGCTCTGTAGTTTATGCTTCAATACAGATCTGTTGGAGTAGGTTTTTAAAAAGAAATCCAGTTTTCTAGCATTTTAATAGGTATCTTGAGCTCCAACCATCTGTAGCCATTACTTCACAATTATCACTGCTCCTTTGTAATATTCTTCTTTCTGTTGTTTTCATGGTATGTCTGAATTCTGTAAATTGAAACTAGAGAGCCCTAGCCATAACTTTAGCATGACAGATCCAATAGGTCTCTCTCTCAAATGAATTAGTAGGTAGTACAGCATAGCTGTGATGTTTATTTACTCCACGAACAACTTTTAATAATTTAGTCAGAATTTGTAGCTTATGCATACTTCCAATTAAAACAAAGCCTTAGTTTGCAAATTCCAGAACTAATGGTGTAGTTGTAATGATACTTAGCAATTCATAGCATTGTTTTAACAGTCCTAAATGTATATTTTTTTCATTTACATGATTTTGTTACTTCTGCCCTTCCATTTCCTCTGTGCCCACGGTTATTCTATCTAGTAACTCTACAGATGTCACTGACTCCAAAACTGCTTGATTCACATGAGAACAAGGCTCAACCCCTTGATCTGCCGATGAAGCAGCAAGAGCCAGCACGTCCTGAATCTGGACACACTTCATCAGAAGTTCACAGGAGACCCACTTTGGCCTTGCCAGTTCCCAAAAGTCCTAGTCAGACCTTCATGGCATTTCCCAGATCTCCTAGTTTTATAAGCCCCATGAAGTCCCCAAGTCAGTACTTCCAGATCTGTTATTAATCTCTGCTTCTCTCCGTCCAAAATATTTCTTACCAGTGCAAAACACTACTTTTAGTATCTTCTAGAAATGTTTACCTGTCAGCCAATTCAGATTTTGTAGCCTCTTTCCTGTATGTCATTTTCCTTTCTTTTAATGTGCTGTCAATGTTGTCATTCCTTTCTCAATGTTTAGTAATTCTTAAAGCATGAGTCTTTTTCTGCATGTACATCAGCATGATCCCTTTTACTAACTTTGTGTTCCTTATTTCGAATGTATCTCTAACACTGTATCAAGTGTAAAGCATTCCTTTACACAGAGATGCAAAGAATGTGACTGAGTGTTGGAAAATACTTTAGATGCTGATGCTCAACTGTAAACACTGATTAAAAAATAAAATTAATTTTAAGTGGTGTTTCTGTGTTAATTGTAATCTTTGATGTTTTCCCCTTCTTTTTAATATTTTGGAAAAATGTAATATTGTAACATCACTTTTCACCAAAAAAATTCATCTTCAGTCTTTCCAGCTTTGTAGTTCTTTGACATTGTTTAGTTCTAAATCTGCTCCTCAAAATATCTAGAGGAAATAGAGACTTTGTGTGTGTTACAAACATTTCTGCTTAGTGATTATTATTTAAGAGAAAAACCAATCACTGTTTAACTTTTAAGTTTGAGATTGCATGCCATTCTGTAATTGTAACACACCAAGCTGTAAAGTGGGCAAGGTTGGAGGAGCAGTGGACTTCTCCACTGATGGTTTGTGTAACATTAAACATTTCTGACCTTTTGTAGAGGAAGGATACGTAAAAATGTTTCTTCGTGGACGTCCTGTTACCATGTACATGCCCAAAGAACAAGTGGAATCTTACAATTTGGAAGCAAAAGTAGAGCTACCAGCCAAGAGGCTTAAACTGGAATGGGTGTATCCTTTCTGTACTAGAGGACTACTGGAAATCAATCATTTCTTAATTGTTTTCAATACTTTTTCAAGCTGAAGTATGGCAAAATTATAGGGTTAATTTCATTAGTGAAGCAACTTCCTGTTGAAAATGCATGTTAATTTCCAAGGCTGTTGCTAGGCATATTGTAAAAATGTAGTGAGCTGTGATTATTAATTGTAGACTGCATGAAACAAGCTTGGGGGGTGGGGGGGTTGGTGATTGGTGATTGTAAGCAAATGTGTTTTATAAAATGTGCACCACTGTCCTTTGCTGTCAACTTCAGGGCTTGAATAATCCCTGAATTGAGTTGCGCTTTGCATGTAATAGGTGCTCAGCAATACATTAATAACAAATTTTTTTAACGATGATGTTTGAATTTAGATTTTAAACTATGTTTAGGCATCGCAAATACACACAATGAGAGTTTTCCTCTGACATCTATGAGTGGATATAACACAGAATATTAACTTGAAAGAACTTGGTGTTTCATTACATAGAGTTTTTCACATTTCACTTTTAAATATAATGAGAACATTCATTGACAAAATAAATTACTGTTTTTGTGTAATCTTAATATACAGATTGTTCAAGATAAAATATAAACACAACAAAATCTGAGTCTCTCAGCTATAGCCACTATATTAATATTTTCTATTTTGAAGAAAAGCTTATTTTTTGGTCCCAAACAGTTGCAAAGAGGAAGTTGCTTTGTCTTCATAAAAAAGAAGACAGGCTGCATATAGTCTTTTTCAAAGTTGTATAAATAGAACTGCATGTGGTTTCAGAGTGCACATAGAGAGTTTCCAAAAGTCCCATTGTATTCACAAGAGATTAATGACAGATTTAGTAACTGTTCTTTTTATTCCTGTTGCAGCTGAGTCTGTGGGTTCTATCCCACTCTGCTGGAAATGCAGCTGATGTGTACAGAAGTACTGCAGATGAGTTACCTCCCCACACCCCTACAAAATTAATGAACTAGCTGAAATTAGAGTACTAAGTACTGCTTGAAGCATTGTACCATCTGATTTTTGTACAGGCTGTCTTCATATATCACAACAGAACACAGCGATGTGTTTTATCCTTGTAAGGTACTCCTCCATTAGAAAGCCTAAGGTGTTTGATTGGAGGGTATAAAAACTGGAGCAGAAGAAAACATGTAGTGAAAAAATCAGCCTGGCTGTGGGATTTCAGCCAGAAATACTTTATAATGTTAGAATGGGGATAGCAAAACAAGATATGGGAGGTGATGAGATGGACAAATAAGAAGAGGAAAGGTAGACAAGAGGAAGATTTTGGGGCATACCTGAACCTTGAAGGAGTTTTACAGTCACGTTAGCACATACCAAATAAAGGTCTGACCACACCAGATGTGTTCAGACATGAAGAAACAGAAATGCTGAGCAATGAGGTGTGAGGGAGAGCTGGACCAGAGGTGGTAAAACCAGAGCAAGAAATCTGTGCTAGGGCTTCAGGGTGAGAGTCTGCACAGATCCATTCAAGACCAGCTTGCTTGGTGAGCAGGAGGTTGGAAACAAAAGCTGCAGGCCAAATGAAAAGGTCAAGATAGCATTCCCTGAAGTGCCAACTCACCAAATGCAGGTTGAAGCCACCAAATCAGAGTGTGGGAAACAGTGAGCAGAAGGGGAGATCAACCCCAGGAGTTCAGAGAGGCTGATAGATACTCAGTATTTGACAACAGTAGCACTGCAAAGGGTTGAATGCAGCATTGCTCTCCACAGGAAGAATAGTAAGGAAAGGGGATTTTCCTTAAAGAATGTAATCTTTGCCATTTAATAGCTGTTTTAATGTACTGAGATTCATTCCTTATGAATGTCTGTATAATGTTTTTACTTCATTCTTTTTAAAAGTTCAAATCCTTACACTACTTACACTAACTTCATTATAAACACAATTGCATATTGTTGAACTAGGGAAATTTTATGTAGTGTTTGCTTGGTCATGGTATCTAGCCTTGTAGAGAAGAAAATAATTAAACAACTAAAGCTTTGTCCAGTGACTGAGAGTAGTGACTCTAATCCTCACAGACACATTCAAAATTGGTAGTAAATGCTTTGTAATTTGAAAATATTTGTTGTTTTCATGTCTTCAAATTTTAATTTCTCAAGCTTAAAGGAACATTGGCTGAAATATTTCGGTTTGGGAATCCGTAAGTTGTGGGTTTTGAATTCATGTATTTCGTGTTTTAATAGTGCTTCTTTTGTAAGAAGTTCATTTCTTCTAAACCAGGGAATTAAACAGGAACTATCACCCTTTCTTGTTGGGTAATGTTAACATGAAGCTTTAAATGTGATTGGGTTGTTATTAACCATCATGAGTAGTGCACAAGTATCTCTTTGATAGCATAGAATTGGGGTTTCAGTACCTCTCCATATATTTGTCACAGCTAGTTTCTCTGTATTGTCTGAATTAGAAGGCACCTCTGTTTTGCCAAGATTTTGTTAATCGTGTTTCTCTGTGTTCCCAGAAAATAAGAATGCCAAAATAGTTGTAGTCCCTGGTGACACTTCAGAAGAATAGAACTGCATAATTTGACATTCAGACTAAATGACATTATTTCTGGATTAATTCCAGTTTTCTCACTGGATTAATTTTAGATTAGTGTTGATAGGGCTAGCATCAGAATCTGAGCCACTACCTTTTCAATACTTGAAAAACAAATTGAAATGGATGATGTAACCCTGGATGATGTATCCATTTGGCTGGTAATGCCCACGATAATGAAATCAATCAACCTGCAGAAAGGATAATGCAATCAATCCTAATGGAATGCAGGGAGATGTACTGAATGACTTGCTAGTGTTTCTGTCAAGCCTAAATGTTAGTTCTAATTAGTTAAACAGTGTAAATAGTAAATACACTTGGTTTAAAATTAATATTGCATTAGTCTGGCATTTAGCACATTCCAGATGATGCTAAAGGCATAATGTCATAAAATCCTGTCTCCTTTACCATGTATTTTCTTCAGGGTGCACAGGTTGTCAGTTACTCAGACTGTAAAATGCCTGAGCAATAGGAGAGGAAGGTCTGATGGCTACTGAGTGATGAAGCTGTGCTCAGGCTGAAAGGTGCCCAATTCAGCAAATGGAAGGGCAGAGGATCTGTTTTGGTTTTCCTTATTTTTAACATTCGTCATTGGTAGAAAATGTTACTGCATCTTGACCAACAACGCTAGCTATGGATATAGGGGTCGGGACTGTCGCAGTAATCTCTATCTTCTTCCAACGGGTGAAACTGTGTATTTCATCGCATCTGTAGTTGTGTTATACAATGTTGAAGAACAGCTTCAGAGACATTACACAGGTCATAATGATGATGTGAAGTGGTAAGTAGTCTAATAACCATTATTTTTTGTCTTCCTCAAACAGTGTTTGGGAGGTAATGTTTTGCTCTTGGCTTCAGGTTCTGAAAATTTGTTCTAACTTTGAAGTCTTGCATAGGTTGGTTCCTTATGCCTGACAGTGCCTCTGCACAGTCAAATAAGGGTCTGACTGTAGTCATGGTAAGGTTGACATATATCTGCTACAGCTTTACTTAGGCAGCACAAAAGGCACCTACTGTCAGTCAGGGTGTGATGGCACAGGCATGGGAATATAAAAATATGTCCCTGACAGAGCCTAACTTTGCTTGGAGCCTATCTTGAGCTCTCTTCTGCCATACCTACTGTCCTACCTCACTTGTATGTGTCAATATGCAATTGTTGCACTGATGTTCTTCATGTTACTGCTTGTTTCTCTGTCTCAGTTGCTAATTCCTCCTTGTACTTGCTTGGGAAAATCTGTTTTCCATAACTAATATACATTTTTCTGAGTTTCTTTATTTGTAATCAGACAATCTATAGATTGACTTATTTTCATTTCTCTCTCTTTGAGATGATTTGACTTTAACTACTTCTTTAAATATTTACCCTTTAACTTTTTAAGTAGGATTCAGTTATTCGATTTCACCTGTGCCCAGATGTCAGATACAGGTCCTTTTAGGCTCAGGAAAACCAACTAGTCTGTCTGAATCTCATCTGCAGTCTTCCCAGTAGTCTCTGGGCATGTCTGTATCATGACAGATACCCTGCAAATTTGTCCTGAGTTGCCTGAGTTGTCTGCTGCCATGCAGCCATGTCAGTTTTGGCTTCAAAGTATTTCAACTCTTAGAGAAGACTAGGTATCAGGAAATATCAATATACATAAACTGAAATCTAAATAAATAGGTGGTTTGTCTTGATGGTGTCTGCTTGCTGAGTGTAGCTGGAACAGCACCAGATTGTCTGATGAGCCCTAATGCATGAAATGAGTTGGACATCCCTTCTTTAGATTAAGCATTATGAAACACCTGTTGTTCCTCAAAGCCAAAACCAGACCTGATAATCAAATATGTATGGCTGCATCGGGAGCTTGTTTCATCAAATGGAATTATTTGTTATCATGTGTTTGTTTTACAAGGATAGTTTTAACTTGGACCTGTCAATCTCATTTTTTTCTTTCAAGTTTTCTAACTCAAGATATTGGAAAGCTTTCTGGTTTGTTATAAAGAGATTACCTCTATGAATGAATTATTGCCACAGTTCTTTTTGACGTGTATGAGTGCAGAAAAGCTGCAGTGAAAAAAGAATTGAGAGGATTCGGGGTAAAAGGAGTCTGTACTCCAGGCTTTAATACAAAATTAACCTTTTGAAAAATTAGAGGGAAATTGGTATCCCCCTACAAAAGTCGGTGAATATCTGGTCAGTACAGCCTGAAGAGCAGTGCTGGAAGTGGATGCATATCTGCTTGCTCTGGAGGATTGTTGCTTGACAGCATTGACTGTACTGACTAGTTCTCTGCAATCTCTGATACCTGAAGTTAGATAACTAGTGCAAATTGTGAAGTTGTTATACACTGCAGTCCCTTAAATCTAGGTGTGGTGAACCTTCAAAAAGTTAGACTGAGGCTTGTTTGACACTTGCTTTGCACTGTTAGGCCTTCAGTGAGTTACTGACTTCTTTATGAGGGATTTTCTTCAATAAAACAGCAAGAACATTGTTTTGTCTATTCTGGTTTTATATGTTTTTAAAATGTTAACTTTGCTGCTGTGTGCTTGTATGGTTAACATAAGGCTATTTACGACAGGCAGGCTTAAGTAAGGGTTTGATGAAACAGAAATAAATGGCTTTAAATTTGGAATCTCTTTCTTTTCTTTAGCCTGGCTGTCCATCCTGATAGGATCACTATAGCAACAGGTCAAGTTGCAGGGACATCCAAGGATGGAAAAGTGAGTGACCCCTTTGCCAACAGATAATTAACTTGCTTGTATTTCACAAGAAGACAAATGCTATATTCTTTTCATGCTGTGGTTGAACTGAGACTAAAGGTAAATTTGGAGTTGGCCTTCAGAAGAAGTGAGGAAGGATGAGACTACAAAGAAAACCTGAGTGGGCAGATGGATGAGGGGTAAAAGAGTAGAAGCAATGGAGATTAAATTGTACAGAATTCAACTTAATGGCCACAGCTACCAAAGTACTGATAAGAATGGCTTTTGGTTGTTTTTGGCTGAAAAAAATCAATTCTTACTATTGCCGTCATCTAGGCAAGAATAATTTTCTCTCTCCTATTAACTGTATTTTCATAAATCTGAGCTGTAGACTGGAATGTATTTGAACAGAGTAAGATGAACGTTGCTGCAAAGATCTAACAAAAGTGAGAAGGAATGGCCACAAAAGGAGGCAGGGGAAGCATCAGGACAGTTACTCAGCAGAATATGCAGTTAATGTCACAGCAAATTACTGCAAAAGGAAGCATTTTAGGATAAAAATAGATTATCAATGTGCTGACTTACTTTAAGTAAGAGAGGAAAACGAACTCCGAGTCATGCATTGTAAGGGTAATGTGATGGTAACCTGATTGAATAACAAACTATTAATTTGTATTGTGCCTTAAAGAAATCGCTGGTATTTATTTTTTTAATTTCATAATTGAATTCCTTACCGTTGTGAAATAAAATCTAAAGGTCTGATGCGTATGTCTAGAGGGATGAAAAAGGTGTATGGAACGGATCATTCCAAAGCCACGTATGTAATAGAGATACCGACGTGGCCTTGATTAGTTCATATATTGGTGTGAAAGGGCACTTTCACTACTTCTGAGCGAGAGAGACGAGTAGCTGTTGCTTTTTCGTCGCTGCTATTGTAATAAAATTTGTTCCCTTTGTTCGGAGGAGCAGAAAAACCCGAGAACGGGGCCGGTCTCTCCCGGGTTCTCCCGGAGCAGAACGAGCTGGCTCCAAACGCCTATCGGGGGCGACCCCTGGCGGAGACGGGCAGCGCTGCTCCTGGAGCCAGGGAAACTCCTGCTGGTGTTTGCAGGGAATTGATTCATCAGTCTTGGCAGTGACGTGCATCTTCAGCTGTGCGGTTCATTTCTACAGCCGTTTCTATGACGCTGCCGTTAATTACGATTTAAAAATTCTTAACCTTTCCCTTGCACAGCAAAGAGCCAGTCATCAGTAGCATATCTGGGTTTACATGGGAGACTCTAAAGAACACCTGGTAATTTTAACACCTTAAATTGTATGAAAAGGGGTTTTGGATGTATTCTCATTTTAAAAAAAGAAAAGTATTTATGGGTTTATTTTCCCCCCAGCATTGTTTGATATTTTGTGTTTGTGTCTATTTTATAGCAATTGCCACCGCACGTGCGTGTCTGGGATTCTGTAACTCTGAACACACTGCATGTCATCGGAATGGGGTTTTTTGATCGAGCTGTCACTTGCATTGCTTTTTCTAAATCTGTAAGTAAAGGAAGAGTCACTTTCAGAATGTTTGCTGAACAGGTCTTTGAAGTCTTGCACATGCAGTTAAGAAAAAACAAAACAAATTTGTAAACTGACTTTTCTCCCAGCTTACTCTTTAGAAGAGGAAAGTTTGGAACTGAGTTGTTTCCAATAGTTCCTGTTACTTCTAGAGCAAGTCTGTGGTCTACATTATGCTTATGGTAAAATGCAAATATTCTTTTCAGGGACAAACAGTTGCAGGAGTAATTTTGTTCTTGAAAATACAGCATCCTTAATTCATTTCTTTTATGATCCTATTCTGTTTCTCCCTACGTAAAAAAGTTACTCTCTCTGTGTCTTTTAACCCCCTTACACTATGCCCAAGTGTAACTGCTGAAGGACCTTTGCAATACTTTGTACCACTGATTTGGGATTTAGAAACTGGAGCTCTCATAGAACAAGCAAATTCTTTTTCTCTAAAGCAGCAAAGGTATATGGATAAAGGATTGTAAAGTACTGGAATCCTGTTGTTGGCCTCCTGGCACAGTCCTTTGAACTCTAATATATTAGGGAGTTAAAAAAAGATGACATGGGCAGCATTCAAGTCTTGTATAAAAACAGGAGTTGGTAAGGTGACACATGCAGGTCTAGAAACGTCCATGTAGAACAGAAGTGTGAGCAGTGTATGTGGTGGTATCTGGATGTCTTGGCAGTATTTTTAAAAAGAGAACTAAACAGCATATTCTCTAGGCAAAATGTGCTTCAGTGAAAGCTTCTGCCATCATTTAAAATCTATTGATGACAATACTGTATGGTAAATAGGAAAGCAAAGAGTGAATTGGTAGAGCTGGTTGTGAAAAGGGTGAAAAACAATGCAGTTCAATATTAACCTTGAAGGATAAACAAAAGGAATAGCAAGTAAATACTCTGTAACTGCTTCCCTAGAAAAAGAAATAGGTACTTAGTAATGGAGGATTGCTATTGGCAGATGCCAGGAGAAAGCGAGGGCTCAGTATATTTGTTATATGCTGTGATTTCCCAGTCACAGCTTGGCCTGCTTTCAGCATTGCTTCTCATGATGTATGTGGCAGGACTGCTTGTCTCATTTTAGACAGCTCTCTCTTCAGGCTACTCAGTCCTGTCTCTGTCTCACCTCTTGAGTTGCCTGGCCATATTTATTTTGTAGCTGTGTCCAAGGTGCATATTAGGGGCCTGATTCATCAGGAAAACAACCAACTAACCTGATACATAAACAAAACAAAGCAGAATTTGCTTGGCTTTCCCCCCAAAATGAATCAGTTCCCCAAGAAGGCTCATTCTGTGATGGCCCAAATGTTTGTGGTGCTTCAGCTCAAGAGGCAGCAACAAGCAGTTGTGCTCTGGATGTCAGTATTACTGCCAGAAGAGTGCTGGTGTAACCACAGGCTCAGTCTGCTCTAGTATGCTTGTCAGCAGTCAAACCTATTGTAGCTGATACCAGGAGAAATGAGATACGAAGATGATGTTTGAGCGGGTTGGAAAGCAGTTAGATATTATGTGATATTTTATGCCATTGGACAAACACAGGTAGGAATGAACACCAAAGAAATTGGGGGAAAATTATCCAAAAAGTACCTTCTAGACAGCTACTGTTTGGAAAAAGATCTGATGATCGTACTCTTCTAGATCCTTTTTTATCCCTGGTTTTCAATTACCATATAAAATATTGTATTTCATGGACATGTACAGCATAACTGAAAGTGTAACAGTTAAAGTGCAAGTATGTATAAATAGCTTCATCTACACAGAAGTACTTCATTATTTTGGACGTGTATGCATATGTTTCCCTTGTTCTTTGGGTGACACCTTTAGAATTTTCCTTATTTCCTCAGAATGGAGGAAGTAGCTTGTGCTCTGTGGATGATTCCAATGACCACGTGCTGTCTGTGTGGGACTGGCAGAAAGAAGAAAAGCTGGCTGATGTCAAGGTGTTGCAATAAGATAGTTTGTACTACTACTTGCTTGTATGTAGATCTGGATTTCTTGTCATAAAATGTCTTACTGTATTTTAACTTCTTGTGTCTTTTATCACTTTCACTCTATAAAAGACAAAGTTCATGCAGAAAGGGAATATTTTCTCTGTTGAGATTATCGCAGTACTTTGGGTGGGTTTGTTTAGAATTCTGCTATTGTCTTTGTAGATTAGATTAGAAAAGTCTAGGCAGAAATGATAGCATGTGCAGAAACGAAACATCTCAAACTAATCTTTCCTATAGAACTTGTCATTAACCAACGTGGTTTTGAACAATAACTTCTGATACTAACTTACACAAAAATAACATCTTTCAACTTCAAAGTATTCTGCAAAAGTATTTTTGAGCTATGTTAATAAATGACTAGCTTAGAGTTTTTCAGTTATAAGGAGTATCAGTTTGTCTAACTAGACAACAATTTGTTTTGTTTTCACTGAATTGTAAGTTTTGATCCAATGTTTCTTTCTGTTTTCTTCCCAAGTGCTCTAATGAGGCTGTATTCACTGCAGACTTTCACCCTACTGATACAAATGTAATAGTTACTTGTGGAAAATCACACCTTTATTTTTGGACACTAGAAGGCAATTCCCTTATTAAAAAGCAAGGATTATTTGAGGTAAAATAAAATATTTCCTGAATTTTATGTTTATAGTGATGATACAGTCATGCAAAAGTAAGGGTTAATAAGGTTTGGGTTTGATCATTATGAAACTTGAAGCAGAAGCTCAGGTAACATTTGTGGTCTGGCACAGAGAACTTGTCTATGGGTAGAATTTCCACAGTGAAGTTTTGGAATGCAATTATCATTTTGTTCCCAGCATTTTTTTTCCCATATCCTTTATGCTATGAGTCCGTCCCTCCCCAATAAAATTACCTTAAAACTCTCTGTACTTAGTTCAGGTTAAAAAGACCAGAGAGAGTGGTATATACTGGAGGCTTTTCTTACTTTGTCAGAGAAAAGACTTGCCAAAGCCCACAAATTACATGAATGTGGATATTATTCCTTTTTTGCCTGTTCTCAGACACACACACATGATTCAAACACTGATTGAGCTGGCTGCTCTTTGGTAAATATAATTTTCATTTCAAGGTCTTGATTCGGTTTGGTTCTTAAATACAGAATAAGCTCTACAGTAGTTGCACACAAACGTGAGAAGCTTATGGTGACTGCAGATAACACCAGTAGGGCCTAGTTAACTGCTTGTGGAGCTGTGGTTAACAAGTGTAGACAAAACAACTATTTTGCAATACTGGTTAATATACTTTGTGTGAAAACAGGGGTAGATGCTGACATTATGCGTTTAAACTTTACTTTTAATTAATTTTTAACTGTTAAGCTACTTGGGCTGATTTCTACCTCTCTTATGGCCCTGTTAGTATCCATAGTTGTTGCAGATGGGAAGGTGTGGTGGCTCTCCCTGGGAACAGTTCTTAGTTTAAGGGAGAAAGATAGTCACACTGGTAGTCATTGGACATGGTAAATAATAACCTTTGATGCTCCTAGCTAGTGAATTTTTTTGTTCCCCTTACACATTGCACTGTTTTCTTGTCATCGGTATCTTAAACACAGGTTCTCAAAGCAACACTTCCATTACATTATGGTTCTTTCAAGAGATGTTTTCTTAATTCTTATACTACAAACTCCTTAGTAATATTTTTCTCCTAGAAACTTTGGAGTTAAGGATTACAATAGTAAAGCTTGTTTGCATTGTCAGCTGTTTCTAAATACTTGAAGCCTTTGGGTTTATATGGGACTTAGGGGTTTCAACTGATCTCAGAGCATTCTTGGTCTTGTGTTTAAAAGCTGGCAAACCTTCTCATGTGCTCTGTGCTCAACCCATAATGAAAGGGTGCAGGGTTGGGCCACCAGCCTCAGCTGCTGCATCTTTTGCCCTTGCTCAGATTAACTGTTTAGACTGTAGGATTGTGTTTAACTCCCTTGTAGATATTTAAGTAATAATAGAGCTGTGTAAGACTAAACTCAATTACATGAATGCATACAGTCAAAATGAATGGGTTGTGTATTGCTGTGAGTGTGTATTTTTCATAACTGTGCAGAAACAAGAGAAGCCAAAGTTTGTCCTGTGTGTGACCTTTTCTGAAAATGGTGATACTATTACAGGAGACTCAAGTGGAAACATTTTGGTTTGGGGGAAAGGTAAGATCAAGATGAAAGTTAACAGTGACATTCTAATACTGTGATTTTTTTTTTATTTATTTTTTTTACATGAGTGTAGCCTCATTTTAAGAAGAACAAATTTTGTTTGTCTTGAGTTCTCCCTGAGATCAATTCAGCAGACTATCTCTGTGTTCTCCTTTACAAGCACCTAAAGAACATGGATAACTTGACAGCTGGAGCAGAACATTCTACGGAATGTGTTTCCTATGGTCAAATATCAAATCACAGTACTGTTTTGTGGCTTTTACTGATGTAAGAAATGGCAGGGATAGTTCTTTTCCTGGTCGACGTGATATTAAGAAACATTGTTAAGGCAGCTAATGGTCTCCTGGCTGCTGTACTGTTACTCTGTTGTGTTTGCAGAAATCATGCCCGTTCACATACACTTCTAAAAGACCACAAATCACTTTGTTTGTTTCTAGGAAGTCAAGCTAAAAGATATGCAGCTAAGGAATTATCCTTAGCTTTATTTCAAGAGAACAGATGGGTAGGACAAAGTTATTTTCTTACTAAACAGTGCTTTTTAAGGCAGCAGAAGGCAGTGCCTGCCGGAAGGCAGACAGCAGCAACAACCTAAATGTTTCCTTAATGCATGAGATGCCCTGAGCAGGAATATGGAGAATTCCCTAATGGAAGCCTTATTAGTAAGGGAAGAAGGTATGTGGATGACAGCTGCTTCATATTTATTTAGTGCCTTCTCCCAAGATAACCAAAGGATGTAAGGCCAGGGAATCAGCATGGTGAATCAGTTACACAGTTGAGCCTTACTAAGCTGAGATGTTTTTCACTGAAAACTATTAGCCAGTTATCTCTGTGTGCTGTTGGCCAATACAATCCTGTTGGGAAAGAAGGGGATATGGCATTTGTAACTCGGCTTCTCTTGTGTTTCCCTTTTCTTTTTCCTGTGATAGTTTAAAGCAAGATACTTGAACTCATTTCCTTCCCAATGTAGTTTAAATGTTATATAGTCCCATCTGCTTCCTGTTCTGGGTCAGAACTGCCAACAGAGAAGGGAGACAGTGGCAGCTGCTGGTACAGCAGGGTCAGGGCACTGCTCAGGGAATGATTTGCCTTCATGGTGGTACACTTGCCTTGGCTGCAAGTAGTCTTTTCTGCCCTTTCTCCCAGGAATGAGAAGGAAAACATAGTATGCTGCAAGATAACCTTCATCTCTTGACAGTTCTTTTGGGTTGGACAAAAATGTTGTTCTTGGTTTTTTGTCTAGTACAGTGCACTTTCTGTATCTTCACTACTTTTGAACAAGAGAACTGTGTTTAAGCAAGGGCTGCTTTTATGAGGTCAGGGCACCCTAGCAAAATCTTCTCTTAATAAAAATCTCTTGTAACTGACATAGTATATCCATAGAATGGAGAGAAGCAAGTAGGATTTATAAAGAAAAAATAGTTGTGTCTTTCTAATTTGCATCAGCCCCTCAAGGTAGCCAAGCTTTGATGCAAGGTGCACATTTCACTAATAGAGCCATGATTAATCATTTTGTAAAATTTTATAAGAGTAATGTTTTTTTAATTATAAGTATTTTACATAGTTGCTTTTGAAGCTGTTTAAGTCTAAGAGCGTAGCTGAACAAGCCAAGTTCATCAGCAAAGCAGTACAGACTCTTTCAGAGTATGATTCAGTCCCTTCTGACAGATGTATAAAGCCTCTCACTCAAGTTTTGGTACCAGTTTAGTGTCTGGAGGCACTGGAATATCCTTGGACAACAGCAAGTGATTCAGTTTTTGGTTTCTTTGTTGATAAGGTGCACCCTGCTACTACAGATCAAATGTGCTGTCAAATGGTTTAGAGTGAACCTCTGTAAAAGGCTTAAATGAAGCTATTTTACTTAGTGTTTGATCTAGACTGAGTACTTTTCAGTCTTAAGACAAGGGAATGTGTTTCATAGATGTACTAATTCAGTGTCCCCCTGGGAGCCTGAGCACTGACACAGCACTCCCTGCATGCTATTATCATTGTTTAGAATAAGTCCTTGACAGATCACAGAGAAATAGAAAGGAAAAAAACTAAAAACAAACCTGGGGGAGAAATACCTCCTAAGCTGAGTATTCCAGTAGTAACTTCTTTTCTGTTTCTCTCTAGGTACCAACAGGATAAGCCACGCAGTTCAAGGGGCACATGAGGGTGGAATATTTGCACTGTGCATGCTGCGAGATGGCACATTAGTATCAGGAGGTGGAAAAGACCGTAAGCTGATATCCTGGAATGGGAATTACCAAAAAGTTCACAAGACTGAGGTGATACCACCTACCATAAATTATTCCACTGCTCCAAATGAAATTTTAGCTGCCTTCTGAACAGAGCTTTTAAAGTAACTTTTTCATGTTATTTCTTCCTTTCTTTGGAGCTAGTAATATGAGGTCATTTTTCACTCCAAAGTATTGCAATATTAAAATATGTTTTCATTTCCTGTATTCCAAAACAATGTGATGATTTTTGTGGGAGTTTACTATTTACATTTTTTTCATTCATTTGCTGGTTAGATTTTTTTTTTATTTAAAGTAATTTAAGAAATGCAGTTGCTCTGTAGGAACTTAAATATTTTGTCAGAATTTACATGACTGTTTACATAATGAAATAGAAATGTCAGAGAAATATCAAACTCTGGGGAAGGGTTTCAGGTCCAGTTTGTATCATTAGAGTGTTACAGATATCTATGCAGCTGGGCAGACATGTCTGTTTGGCAACTCATTTTTTAAGACAGCCCAAGGTATGTGCTTGTTGTGCTGTTTCTGACCTTGGCATCCTTTATTTGTTCACACAGTGGAATTCCTTGTTTATTTAAGTCACTTCCCTTGAACTTTATACTGGAGATATGCACTGACACTTTCAGCACCTAGGCTATAGTTAAAGGAAAATTCCTTCCAGGAAAGAATTTGTAATATAAAAACCGAGTCCGATATCACAGCTGCAATGAAAATATAACTGAGTTAACACAGTACAAAGGAACCTTTTTTGTTTGTTGAAGTAGTTGGTTTATCTGTACTAAAGGAGTGCTCTGTAGATAATGATGTCTGGTTTTGTGGTGGTACAAAAGCAATTACTGAGCTAATGCAAGTTGCATGCTTTTAAATGTCAGGAGTATATTTTAATAATTTCTTCTCTGTGCAACAGGTATTAAAATTCACTTGCTAAGTATCTTCAAATAGCAATGCTTGACAAATTGCCTGACTTACTTGTTTGTCTGTTACGACCACAGATTCCAGAGCAGTTTGGTCCAATAAGAACAGTAGCAGAGGGAAAAGGGGACGTCGTATTAATAGGAACCACTAGAAACTTCGTCCTACAAGGCACACTATCAGGAGATTTTTTCCCAATTACCCAGGTAAACTCTTGCTGTACCAGAACATTTCAAAATGTGTAATAGAAGTAAAGGTATCACTTAAAATTTTATAAATGTGCATCTGTCTAATTTATTACAGTACTTTTGGAAATAAATTATTATTGGCAATCATTTGGCAGCAAATAATAATTATTATCCATTTTCCTAATCTAATGTATTTTTATAATGCCGAGGTGTATAGTTTGGCGATTTTAATGCTGTTCAAGCATGTTTAGTTTGGATGGTTTGTTCTTCTTGTGTAGGGTCATACTGATGAGCTCTGGGGACTCGCAGTCCATTCCTCAAAGCCTCAATTCTTCACTTGTGGACATGACAAACACATTACCCTTTGGGATGCTACCACTCATCGTCCTATCTGGAACAAAATTATAGAGGTATAAATTTATTAAACACAGGTCTACTCTTACAGAACTTCTCAAGTAATTTGGGCTTTTTGTAAGGTTATTGATTAAAACTGTCTTACATGTGATTCAGAGTTATTCTAACAATGACACAGCTGGAAACTTTCAAATAGACCTTTCTAGTCTTCACCAGAGATTTTTGGAGTGAGTGATTATTTAGCAATGGTGCATGACTAGTTTTGTGCAAGTCTTAGTTGTAAATACCCTGGAGTGGAGACTAAAATATTCAGTACCATTGTTTTATGCTTTCCTAAGAAATTAATTTTTTTTTTGGTAGGAAAAAATAATGTAATTCAATTGCAGGAACTGATATGATCCTTTGCTCTCTGTTTTTGTACCTGATCAGTTTTAATATACCTGCATATACTATCAAAAATGTTGGGGCAGTAAGATATAGTTGATATATTGTGTGTTTCTCGTTATGGGAAAAATATACTGAGAGAGGCCTATAGGTATGAAGGGAAGTACAATATCTGACACTTTCTTGCAGTCTAAAGAAAAGAGCTTTTAGAACTTTGATAGTGAAACATCAGTAGTGGATGCAAGTTCAATATGGGCAAGAGGACCAATTCTGTTAATCAGATAAGCTGCTATTACAGTAGTAAAGTCATTGAAGTATTCACCAGCTTAACAAAGCCCATAATTTCCATGGTTTTATTCTTTTTGCCCTCCAAAAACAGAACTGTAGTTTAGCTGGTTATGACTTACAGTGAGCTTCAATTAATATTTACCTGTGGTTTTGTAAATAGAAGACACTCTCCAGGGAACCTGCTATTGAAATGTTTTAAGAAACTGCTTTCCTTACTTGATTGTACAGAAAAGGCTGATGGCAGCAGCAGGAGGACTATTAAACCAGACTTAGATTTATTTCTTTTCCCCTCCAAGTACACACTGTTTCATTAAGATTCTGTTATCAGGACTGATAATAATCTCATTACCCACTTGAAGTGTCTCAGACTATGTTTCATAAATCAGTAACTGATTATCTAGAGTAGATAGATCATTTCATGTTAACCTATCTCTGTAAAAAGTTTTTATCATATTGAGTACAAGTTATTGCTCAGATGAAATTCACTGTTTGAGCCTCTGGTTTATTTAAGCACCTACAAAAAAATATACTAGAAACAAATGAGTAAATTTTCCTTTCTGGACTACTGTAATGATTTAGAACTTGCCTACAGAAATCCTGGATCTCAACAGTTCTTTGAAATGTCTTTTTAAGTGAGTAATGTTTTTGAAATCACTCACATTTAAAATTGATGGGAATATCCCTAACAGCTAGCTTCTAGGAGTCTAGTAATTGCAAATTGCTAAAAATATAAGCAGTTTACTAAAATGGCTATGATGTGATACTCTTTTAGAATACAGGAAATCAAGCACATGAGCACAAGAATTTCTGAGAGACATGTCACTGCTATTTGTTTACATTAAAAACTACATTTTGGCAGGTATCAGAAAAAGTAAGTGTTGTGAGTTGAGGCTGAGCCAGCCACAAGATGAATGACTCTATTAACCCGTGTTCCATGCTTATTTGGGGACCTTTTATTTTAACCTAAAGAGTTCCAGAACTCATTCTTTGTAAACAAACAAGTACTAGAAGAAAAATGTGTACCTTCTTTTCTTGCAGAAAGCCCATTGCAGTGTACCCTCTCCAAAAAAATACCCTATACAAAGCAAAACATTTAAAATAGCATACCACAATAAGAAATCCAGTTTATGTCCTTAATTGCCCACTAAACTGTACCTGGCAAATGCTGAAAAAGTGATAGTGTGTGTCAAGGTGAGGCTTACCTATCCGTGCATGGTGATACATACCTCTGTTTTGAAGGTACTTGCATGTCCTTTAGGCAGTAAGTACACTGGAGTTTGATGCTTCATTCTTAGGTCAGCTGTAATTTAGTACTTAGTTTTACCTCTTAAATATTTGTGATTTGTTGAGAAGCTGCTTTTGCCAGTGCTCTTGGTATGAAATCACTTGCCAAGTTCTTTTCAGATAATGAAGAAAACAGGGCCTTGTATAGGGGAAAGATAATCTATTGAGCAATATTTCAATTGTTTTAAAAGTGCTTTTCCCCACACCCTCAAATTTCTACTAAAAAGAATCAGCCATGCCAACCAGTAGGCACAAGAGATAATTACTCTGACTTAGTCAGATAACTGTCCTGTGTTTTTCTTGTAACTTGGACTGATGAATTGTGCTTCCTTCCAAAACATTTTAGGATCCAGCACAATCTTCAGGTTTTCACCCTTCAGCATCAGTTGTTGCAGTGGGAACACTGACTGGCAGGTGAGATGCACAGTGCTACACCTCAGGGTTACACACACACTGTGAGACTTTTTTCCAGGTCATGCCCCGATTAATGCTCTTGTTTGGCAGATGTGTGCATGACATACATTCATCCCTATTGATTTCTGTTTCATTTCAGAGTGAAATTTATTTGTATTGCCTTACAGTGCCTAGAAACCTCAGTCTTGGACCATTATCCCATGTTTGTTGAGGTTTGAATGAGCGCAGAACAGAGATCATTTCTGTTCTGGAAGGGCAGGAATCTAGCTAGCATCAGAGGGAGGAGATGGATGTGGACAGGGCAGGAAGCCTGTGTTAGCAGGCAGATTGTGTGGCAGGGGCTGTCACTGTACCAGTGACCTAAATGTTAAACCTTTGTGTCCATTGTTGCAAAGGACAGGCTAGAGGAGAAGTCTAAGACACTGAATTAACTTTGTAGATAAATACAGATATCTCTGGGGCCTGAGGACTGGCATAGAGGAAATCACAGCAAAAAGTGGCTCACTGGAAAATTTAGCAAGTGTCTTATCTCTAATGCAGTGACTGCCAGAAGATTTAACAAAACTTTGGCAAATGTTCTGCTGTGTTGGACATAGTGTAAAAATGCACATTGGGAGGCCTGTTGTGTATGGAGAGTGTGAGGCATCAACAAAACAAAACCAAGGCGAAAGATAGTGTCTCAATTTACAGGGCAGATTAAGCCCTTGGTCACAGAGTTGAGTCAACAGCAGCCCCGGGTTTTTACTTTGGTTGTCTGTCATAGGAGGAAGGAGAGCCTCTGTCATAACTTCATCTCCTTTGATGTCACTTGAGGGCAGACTTTGCTATTCATACTGAAAACAATTTTCACCCAACTGAAACTATGGAGGAACCTGCAGTTAGTTACAAGCTAAGATTATTTTGAATTATGTATCAATCTTAAAAAGATTTACTTTTGCTACTAATTTTACTTTATTTACTGAATAAAGTAAATAAAAAAAGAATCTTTGAGAGAAATCTTTACATGGCCTAAAAAAATATTGAAATTAAAAGTTCACCTTTGACCTTTCTACATGTTTCAAAAAAACACATTTTTGTTTATTAAAATTAATTGCCTTACATTTATTAAAAGCAATACATTAACTTAAAAAGTTAATAAATAAAGTGAATCCTATCAAAACAGAATGGGCCTCATTCTTGCTTGTGTTTTCCTTTGCTCTAGAATTTAATGTAGGCATCAATTTATAGATTAGCTAACATACAGGAAGAGAAGGGTCATTCTATGTAATGCCTACTTCATTCCAATGCATGACACATAGTAAACCAGCTAAAATCTGAAGACTGATCTCAGGGTCAATGCCTGACCATTTTTCTGGCTAAAAAATGTGGGAAAGAAACTATGCTTGTGTTAAGCTAAAAATAAAACAATCTGAGTAGCAGTTGCTGTTTTCCTTTGTTTGGTGTAAAACTTATGCTATTTTGACAGATGAAAAGTTGGTCAAGATTACAGTAGATTTAAATTCCTTATGGAGTGATTTATTGGCCTCTTTCTGTATTTACAACAGGTGGTTTGTATTTGACACAGAAACAAAAGACTTGGTCACTGTACACACAGATGGAAATGAACAGCTGTCTGTAATGCGTTACTCACCAGGTTGGAAATTGCTTTTTATTTACTGGTTAAAGGAAAAAAAAAGAATTTTCTTATTAAATTTGGGGTTGGCTTGTTTTAAAATAATTACTTACTTGCCATGCTGAAGTCAAAACTAAATATGCCATGAAACGCAGACAACACTGAACAAGTGGCTCTTAAGCTCCAGTTTTCTCTCCTTTTCCCCGCACACTTGGTATAGTTCCACTGGGAAGAATAAAATCCAAACAGATATGACTTAACAGCACAGGTTGTGCAATGTTGCATTCTTAATGGGCTGTAGCTGCTTCCTGAAGTGTCATATGTTTCAAACAGCAGTAATTTCTGTATAAACTTGCTGTTCTGTAATCTTGAGCCGTGCATACAAATGCTACTGAAAAAGAAAATGGTATTTTTTTAATCTCTTGGTACCAAGGCCTTTAAGATTATTTCCTTTTCTTTTGTGACATGCAGTTTTCAAAATTAGCCTAAGTTTGTTAGACTAATAATCGCATCATCACAGTCCACTTCTGTGTTTACAGATGGAAACTTCTTGGCAATCGGTTCCCATGACAACTGTATTTATATATATGGTGTAAGTGAATATGGTCGAAAGTACACCAGAATTGGCAAATGTTCGGTAAGAAATCTTTCTTTCCTCTCCTGGTTCAGTATGAACAACTTAACTATGTTTCGGAGCACTGAATTAATGCTGTCACATTGAGAGATACTGTTAGTGCAGTTAAAACAATATTTGTCTCTTTACAGGGTCATTCCAGCTTCATTACTCATCTGGACTGGTCTGTTAATTCCCAGTATCTTGTGTCTAATTCAGGAGATTATGAAATATTATACTGTGAGTAAGAATTGCATTTATTCCTTTTGTGTAAGGTTCAAGTAGTCTAATACAGATCTAAAATGTAAATGAGCCTGTATAACTGCCAAGGTAGACCATATGTTTAAATTCATTTGGTGCATTCAAAAACCTATACTATTTGAGAATTAAAAATGTAATGGTGAGGTTGTTTTGGGGTTTTTTTTTTTGCTTCTGCAGGGATCCCTTCTGCTTGTAAACAAGTTGTGAGTGTCGAAACAACTAGAGATATAGAATGGGCAACTTACACCTGTACTTTAGGATTTCATGTGTTTGGTAAGTATTCTCCTTTTACATTCTTGTTATTAGCAAACACCAGTGTTTACTTATGAAACATTGCTATTCATATTGCGGGATAAAATACAGACCTTCTGTTGTGCCATTTTGGTTACAATCTGTCCTTATTTCAATGCAGAATGACTCTGATTTAATACTTTGCCTAACTTCAAGTACAAATACTATATTACAGGATAAGCATGAGACAAAGAAGTCATCTCACATGGTCCTTTCTTTAACACAAGAACTCCATCTCATAATTTTTAAAGTACCAGTTCTGTGGAATTATCATTTATTTAGGCAGCTTCCAGAACCAGTTACATTTGCACTAGTTTCTCTGCAAACACAAAATGGTCAGCACTCTTCATCATTAAGTACTTCACATGTACTTTGATACAAGATACAGGAATTAAATTAGGTGAAAGGAATGCATGAAGAAAGAAAACTGTAACAAAGTTGGGATGATTTGATTCTGTGGGATTTCCTTTCCACTGTGAGGAGCTTCAAATCCTTGAGTCTTCAAGATCAAATATGAAGCTATACAGAAGTTCAGACAAGACTCTGGCTTAGTATGAGCAGTAAGCAGGGAAGGTTTACACCCATGTTTGAAGTAGAATAGATGCAGGAAGAACATGTTTTTGGAGCCTGAAGATGAGATGGCAGTAGCAATATGCTGGGAAGACATATTCAAGTATTTTATAATTTAACTGGCAAGCAGTGCAGATTTTATAAAAGGAGGAAAGAAGACTATGTGTTTCTTCTACAAGGGATGAAGAGCCCTTACAGAACTACTAACATATTCCTGGGGTTTTAACATACCTGATACATGGTTATGGAGCTACAAAGTTGTTGCATTTAGCATCATAGGTTTGTGTATTCTGAGATAATAATTACTGTGAGTTTTCTTTACCATTTTGTTTCATGCAACATACACTACTGTTTGGATATAAGGCTGCTTTTGGTGCATAGGAAGTCTTGAGTGTCACACCTGAGAGGGGCCTTTCTCTCCCATGCAATAGTTCAGCTTTTGGAGCCAGACTGGAACAAAACGATCTACTGGGCCAATGGGGAACTTGTAGAAACCACATAAACGTTTTTATACTCACAAGCCTTCATGCTGAACTAATGGAACAAGCATCAGAAATACATAAAAATAGCTGCTAGTACTAATAATGACTACTATTATAATGTTAGTATGTCCTAGGGATTGTGAGGATGTTCATCAGATTAATTGAATTTTGTAGCAACTTGATCAGAAAGGATATGCAATGCACGAGAAGAGAACCTGGTTCCATGTACACTGAGGATTCATAGTTACACAGGTAGCTTCAGACTGTGAAGTTACAAAGGTAAAAATAATTATACATGCAAAAAAGAACAGAAATGGTGGCAGAGATATGCTGTTGCACTTCCTTCCAGAAAGATCTAAACAATGCATTCTTTTTTAATAGCTAGCAGAATCAGTCAATTCACAGGAATTACTGAGGATGTGAGATTTTAACTATTTCAGTGTATTTTGGGAAAGGCATTGCAATACAGTGGCTAGCCAGCAAGTTCTCAAATTCTTTCTGCTATAGGTAATAGGGAAGCACCTAGAAGGAATTTCTTCAAGATTTGATTCCAGGAAGTTGGAAAGAACTTGCTGAGAACATGAATAACTAGTGTGCAGGTATTGCTGTGAGGTTTGTTCCTTAGTTTAGGAAGGAAAAGGAGCAATGAATTTACAATAATGGATTTCAGGGAGGCAAACTACAGGTCAAAACCCTGTTAGGGAAGATCTGAAGTTGGAGGAAAGACAGGATGCACAAACTGGGTCAACCAGGAGAGAGAAAGGAGAGGCAACAAGACACAGATTTAAACTGTTGCTGGTCTCTCCTACCAGCGAGAGTAATGCAGGTAGTAGAAGCTGTGGACAGACTAAGGAGATTCATGAACAAAGTCTAAGCACAAGTGTTTACCACACTCTGATGGCTAACTCTGTGAGTGCCAGTAATGAAAGGAAAAGAACTGTGCTTTCAGTAGGAAGGACTAGATTGGACAGTAATTAGAAGTCAGGGATTTTTGAAATATCTGAGCAGGGTGAACCTTGTATTTGTAGAAAAGCTGGTTAGCCTAATCCTGAAAATAAGAGCTAATGGTCTCAAGACTGAAAAAAATGGATATTAATGGAGTATCTGTGGAATCATACATTTACTCTCAGTCATTATGGAGAGGATAAAATGCAGTTAGTGGCTAGAATAATAAATTCATAGAATCATTGAATAACCTAATACATTGACAAATTGGAAACTGGTCTGGTAATATTGGAAGTCACTCCACTATTCAGTACTTTGGGGTCTCAAAGCAACTAGCATGAACAGCCTTCAAATGCTTGCCAAGATTGCCCCAACAGATATAGGAGAAGCAATCGCATTCATCTGGGACATGAGGCTTTGATTATACTGGTTTTCAGTAGCTGCTGACTGACTGCAACTGAGGATATTTTCTCACTCTAGTAGAACCACATAAAAATCACAAGTAATGTGTGTTGCCCTTGCTGATCACCTTAAACAGTGCAGGGGAGGAAATGAACGCTGAGCTGTCTTTGCACATGTAGAGAGTGTTCAAGGGAGGATATTTTAGTGATGCAGACACATGTAAATCTGAAGGACTACAGACTTCAAAGCACTTACTGATCTGTATGTTTGCTGAACATATTTATTAAAAGCATGAATGATAAAACAGCTTGTGTATTTTGTAGAAGCAGGAAGGTACAGGATTAGCAAGATATCTTGACAAAAAAGAGGAATAGTATGAAAAAAGGAGGCCATTAATAGTGGCAAATAGTAGGTTAAACAGTTGAGCAGTGGAATCCAGTTGTGTAAATACATAAGAGAGGCAAGGACAGATTTCCCTTGCATACAAACTGTGAGTCAACAGCATTATGCTGCTGCAGGAAAGGCAGATGCATTAGTGAGATGTAATGAAAAGGACACCATGCAAAATGAGAAGTAATCCTCCATTTGTCAGGATCTACATCAGTCACAGCTGGAATAGCTGTTTCTGCTTTTCACACATTTGACCAGCAGATAATGTCCTGACTAGCAGGAATAATTATCCATCTAAGTATTGTTCTAGAAGAAGACATGTAATGAATGAATTTCAGAAAAGGTGAAAAAAACGTACAAATTTTCAAAGGAGAGAAAGGAAATGCTGTCTTTCAATGCTTGAAGAAGGTAGGGGGGAAAAAAGACTGATTTTTCAGCAATATTCAAGGGATTTGTTTTACTCATTCAGTAAAACTGACAGTGAGGCAGTGGAATAAATTTTGAAAGAGCAGAGAGTTTTAAAGAAAAACTGTGATGTGATCCTTTTCCCATTTCAAAACAGCAATCTTATTTTTTCAGCAATTTCCTGTGGGGGGTATCTGTAGCTTGTCTTAGTGACCCCTTGAGAAGACTCCTGCATCTTTTCACTTAGTGTTTGATGTTCATTCTACCTCCATTTTGTCAAAGCAGTTATTTAAAACAACTTTGTCTTGTCTCTTTGTTCCACGTGTTCGTAAGTACACTAGTAGCAATCACCATGTTGTATGTACCTTCCTTCTCTTTAAGGCTCTTTTGCTACATCAGTGACAGTAAAAAGAAGAGCAAGATGTAGCACACTCCTTGGAGGGTTGGAGACCGTCCACAGATCAGTGCTTTGTGATTAATTTTATTTACAATTTACAAACTCCCAATAAAGAAATGGAATAACTTCCTCTCAGTGCTTTTGAATTGCTGTGCAATGATACAAAGACTATTTTGGAAGCAGGATGTGTGGCTATTTGTCAGTGCAAGACAGATGCCAACTTTGCTGTTAGCAGTACCTCACAAAAGAGAGTGTGTCTGCAGGCATGGGCTGCCATCCAGAAGAGGAGAGGGCAAGCAGCCTAACCTGTAATAGCAGCCAGGGAAGAGTGTGTACTCAAGAGGTAGGACTTCAGAGGCACACAGCAGAGGATGTGTGACATAGCGACAGTCACTGAAATTCATAATGCCAAGATGAGGAGGTTTTTTTGCCAACTCTTAAGGATAGAACATGTACTATCACTGGTTATGTCATTGGTTCCTGAAAGATCCCTACTTTTGAGTAGGGATTAAATAAAATCTGAAGTAATAAAATCATAGAAGAATTCCCCCATGGTACTGCATACAAAAAATGAAATGTCAGAACTCGTTGGATTTTATTACCATTGCAGGTTATTACAGGCAAGGATGAGAGGCTTTAAAAATGTGATGCACAGCAATGGTCCTTCCATTGCTGAACCTACAGTTTCATTTTAGAACAACAAAGAGCAAGGAGTAGGGCATGTGAAGAAGGACAAGGAATACTTAGAGTAAATATAAAACCACATTAAAAATGTACAGGAGTTTCAGTTTATTTTTGAATTATCTATTCATTACTCAAGAACAGTTAATTATGTAATTTCTTGTTTCATATATCTTAAACTTTAGTAACATGAAGGAAGTATGTTGAGTCATGCCTAGACAGTTTATCTGGAATACAGTAGTATGAAGAAAGTACATTAGTTCACACAGAAACAGAGGGGAATGTAAAACTAGTAACTGCTGTTTTTCTACATAACAATATGAAAAGTCTTTTAGGCTCAGACACAATACTAATTCTGCAGAATTCTTCTCAGAGTAGAAAGCACTTTGCTGACTAGAAAATGTAAAGTATTTTTATGTGCTTGATTTCCTGTTGGGATCTCTCTCTTGCTGGTGCTGCAGTGCTCTTACTGACTCAGCTGTAGTTCTTTTTGTAGTTTTAGCTTGTTACTGTCATTTGTATATCCATTATTAAAGCCTTGAATTAGTCTCTCTGAATTTCAGGTGTATGGCCTGAAGGTTCTGATGGAACAGATATCAATGCTGTCTGCCGATCACATGGGAGAAAACTGCTGTCAACAGGGGATGATTTTGGCAAAGTCCATCTCTTCTCATACCCATGTTCACAATTTAGGGTAAGGGATTTAAACCAAAATATTCTTGTAACTTGCACAAATGTATTCAATGTTGTTCAGCTGCATGGAAAAGAAAAAAAGAAAAGGAAGAATGTGAATATATATTTGCCTCAGGGATTTACTTAAGGATGAGTGCAGCCCAGAAAGCCAACTGCACCAAGAATACACCAAGTGAAGTGTGGCCAGTGAATCAAGAGAGATAGTCCTCCTCCTTTAATGTGCTCTTGTGAAACATCATCTGGTGTCCCCAACATAAGGACATAGAACTGTTGAAGCAAGTACAGAGGAGGCCATAAAGATGATCCAAGGGCACCTTTGCTGTGAGGATAGGCTGAGAGAGCTGGGGTTGTTCAGTCTACGAAAGAGAAGAGACTCCAGGGGTACATTATGTTTACCTCCCAATTCCTGAAGGAGGCATATGGGAAGGCTGAAGACAGACATTTCACACAAGGATCTAGGGATAGGACAAGGGGAAATGGTTTTAAACTGAAGGACAGTAGATTTAAAATAGATCTTGGAAGTCATTCTTAATGTACAATGGTGGAGAGACTCTTGAATAGGTTGCTCAGGGATGTTGTGGCTGCTCCCTCCCTAGACTTGTTGAAGGCCAGGTTGGATGAGGCTTTTGGCAACCAAGTCTAGTTAAGAGGTGTTCCTGCCCATGGCAGGGAGGTTGGAGCAGATGATCTTCAATGGCCTCTGAGCCATTCTGTGACTGAGACAAACATGTTAAAATTTATTATTAAAATACTTAAGGAGAATGATGGGATTGTTTGGTTTCAGTGTTGTATTGCTATAACTGTTTTCATAACAGCTTATGTTCTCACTATTACGGTGTTTTGTAGGCTCCAAGCCATGTGTATGGTGGACACAGTAGTCATGTGACTAACGTAGATTTTCTCTGCGAAGACACCCATCTCATCTCCACGGGCGGAAAAGACACGAGTATTATGCAGTGGCGAGTCATTTAAAAGAAACATCAGTGTAAACATACACAGTTAAGTCAACCATGCACAGATCTTATGTATAGACTGTATATTTAAAACTTAACAGTATGTTTGCAGTTAGCCTGGTCACTGTGATTTATTAGTTGTTTTTGTTTAAAAATTCTTACAAACCTCAGGAAAATTAAGCCCTGTGCTGGTTACCTTACTCAGTCTGGTGATTTGTTTTTCATTGTGTCACCTTATGAATGATTGTTTTTTGTTGTACGATTTGCAATGCAGTACAAATTCAGTGTAAGAGATGTGGCTTGACAGTTTGCAATACAGTGGTGTCAGCGGAATGTGACTATCGTAAATGTTTTCTATAAACACTGCTAAAGCGGTCACAAAAATGCCTTTCAAACACTGTATATATGTGCTTATTTGTTTCACTATCTACACTTTGTACTGTATATCTACTTACTTAGAAAAATAACCTATGAAAATGTTGAGGTACCGAAATGTTTCTGATGCAGGATGATCAATAGACACAAAAGATATAGACTGAGATGCAAGATGCAACCATTAGTGTTCTAGACTTGAAAATGTGAATGCTGGTGAATTTGCATTCTCCTGGGGAATAACAGACTTTGGGTATCACCCATGAGAAGTTGTGCTCCCTTTCAAGTAATGCCTCAGTTTGACCTGAATATCTCAGCAGGGTTTACAGATGTCTATGTGGTTCAGGTATTCCATGAGTTTAAATTAAAAATCTTTTTATTTGTATATGAACAATTTCTTTTTGAAAACAAAGCAAAACACTTGGTCACATGCCCCCACCCCCCTACCCCCTGTTATTGGTTGATATTTAACTAATATGTATATTAATCAGCATGATGCCATATTGTACATGTATAAGATTTTAGCAGTTCATAACAAATGGTAAGGCAATCTAGCTTTACTTTTATATGCTTATGGATATTGTATATTTGTATTTTAAGACCAAGTAGACCAAGTCTAAAGATATCTTTTTAAGTGTACCATAAACCTGCAGAGGGTGAAGGAAGTCTTGGAAGCCTACGTGAGATATTGTGTAACTTCTGACCCCTGTGTTTTGTGCATGGATGGATATTTATAGTATGAAATAAGATTGTGTTTTGCAATGAAGTAATAGTGGAGATGGTATAAAATGGTTAAGAAGGCCTTATCAGTGTTGATTGTGACACAGATTTGAAATGTATTGTTTACTTTGGGGAATGTATCTGAAGTATTTTAAGAGAGGAGTTCTAAGTGGACTCAAAAATATTAAAACTATGCTTATAATGGACAGTAAACATTAATTCTTGGAACTCTAAAGCACTGGTTGTTTAGAGTGATTTAAATGAAATGGAATCAATAAATTTTGAAACTTTTTTATTGCATCTCCAACCTCCTACACTGAAAGTGCAGGACACCAATAAACACGTATTAAATTGACCTCTCAATGCGTTCTTCCTGTTCAGTAAAATATTTTTGTTTCAGCATGACTAACCTGATCTCCTCTTATGACCAAGTGACTTGACTGGTTGATGAGAGGAAGGCTGTGGACATGGTTTACTTAGATTTCAGTAGGGCATTCGACACAGTCTCCCATGATATACTCCTAGCTAAGAAGGCAGGAAGGGGCTTTTTGAAAGGAATAAACTCTGCTGGATCAGGAACTAGTTGGATGGACGAGCCCAGAGAGCGGTGGTTAATGGTGTCGCATCTAGTTGGCAACCTGTTACTAGTGGTGTCCCCCAAGGGTCAGAGTTAGGTCCGGTCCTGTTCAACATCTTCATTGATGATGTTGATGATGGGTTGGAATCCATTGTGAGCAAATTTGTGGGTGACACCAAGCCCGTGTTGACTTGTTGGAGGGCCCTGCAGAGGGACTTGGACAGACTGGAGAGAGGGGCAGACTCTAATACGATGAGTTTTAACAAGTCTAAGTGTCGGGTTGTGCATTTTGGTTATAACAACTCCAGGCAGAACTATAGACTGGGAATGGAGTTCTTGGAGAGTACTCAGGTGGAAAGAGACCTGGGGGTATTGGTGGACAGTAAACTTAGCATGAGTCAGCAATGTGCCCAGGCAGCCAAGAGGGCTAATGGCGTGCTGGCCTGTATCAGGAATGGTGTGGCCAGCAGGGAGAGGGAGGTTATCCTCCCCCTGTATGTAGCACTGGTTGGACTGCACCTGGAGTATTGTGTTCATTTCTGGGCCCCTCAGTTTAGGAAGGATGTCGAGATGCTGGAACAAGTCCAGAGAAGAGCAATTAGAATGGTAAAGAGGCTGGAAGGTAAGCCCTATGAGGAGAGGCTGATGGAGCTGGGTCTGTTTAGCCTGGAAAAGAGGAGGCTCACGGGTGACCTCATCGCTGTCTATAACTACCTAAAAGGTGGTTATGGTCAGGCGGAGGTCAGTCTTTTTTTTCCTTCCTGGACACTGGAGACAGGACAAGGGGTCAGTTTTAAGCTCCATTGGGGGAGGTTTAGACTTGACATTAGGAAGAGGTTTTTTACTGAAAGAGTGATCAGATTTTGCAATGGGCTGCTCACGGTGGTGGTTGGGTCACCATCTCTGGAGGTGTTTAAGGTTAGTCTGGATGAAGTGCTGAGTGGCATGATCTAGATGTCAGATGTTTAGGTTTACTTGGTTGGTTTTAGGTTGGACTGGATGATCTTTAAGGTCTTTTCCAGCCTCATCATTACTGTGATACTTACAGAAGAGATAAGCTTTTACTTAACAGCACACACATCATTTCTCAGTTAAAGCTGTGTTTTTGAAACCTGGGAATAAAGTCTAGATTTTGGGGTACGTAGTTCCTTGCATTAGCTTGACTCTGGTAATGTGATCCCTGTTGCACACCTAGAGGGTGAAACTCCAGCTTCAGAGCAAGGAAAAAGTGTCTTGGTGGTGCCTCATGGTACGCAGCATTCCTGAGTCTGGGCTGGTGGAGGAGTGGTGTTCTACTGCACAGTATGGTGCTCCCTGGCAGGAACTCCTGACACTTCCCTGGTGTGAAGGACTTGTCTTCAGACAAGACACCTGAAAACCAGAGCTTTTGCATCACTTGAACCTTACATCACCTAGCACTGTCACTAAAGGAATAGGTCTTGCCCCCAGCTCCTTGTTGCCGTCTCATGTAGCAGCCCAAGACTTGCTGTAGCTATAGGAAGAATCCAGCTGGGAGATGGACCCAGGTAAAATCAATTGAGGAAAAAAATAAAAAAAGGCCAAGCAAGCAACAAGAACTGATAAAGAGAAAACCCTTTTCCTCAGCTTCCTCGGCTGATTTTACTATGTAGATGTGCTTGTGCTGAGCCTGTACAGAGGAAGGAGCAATGAGAAGAAAATAAAAGGACAGAAGAACACTGGAACAACTTCTTTTTTGGAGATGTCAGTGTCCCTCTGCTTGAACTGTATGAAATTAAGCATACTATCCCTGTCCTTTCTAGGGTTAATCCACCCTAAGAGCTTGTAATGCACAAGTGACAGTTCCTCATCTTGTCTGGGTACTTGGGTGATAATACTGTGATACCTTCTGTTTAATTTTTCTCTTGCTTCCTTTTGCAAATGGGGTGTTTTCAGGTATTCTGCTTTCATAATTGCAAGCGATTTCTCATTACTTGCAACAGAGAAAATGGGAGCTGCAAATTGGGTTGGTTCATTCCCTTCTCATCCTTCTCCCATGGTGCTACAAATAATGTATTTGTGATCTTTTCCTTCATTTCAAACTATTATCCCTTACAAGAAATAGATGAGGAATCCTGCAATTCATCCCTAGGGTTACTGATCAAAGGGGATTTTCAGTCTCATCCCATCCGTGCCTTTGCTGCTCCTGTGTTTCTAACTTCTGCTGTTAAATGTGTCTTTGTTCCTTTGTGAAACCCTCAATAAATGCATTAGCTGAATTGGCAAATGATCGTTAACTTCTTGAGCCAAATATCTGTTTGATGGCTGTTAAAATTACTCTTATGTGTTTATCCAGGAAATTCTACACAATTTTGCCATTGTTGTATATAATCTTCAGCTCTCCCCATTTCCATCCTTGTTCCTGGGTTCTTGTGTGCATTTGTTTTCTTAATGAGTGATTATCTTACAAATGAGATTTAGTCTACATGTACTTTATAAGCATATAGAAGAGGGTCAAAGAAGCTTTCTGAAAGCACGTCTTGTTTCCTGATTTCAGACTTAAAGAATAGATATTAATAACTTAAGGAACTAATAACTTTTAATATCCTGGCAGAGAAGTTTCACCTGAATATACATCATTTGGACAAATACGAGTCATGCTGTAGTAACAAAATCCCCTTGTTAAACACCATAAAACAACCAAGAAAAAAATCTCTACCTTATACAGTCTAAGGACGTGATATATATATTTGTCACCTGGAGTATTCAGTTCTGGGCCCCTCAGTTTAGGAAGGAAGTTGAGGTGCTGGAACAAGTCCAGAGAATTCGATGGCAATTTCACTTTTCTTAGTGGAACAAGTCCAGAGAATAGTGACTACAATGGTAACGGGGCTGCAGGTAAGACCTATGACGAGAGGCTGGTGGAGCTGGGTCTGTTTAGCCTGGAAAAGAGGAGGCGCAGGGGTGACCTCATCGCTGTCAATAACTACCTAAAATGTGGTTATGGTCAGGCGGGGGTCAAGTCTTTTCTCCCTGGATACTGGAGACAGGACAAAGGGTCACAGCTCCATTGGGGGAGGTTTAGACTTGACATTAGGGAAAGTTTTTTCACTGGAAGAGTGATCTGATTTTGGAACGGCTGCCCACGGAGGTGGCTGGGTCATCGTCCCTGGAGGTGTTTAAGGTTAGGCTGGATGAAGTGCTGAGTGGCATGATCTAGATGTCAGATGTTTAGGTTTACTTGGTTGGTTTTAGGTTGAACTGGATGAACTTTAAGGTCTTTTCTAGCCTCATCATTACTGTGGTACTGTAATTACAGAATTTTAGAATAAAAGAGATCAAGCAACTGGAATAAAATGCTGTAACTTTAATGAGGGAAAGTAAGAGGGATAATGAGAGGAAAGAGGGTACAAGAGAAAAAAAATTGTACAAAGAAGCAGTACAACCGGAGCCGTAGACTAGGTAGCTGCCAGGCCAGTGGCAATGGTGAAGTGCCAGGAGAGGAAGGGGGGAAATCTGTGCAGTGGATACAAAGGAACGTGGCCCCAACTCGACTGGGGCCAGTGGGAAGATTGCAGTCCCGGAGCAGAGCTCGTAGGGAAACCAGAGCCAAAGGAGGCAGGACACTCAGGCAGCCGAAGCTGCAAGAGCAAAACATAGAGCTGAAGTGGCCTTCCCTTCCTCACCTCCTGTTCTTCGCAGAACCCTCTTTGTGCTCCTGCCTTGTGCTTGCTGTGCTCCTGCACAGCATCTGTGTTCCCTCAAATCTTCCCCCCAGCAGCCTCCCCACTCACCCACTGGCACTGCTGCAAATCACTCCAGGTGGAACAAGAGGAGAAAAGGGAGGGAAATACGTAAACATCGACAAATGCCAACCCAATGCAGAATTGCTACCTGAAAGACTATTATCACATAAATACTTTTGGTAGTGCTTGGATTTGACAGCTTGTTGAAACCTGGGGGGCATTGACCATTTCCAACAGATGAGTCTTATACAAATCAGTCACTGTAAAAAAATCGAAAAAGAAAAGCCCCACAAACCCAGTAGTGAAGTATGGAGACAGTTTTTCAATGCTAGTAAACTAAAAATGCCCACCATTTCAGATGATTGAAAAAATCCTCAAACAAAGCAAATCAATTCTGCTAAAATGGATATTTTACTGTTCTTATTAATACATGGTTAATTAATACTTGATCGTATTTCCTATTCTAAATGCTTCAATTTATTCTTCAAAAGGAACAATGCTAGAGGGCTTTATTTCCCTTCAAAATTCTTGAAAATTGACAAAAGCTTGCAAGGGCAAACAAAGCCTATTTTGAAGGGACTGGCATTTTTCATTTCTTCAGGTTCTGCTCAGAGAAACAGGCAGTCTTTTTGTTGTGTTTTCTCCTCCATCTCTGGAACTAGAGCTGTTGACAGATCCCTCAATTGCATCCTCAAAAATCCTGCAGATGGCAGGGGAAATGTCACTTTAATTACTAGTGAAAAGAACAGACTTACAAGAAGCCTAAACAGAAAGCTTTCTCTTCCATTTCTGGCCAGGAATCACAGCCACGCTGGAGCAGTCCAGTCACTGCTGTGCTGCTCTGGCTGCAGTGGGTTGCCCTTCACAATAGGCCTCCAGGCCAGAGCACCTGCTGATGCAAAGGAACTAACTCCTGGACAGAAGCTGCTGGATCAGTGAGTAGGTTATCGGTTCCTGCTCTTGCAAGGGAGATTTGTCGTTTACTTCAATGGCAGCTTCACTTTTCTTAGTGGA
>VZRI01007008.1:73921-91345 GCA_013397515.1 Upupa epops | reverse complement strand
CATCCTCAGGATAACTGGGCTCCTGAGTTGATAGACAGGGAAGGGGAGTAGAGTATCCCTCCTGTAATCCAAGAGGAAGCAGTTAGTGACCTGCTGTGACACTAGGATACTATAACAAGTCTATGGGTCCAGATGGGATTCATCCCAGGGTGCTTAAGTAGTTGGCTAAGCTGTTCTCCATCATTTACCACTAGCCTCAGATAACTGGGGAGGTGCCAGGTAAATGGAGGTTGGCCAGTGCGGTGCTCATCCACAAGGAGGATCTGGGGAACTACAGGCCTGTCAGCCTGACCTTAGTGCCTGGCAAGGTAACGGAGCAGATTATCCTGAGTTCCTTCGAATGACAGGTACAAGGCAACCAGGGGGTCAGGCCCAGCCAGCATGGGTTTAGGAAAGGAAGATCCTGCTTAACCAACCTGATCTCATCCTACAACTGGGTGAGTTGCCAGGTGGATGAAGCGAAGTCTGTGGACGTGGTCTATCTAGACTTCAGCAGAGCCTTTGACATTGTCTCCCACAGCATCTTACTGGAAAAGCTGGCAGCCCCTGGCATGGATGGCTACACCTTCAAACTGGCTGGATGACTGGGCACAGTGAGCGGTTGTGAATGATGCCACATCCAGTTGGTGTCCAGCAAGCAGTGGAGTCCCCCAGGGATCAGTGCTGGGCCCGGTTCTATTCAGCATCTTTATTGATGACCTGGATGAAAGGATCACATCTCCCCTCAGTAAATTTGCAGATGACACCATGTTGTGGGGGAGTGTCAATCTGATGGAGAGGAGGAAGATGCTGCAGAGAGTTCTGGACAGGCTGGGTCAGTGGGAAGAGACCCAAGGGATGAGGTTGAACAGGGCCAAGTGCAGGGTCTAACATTTTGGCACAATAACCCCCAGCAGAGCTACAGACTCGGGGATGAGTGGCTGGAGAGTGGCCTGGTGGAGAGGGACCTGGGAGTACTGGTCGATAACTGACAAAATATGAGCCAGCAGTGTGCCCAGGTGGCACAAAAGGCCAGTCCATCCTGGCTTGTATCAAGAATAGTGTGGCCAGCAGGACAAGGGATGTAATTCTCCCCCTGTACTCAGTACTGGTGAGGCCTTACCTCAAGTACTGTGTGCAGCTCTGGGCCCCTCGCCTCAAGATATTGAGGTACCGGAGCGGGTCTAGAGGAGAGCGGTGGGACTGGTGAAGGGACTAAAGGGAACTTCTTATGAATAGAGGCTGAGGGAGCGGAGGTTGTTTAGCCTGGAGAAAAGGAAATTCAGGGTGGGACTCTATCACTGAAGGGAAGTTATAGACAGATAGGGGGGTCAGGCTCTTCTCTCAGAGAACTAGTGATAGGACAAGAGGGCATGGCCTGAAGCTGGTTCAGGGAAGGCTTAGGTTGGATATTAGGAAGCACTTCCTCATGGAAAGGTTATCTTGAATGGACTGCCTAGGGAGATGGTGGAATTGCCATCCCTGAAAGTGTTTTAAGAAAAGACTGGATGTGGCACTCAGTGCCCTGGTCTGGCTGATGTGGTGATGTCAGTTCACAGGGGGGGCTTGATGATCTTAGAGGTCTTTTCCAGTCTCAATAATTCAGTGATTCTGTGATACCCAGATAAAATGTTTTTGATGCTGAAATAATAATTTTATTAAATGACTCAGCTTTGTCTGTCACTTTTGTTCACACCTGCCAAATAGTACTGGGATTTGGAATAATCTCTGAATTTCTTTTTGGAAAGGATTTGTGGTTTAAAATGAGAATTACTGGACTAGCATATTTTGACAGAATGAGGTAACTTTAATATTCTGACTTTGTAATGAATTGCTGTTGAGGACTGTAATATATTTGCATACTAATCTTTCTGTTAAAGCACTAAATACATCTTCTTGGTGAATCCAAGTAAATTTTTGATCCTGTGGCTGTTGAGAACTGAGGGTTTGAGTTATCCAAATAAAGCGGTGTTGCTAATCACAGGCAAATAATTCAGTGGAAGAGAGAGAGAGCACAGACTTAAATATTGATTTTACCTGTATGCTTAATACACTGCCCTATGTCTGTCCATGTTGACTTTGCTTTTCTGGTGCTAAGAAGCATCTGTGAGGAGGTGGATCGAGGAGTTATGTCCCTTTATTGTGCTTTGGCACATGCGGACTACATTGCAGAACTTCACCCAAGTACTGCTTTGTCAGTGGCTGCAAAAGTGACAAACACCATCTTACGACTCCACTGACAGTCCAGTGTTGTAATGGCTCTTCCCTATACCTCCACTGGTAGCCCAGAGTTGTGATGGATCCTCCCAGAGCCTGACCTGCTGATTCTCTTGGCTAGTTCACAGCAAATAACATCACATGTAAATGCCACCAAGAATGACGCAGCGACTAGTGATCCTGAGGGTCATCTAGATCACTGCATACCCAGGAGCAGTTCAAAACTGCGTCATGCTCTACCTGCAAGTCAGCCTGGAGACAGACATCCTGCTCCATCCTTGAAGACTTCAGCTGTCCACGTCTCCCTCTGGAGGCAGGAGGAAAGCTAGCTGATGCTATGACATTAAGGTCCTGATCTTGAAAAGACTTGTGCACATTCTTGACCTTATTACTGGAAACAGCTTCCTTGGTGTTTGTGAACCCAATGACCGTTGTGATAAGACCAATGACCGTTGTGATAAGACCACTGACCGTAATAAATGTAAGTACATGTGCAAGTATTGACGGGATTAGGGCCTGATGGAGCAGTGAAGGCTTGCTTCTTCATTTGAGCGCAGAACTCAGTGGGGGGAAACTTGGTATCTTTCAGGAAGGGAACCAATAGCTGCCTTATTCCTGTTCTCTCTATGGAAGTCTTCCCTTGTAACATATAAAATTAGGAACCTAAGCATCTCTTGTTTAAATATTCCCTCCCAAAATGAAAAATTTAATGCTGAAAACCTGGTAGTACATCAGAAACAAACCCTGCCCTCAGGGGACCGTGGGAGGCAGGCAAGTTGTGGGAAGTGCAGGTTTGCTGAGAAGTGGTGGGGAAGGCTGGAGCTAGTCTAGTAGAGCCATCTCAGTGAGGCAGATGAACTGAGTTCCTTTCTTTCAGGTGTTCATGAGTGAAAATGGGAGCAAGCAGTGAACAGAAAGCTGGGTAGGGGATTTGGAATAGCAGGGGAAAGTGTAGTGGAGGGTCCCCCTGAGCCTGTTGTGTTGACCACAGGGAGTATCCACTCATATTGTGGCCCCCAAAATGTTGCCCAAGGCTGAGCTGCTGTAAGGATCTAATTGCTTCTTCTGTCCTGTCTTGCTAAACGAAAATAGTGTCAGAACTGCATGACTGCAACCATTTCAGGATCTCAAAAGACCTGAGCCAGCATAAGACTTTAAAATTTCATGGTATTAAATGTGAGAGTGTGACAGAAATAGCAGAGGGGAGTCTGAGCCAGGCAGAAAACTAGGTAAGATGGAAATGTGTTTGTAAGAGCAATAAATGCACACAAGGACATGTCTTGAGCTACAGATCTTGTTCAGAGTTGTGCAGGACAAAAGCCTCACATCATACATTTGTCTGTCATCACTGTCCTGAGCATGGCAGGGCTCTAGCAGGAGTATTGGTCTAGTTAGTGCTCCCAGTCTGAAAGCAAAGCAGTGTTCTTTTCAGGTGGTTCCATCCCCTGAACTGGTTCACACTGGAGCTGTGTAAATGTCTGTCAACATCATCCAAAAATGCACAGGCAGTAGGAGGGGAGGTTGTGGTGAGGCAAGGGTATACTGGGGTGGCTCAGGTGGAAACAATGCTCCATGTCTACCCTCCTCTCAGTGGGTGACTTTCCAGGAGCTTAAATTTTAAACACTGCACAGTTGGATTAACCTAGTGGTTTGCTAAGGATTTCCAGGCTAAACTGCTAAAACATTAGTCATTCTTCCTTACTCAGGAACACTCTCTGTGGCCACTTATTTTTGACAATGGTCTCCAGTCTTTGATCTCTCTGTTGCTTTGGTCAGTGTCTGCCATCATAGACTTAGTTGCACATCAGAATCTGTTCATCATCATTTTGCTTCAGAGGTTTGAACACCTTTTGTGACCCTTAAAGATGATAATCCTGAGCAGGCACTGCAGAACAAACAACACAGTTAAGGGTTCTCTGAACAAATGTTTCAGAGTTATGCGTATTAGAGACTACAGTTAAGCCTTACCTTACTGGAATCCTTGTCTTCTATTTGAATGCAGTGGGATTATAATCTAATATCAATTTCCATCTGTGATTCCCTAACACCCATGTCAATATGATAGGTCTGAAGAACAGTTCAGTTTCACACAGATGGTACCTGCATCGCAGAAAATATTAAATGACTGGTGCCCTAAATATGACAGAGTGAATTTGTCTACAAATCTGTGTAGACAGAAAAATCTCTTTAATGGTGGAAAGCATAGCCACATAAAAGGAACGTGAGGGGAGTGTGCTACAAGACTCAGTGGTGACTTTTAAAGTTTTGTAGAGGCGTATGAGCAATTAAATTAAGACCTCAGAACTGTGAGTAAATGTGATGTGACTAACACATCTGTCTAAAGGAACAGAATTTTAAGATTTTTCATTTTTTATTTAAAACAACAATTTTGGTAACTGCTTGAGATTCCTGGTAGGAAATGTGTCAGTTAGTGACCTGCTATTTGAAAATTACCACACCAAAGCTTTTTTTTCAGATTACCTCACTTCCCTTCAGGACATGCATGCCTTGTGGGCCATCAACAGCTGTTCAGCTACTGCAAAGCAGAAAGATGGAGAGATGAAGACTGGCAGGATAAGATCTCCTCTTTCTTCAGCCTTTGTGCTCCTGTGGAATTTCAGTATAGATGGAGAGAAAGGGAGGAGCCTTCATAGAGAGTGGCCATGCTGCAGCCCTGCCAGCATGTCCTGCGCAGGATACACTACTTCTTATGCCCCTTTCCTTGAGAACAAATTATTTGACAATCCAAGACTATTGATTTTGGAGGGAATTTGCCAGTATCTCTTCTGTTCTCTGCTTTCTGTATCCTAAAGCTGCCTTCATAAAAATGTGAAAGAAAATAAATCCAAATCACTTAAAATGTGAATTAAACATAAATTAGGTAAACTAAATTAAACCATTGTATATATTGTCTGATTCAGCATTCAAGTGACCTTAATTTGATTAAGCTTAATTCACATCAAGGTACATTACACTAAATATGAAAAATGATTGATTTAATTAATAATGAGTGTGTCTGTAGGGATCTAGTGTGGTTTGATTCATTACAGAAATGTTAGTTCAGATTACCTTACCAGAGTTTTCTCCTGTAGATAAACCCTACAGGACAGTTTGTTAGTTATGCCTAAACTGATTCTGGAAGGACGTTCCCACAACTCTTGTGTGGGGCTTTGTGAGCATTTTCTGTGGGATGTTCTGCTAATTTGTTAATCCAGCCAAAGAAAATTAGTCAGTTTTTCACCTGGTTTGTAGATTGTGATGATCTGCAGGGTGAAGGCAGAAGCATGAAAATGTGTTCAGGATGGAGAGGGCTATGACTCCTTTCACCTCATACCAACCCTTTATGCAACCCAGCTCTCAATGCTTTTCACAAGCTGGAAGTTCACTCTCTGTTGGATTACACTGCACAGGGACTAGAAGATGCCATGAGTCTTGCTGAAGTTACTTAAAGACAGATTCCATCAGCTTTGCTGTGCTTGGTGTTTAGGTACAATGCTGTTTCCCTGTTGATTTTTCTCTTCTTTGTGCCCAAGTAATACAACAACAGGTACCTTCTGAGTAGTCACCATCTAGGTCTTGTTCTTTCAGTACACAATCTCTACTGCTCCACTTTCATACTACTCTTCTTCCTCCTCTGTCCTTGGCTTTAGAGTTGCATGAATGGGATTTTTCCACTACAATTATCAAAACAACAGATATGTTATAAATGCAAAGATGGGGATGGGATAACTGGAATTGCTGAGACCTGCTGGGTTTTGCACAGGGTGTATTTTAAGAACTTACTTTGTTTTTTCAAAGAGTTTTGGAAAAAAATTTCCAATTTCATACTGCTGTGCTTCAAGTGTAAACTAAGTAGCAGAACTGAAGCACCTGATAATTTTCAACAATTTGCCAAGTCCAAACTTATGAGGCTTCTGGAGAAGAATGGATAATAAATGTGAACTAGATTACAGCCATGTCCATAGAATCTCATAGCTGTGTTTTTCTTTTTCTGAAGAGGAGTAAACTGGTATTTGAAAAGTAGAAAAATTACTTGAACTTTTAACATGAGCACTAACTTTGACGCAAAAGTCTCTAAACTTTGGGAGACTGGAAGGATTGTCTTCAAAATTTGCTTGAAATCTATCCCAGAGTGCTAGGAAGTGTGGGCTGTCCCTGTTAATATCTCCATGCCTTCCAGTTTCAGCCTGTGCAAGAAATAATTCCCAAATAGAGGCTGACAACACAGCTTTGGCCACTAGAAGCTTCCTGTGCCTATCTCATCCTGTGCTAAAATCGTCACACACAAATTAGCTTCTTCATGAGGCGATGAAAAACAATGAGACTTTGGAAAGCCAAGCTCTTTAAAGTCATGGCCTTATTTGGGAAGGTGCAAGAAGCTTGGCTGTCACAAGAGAATATTTTGGCTCCTTGACAGTTTCCTTTATATGGTTCTTCAGCAAGGAATCTCCCGTGTTTGTACATTGATAATTTGCAAGTGTTGAGTGACGTTTTTTCCTCCTCTCCAGGAGTATTTGCTGAAGGAGAACCCAATATGTTGGCCAAAAGAGGCCAAAGATCTCTTTGGACCTCTGTCTGGTCTAAAACAGATTTTCAAAGGTAAAATGAAAAATTGCTGGTTATTCGCCATTCATGAGCAGATTCACATATGTTTTTATAATAATTACTTCTAGACTGTTTTTCTTTCTCTAGTCATTTGTTGAGTGCTACCTTCTGTTTATGTAAGTGTGGGATTGTTTGGGAATAATCTGATCTGCTGTCACCCTTCTGTTCCTTGCACTCTTTGGGAATGTTTCATTTATTTTTCTGGCACCTTGGGGACTGTGGTGGGATAAAAGAGCCTGCACGGTAAAGATAAACAAGAAATTGAAGGGAAGGTGTCAGAGACAGAAGCATTTTAGACTTATGGGGAGAAAGGGAAAGGGATGAGAAAATTAGCATAGCAGCATTTTGAAATTACTTCAGAGGAGTAATTACTTCAGAAGCAAGTTGTGATTATAAGCTAAAATATCACTGTGGCTGTTTTTGAATCCTCTGTCCATATGATAAACCAGTGTAGGTAAAATTATTGCAGAGACTTAAGTTGCACAATTTGCTGAAGTCCTGAAGAAGAGGGTCTCTGGGCCACACAGAGTCCTGGGGCACAACAATAAGCAAACTTCAGATTTTCATGAAGCCTATAAAACTTCCTTCCCCTCCAGGAAACTGGATCATCTCCTCCACTGCCCTTAGTGGGTTTCCTTTGACCCATTCTTACTGTTACTATGCTCACATTGACCCAACACATAGTTCAGCGCTTTTCTGCTCTATTTCTGAGGAGGTGATCAGGCAGCTGATCTGTCCCCAGTGCTACACCACTACAGTGCCAAAGGTACTATGTGGCTGGTGGTGGCATGTCTGTGGAAAAAGTGGAGGTGGAGGGGGTGATGAGTCCAGAGCAGAGACAGCCCGAAGGTCCAGCATTGATTGCATTTCCTAGGCATCAACACTGTCTGATGATCCTAATGTCATTTGATGTTATGTTCATCTAATAGCAGCCTGAGGTAGCAAAGTGTGGTAGTGCACAAGGCAGCAGATGCTTGTAACTTCAGAGAGTCTGAACTATTTGCAGCCAGGGTGGGGAATGTAACTAGGAATGTAAGGTTGGAAGGAGCAGGTACCAGGTTCAGGTGGTCTGTAGTACTGTGAGGCAGAAACATGAGTTCAAAATGTGGAAGAATAGTGATATTTGTCTGTGACTGGAAACTTATCAGGAATTTTTGTGAGTAAGTTTTGGGTAGTGTTTGAGTCATTTATGAGTCTTGTTTTCTTTTTCAAGGTCACTTGGATGCACTGGCTACTTTGAAGCTTCATTCATTAGAAATTAGCTAAGCCAGGATTGGACTGGGATGTTTTATCTGTGATGGCCTGATAATTTCCTGCCAGAAGTAATTCATATTTACAAAGTCTTGTATTAGAGGACAGGTCATGGTCTCTTCTCTTTGCCCTCAGAGATGAGGGAAGTAAAGTTTGGCTCATGAGTAAGTATTTAATACTTGAAAACACAAGTCAGTTGTCTGAACTGAATTGGTTCTTAATTCTGTGTCAAGTGATCTGGAGTACCCAAGTGATAGGTAGGCAGCTGATGGTGATGATCTGAGCCCAGCTGGATGCTACATGTGCTTGGACACCTGAGTTTAGGAAGCCTTTTTAAACCCCAAGCAATGACAGACAAGATGGCAGCAAGACAGCAATGTTTCAGCAGCAAGCACTGTTAGGAGGAAAAGAAGCTTTTGTTTGCTGCAGTTTGCTCTGGGGCTTGGTGTACAAATATCAGTCAGCTGATCTGGAGCCAAAACCACTCTGTTTGCAAAACCCACTGCTGATTTCCTCTTCTGTCCTTTCCTAGTCCTGTACATATTCTGTGTGCAGTTTCAGAGTGAACTAAAGTGTATCTTTTTTTTTTTTCCCAAGGTTGTGAGAGAAAGTGGATGTGTTGTGTCTGCTAGGCTAGCTTGAGTGATAAGAAGGATTCACTCAGTATGGGTAGGGAGGCAATAGGTGTTGTACTAAGCTTGATTCATGATAGTGTAGGGCAGTTTGTACTACTGCTCCTTACTTGTCTGTGAAAACACCACTAGTTCTACCATAGGAAATGAATCACAGTTGTATAGGCTAAGTAGATGCTTTTGTAAAGATAGAGTGAGAAAATGGTAACATTCAGTTGAGAAATGATAAGCCACACAATTATAGCTGGGCAAGGTGTGACCTACTACTCTGCTGTCCCTCCCCAGCTTGGTTTCTTCCAGCTATAAGACACGTTGCTGGGTCTTGAACAATAGTGATGGATGGCTTGGAGGATCTCTGGGGTGCATTACAGTAATGATTTGATGTGTTGAAGACCTAGGGAGGTTTGGGCTCTGATCTGGAGTTTTGACTGCATCAGGAGAGGTATAGAACATTGAGAATGTAGAAAGCAAAGCAAGATGCTCCAAACATGGGGGGGTCTGTGCTACTGTTTTGCTTCTTTATTAAAGTTAATGCTTCTCCTTTTGTTAAGAAACTGAATCTCTTCCCTGCTATCGCTGGAAACTAGAGAACTGATGATAAGGTGCTGTGGGATCCTGAAGGGTGCCAGTTTCATGGGTTGTGTAAATGTAAAAAAGCTTTTACTGTGACACTGCTTTTTGTAATTTGCATGTGTCACGATATAATCTGAGCTTTGATGTGATGTCTGATGTCTGTGTAAAATCCACATAAGATGGTAGCTTCTAAGACTTACGTGCTGTGGCCTTTGTCTGCAGAGAGCTTGCTCAGCAGGTGCATGGTACCCATGGAGTTTTATTGACCACAGTAAAGATTACTTTTGGCAGACAAAAGCAAAAGTATAAAAGTTAGCTTTGGTTTTTCTCCTGTTCGCATCCTACCATTTAAGTAGCAAGAGCAGAGGTATGAGAAGATTCAGTTGTTACTAGAAGTACTCTTCTAATGTTTACAGAAGATGTCAGGTAGACACTGGTATTTTCCATGCTGGATAAGTTCTGCTCATCTGCGTGGAGGAAGTTGCCTGCTACTTCTGATTGCAAACGTGCCACTGTCTAATTTAAATTAAGGTCTAGGCCATTGTCTTCCTTGAAAATGGCAAGAAGTTAGGGTATTTATGGTGGTATGTGAATACCTTTATTTGTATTCATGTCTAAAGTCCACAGGTTTGTGTTTGTTGACATATGATGTATATATGCCCATAAATGTCTGGGTGTTTTATTGTCAATGTGTACTTTAGTGGATCACTGTGGTTTATTCAGCCACTGTTTTCATATCCATTGACACTTTGTGTCAATGCTGGGTTCATGCAAAGCTGGGTTTAGCCCCACACTTGTTTTTTTCCCACTAAATTCCTCATAGCTTTGAAAAAGTCAGACTTGCAGACCGTGGCTTGCTCAAAGGGAATTTCTGAATGGAAGTCTCCAGTTCCTTTTATTTTCTCTGAAAGAGTCCTCTGTGTCTTCTGCTCTGGGCTTTTACAGATTAAGATACTTACAGGCAACCCAGTGGCAGGTGTAAGATGCTGTGTCTGTCAGGTGAATAATGAGGGAGCATAATTCTTAATTGTCAAGGGGACTCCTGTGTGGAGTGTGATCCAAATTAATCTCTGCTGTGTTGAAAAAGTGATGGTTGATAATTGTTTGTCTAGAAATAAATAATACATTACTGCCTTGCACTTCACATTTGTGAGAACCTGTACCTTTCCTTAAACAGGATTTTGCATGGTTTTAAATAATTTTCCGTAAGCAGGCAGAATTATCTAAGTTTTCATCATAGCAACCAATATTTGTAATCTATACAGACTAAAACTTAGGTTTTGGATGTCAGTGGTTTGTAATTTGTCACTTATCTCAGATACCCTTGTCTCTTGCTGGATGTTATGTCTTGTCTGTGTAAACTGCTAGGGACCTTTCCTGTTTTCAGTTTTGTATGGCTTTTGGCACCATGTACCTACACTTGACTTGGTATTTTGGGTACTATTGCAGTGATCAGTGATAATCTGTATGGAACATTTGGTTTTCATCCTGACTGGCTTGTAGAATCGTCAAGGTTGGAAAAGACCTTCAAGATTATCAAGTCCATCCTTCCACCCTACAACCTCTAACCACAAAACCATCTCCTGAAAGAGGTGTTGGATTGCACATTATGACTTGGTGCTATCCTCAAGAGCTGATGAGAAAACCAGTAAGAAACCCATTCTCTCTAGTTCACTCCAGTGCATCTTGCCTTAGTGTAAGGCAGATGGGGCTGTATTTGGGAAAACATCCCATTTCAGTCCTATGAGATTCTGTGAGCTGGTCAGAATATTTGTTATGATAAATGGTATGTGCTACTCCCAGAATGATAAAGCTCCCAGAAAGGTAAAACTGTGGGAGAAAAACATGAAAACACACACATCATCCATCCTGGGGTCACACCAAACCACGAACTTTGCAGGCCATGAGTCACCTTCAGACCGAATCTGGGAAGGACAACAGTGATTTTTGTGCTGTGATAATTTCAAGCTTTATAAATGAGAAGGGAATATAGGTAGACTATTTTTGCTGAAGTTAACATCACAAAATTGAACTTTAATGATCAAACTGAAGACTGGAGAGTGAAAACAGCAGTCTGAAATGTGGATCACATGAGGAGAAGAGGTGAGAAAAAAAACTTAATTTCCACCCTACCAACCCTTCCCTTTTAGCAGCCAAAGGCTGGAGTCAGTGCTCCCATGCTAAACGTACCATTGTAAAGTACCAATTTCAGGGCACTGTAATAAGTTTCACAATTTTCCCAGTACCTGAACAAACTGAGGTAGCCATTTCTTCTTCTGTTTCAATAATCCTTTAAAAATCTCATTTTCATAAGCCCAATAAAGACTTTTGAACTCAGTGACAATCCTGTTGAGATTTTTCAGCGTTATTCTGGGATGCTGCCTGTGACTTACCACATCCTCTGGTGTGTAGCATTGTTAAAGCTGCAGTGGATGTGAACTGATGATATATGCTATCTTTGGTTCATTTCCCTTCTTCTTTCTAGTTTCTTAATTATGAATTGACATGAATTCTGGATTTTTCAGTGCATTTGTGGTTTTTTTATGATATTCTGAATGTCCCTTTAGCATAATGATAATACAGGCTTAATGACACAAGTCTGCTGTGTTAGTGGCTTTTTCCCTGCTTCAGTGAGGGAATAAATAGTTACCTCATTAAAATATCTGTCTCCTTGTGATTGGATAGTGTCATCTAGCATCTGGCCACGGCTTTGGTGGAATCTGTGCTCAAGAGGACTGATATGGATACTGACATACTGAATATCAGTAATGCAAGATGCCATTCTCCGGGAAAATAGCTTCTTAGACAGAGTATCAACACAAGGCTCTTGTACGAGGCTTAAATACTAACTAAAGCCCCAAATGGCACCACTATCCTATACTGTCCTCTGGTTTGGTGTATTTCTGGCCTTTTTGTGTCCTTTGCTTGTCAAGCTGTCATCAAGGGTAACCACTTCTATCACAGTTTCTGTTAGAGCCTGGACTTAAAATGGCAAAGTGTTTTCCAAAAGCTACTGATCTTCAGTGGGAGGAAACAGTGTCACATTGATCTGGCCTTGGATCAGAAGATGTGGTCTGAGTCCCACAATTGCCATTACACTAATTGTCCCAATCAATTTTTAGTGTAATTTTTCTTTTCAGAGACTGTATTTGATTTTGTGGTGAAGTGTGGAGCATTTTTCATCAAAGGTCTGGACTAATTTTACAGCCAGGCAGGGTATAAACAACATCTTGTGAAGAATTTCTTTGCTGGTTGTGGCTTTTGACATACCTTTTGTCTGCTTGTCAAGACACCTGGTCTGGTTCAGGGCATGAGAAGTTAGTCTCCTTTGTTAGTAAGTCATAAGAAGGAATTATAATCCTGTGTTTATTTTTCTGACCATTGCATGTGTTCGTGTGACTTTCTGAAGACTCTTCAAGTTCTGTTAGGTAATTTCATGCTGAGCTTTGTGACACTGTGACATGATAGTCTCAGATCTCTGTCTAATATGGAAATCCTAGTAATGAACCAGAAATGACACGATCAGTTATCTTGGAGAATATGAGTCCAGCTCTTGCTGTCTGTAATGCTTTGAGCTGTTGAAAAAGTGCTGGCTAAAATAAATTGTTAAAAAGACTTGAAATGTTTCAGCAGCTGACCTCTACTGAATACAAAACCTTTGTGGAGGATGTTTGCCTTCACAGTAAACCCATTGATGATGAAAGCCTTGCCTTGAACAGTTGACTATTGATTTGCATAGTGGCTCTTAAGAAATTGTAGAAATTGTAAGACCAAGCAGTGATGTTGTTGACTCTGTTTCAAGAAGAATGAGTGCTTAGGTAAACAGTACAGTGTGGTTCCCATTAATTTTGCAGAAGGGTTTTTATTTTAGGTAGCATGAAACATAAACACATCTCAAGTGAAAAACAGCCCTCTTCCACTTGAATTCAAGTTAGAGAAAAATTGAGGTGAAAAGCAAACAAATTCACAATTTCCTCATTCACTCACAAGGGATCTTCCTAGCTCTGACTTTGAAGGTAAAAATGTGTTTTCTACAAAGTCAGTAGCAGACCATCTGTGCACAAGGACCTACTTCACCCTTGCCCGGGTACTTCAGTACTGTATATAGTAAGCATGGAAGTTCAGCCCAAATATGGAAGATGACTTACTCTGATGATTGTGTTCTGCTCTCCGTTAGTTCTATGCCATAGCCAGAAGCACCTACCTTGCAGTCCTTTCCTTTCTGAATGCTCATGGAACAATTAATTGCTGTCAGATGGTGTGGCTGCATGTGTTTTAGCATTCCTGCAGTGTGCCTTTATGGTCACTTCATGCTATCACATTTGTTTAAAAGGAAATAAAACCTAAGGTCACTACTATGTTAAAAGCAGCACATCCCAAATAAATGTGGATTTTGTTTCCAGTGCTGCTTTTTCTGCTGTGAGTGCCCTTCCCATCCCTTTCTGACTGTATTTTTTCAGAGCTGTGGGATGAGATGTGGCAGTTACTGTGGCTGTGTCCAGATGTGGCTGGCTGAATTTCAGATGCTTCCTTGCTCTCTGAATCCCATAACTCGTTGAGGCAGCCACTGGCCTAGAATGAGGTACAACTCGGGAGCTGTAGTTGGGTCTGGATGTTGAAGCTCCAGCCAAGATCTTCTATGACAGAAACTCTTACCTTGTACTGGAAACCAGCCCTAGCAGTAAAAGAGTGTGGCGAGTCAAGGTGAGGAGCAGCCCCAGAGGTGACTTGGAATTTGCTGCTTCCTTCTGCCTTCCTCAGGCAGTGTGTTCTTCTGCCCCATGAGCTAACCCTCCCAGGTGAGAAGTTGATTTCCCAGGATTTGAATCTCCATTATTTCCAGCAGTACTCTCATTTATAATGTGCCCTCTAGTCAGTAGCCAAGTGACTATCAATGCCCGTTTCCTTTCTGCCCTGCCTGTGCTGGCATTCAGTGTCCACCTGTGAACCCACCATACAAGCAGGACAAGGACCTGTAGGATCATGTTCAGAGAAGGGCCACAAAAATGATCGGGGGGCTGGAACACCTCTCTTATGAGGACAGGCTGAGAGACCTGGGGTTGCTCAGCCTGAAGAGGAAAAGGCTACAGGGGAAGCTTATAGCAACCCTCTGATACCTGAAAGGGGCCTAGCAGAAGACTAGGAAAGATTGTTCACAGGGGTATGAAATGGTAGGGTGAGGGTTAATGGTTTTAAGCTGAAAAAGGGTAAATTAGGTCAGACATCGGGGAAAAAGTTTGATAATCTGAGTGTGATGGGTCCCTGGAACAGGCTGCCTAGAGTGGTGGTTGAGGCCCCATCCCTGGAGACATTCAAGGTCAGGCTTGATGGGGCTCTGGGCAATCTGGTCTGGTGAGTGATGGCCCTGCTTGTTGTAGGGATGTTAAACTAGATGACCTTTGGAGCTCCCTTCTAACCCTATGATTCTGTGATCCTTGGGTGGCTGCACGCTACAGATGCTGACGCTAATCCTATGTGTGCACAACAACCATATGGTAAAGCCTTCTCCCTTCCCTCCTGATTTCAGCTGGGGCTGTCGGGAGCCTTGGCTAAGTCTCTCCAGTTTCTCCCATGAGTAAGCCCGATGCAGTCCCTGAGAAACAGATAATGGCAGTTGTCCAACCTGTGCTTCTTGCACATCCGAGGGAGTGCCTTGCTTTGAGGATGAAGAGCTGTGGCTCCTAGTGTTTTGGGGTCAGTTCCCCTTAGTGTGAGTTGTGTTTATTCAGCCTGAATGTTCAGTGCTGCTGGCCTTCTTATTTCAGAAAGGCAGATGCGTTGCCCGTTGCTGAGCTATTCCAGGACATGCCCATGTGCTTCCATGCTTCGCTTTGGTGAGAATGCCCTACATAGAGTAGATGCAGACTTAACCCCTGAGCCTGAAGCGCCTCATCCTCTCCAGCATTGCCTGCTAACTGCTGGCACAGGGACAGATTTCACTGGTGGAAGGTGGCCGGTGCAGTAGTGCTGCAGCAGGGTGGGGGGAGATTTGCCCCAGTTTGTCTCCGCTGTGTGTGTGTGCAGTGAGGATGCTCTGAGCCCAGCACTCGCTGTGCTGTTGCCGTGGAGATTGCGTGCACTGTTGCTAGGCACCTGAAGCATCTTCCCTTGCACACTGCAATGCCATGAAATGCTCAACTTTCCTCATTCCTATCTCCTTTCTTTGATTTCACAGATATGGCTCCTTTGGCTCTTATCCTGCTTCATTCAGTAGAACTGCTGCGATTTCTCGGTGTTAACCCTATAAATCCTAAAAAAGCCTGTGTGACACCGCAGACAGGATTTATGGCAATGAATTCAGGGCAGAAGGAGTTAAAGTGGTTGGAGATAGACTACAGAGGAAATGATTTCTAGCAGAAAAACTACTTAAAATGTTCTGGCATTCATGGAAGGGGAGGTTGGTGGCTGCAGTCTTTTGTTCCATGTCTGATGGTTTATATGAATAAAAACACAGGCTAAAATATCACTATAAGGTAAGAAAATTGGCTGAAACTGGCCTAATTCATCTCATTGGTTATGATATCTGCTTCGCTTTTTAGTGCCCTCTGCTTGCGTTTACTGATTTTGGTGTAGCATGTGAATGATAATTTAGCCATGGAGTCTGCCATGTATAGTATTTTACTTATTTGACTTGAATAATAAAGACATCAGCCTGTATTTCTGGAGTATACTGCATTAATCAGACTTGCAGGAATGATCACATGGTACTCTATCGCCTTTCCCTGTTAGCTGCTGCTTGTCAGCAGCTGGCTGAGCTGTAGGCTGCAGGCCAGTATCTGCATACCCTTTCTCTCCAGAATATTTCAAGTATACTGTCTCACCATTGTGCATTTTGCTGCAGTTTGACAAACTCAATGGTCCTCCTGCATGTTAAGAAGATTATTTTAAATTTCAGAGCATTTGTATAGTTACTAGGCCATGTATGCATTTGAAGAATTCAGGTAGGCTCTCTGTTTTATACATCAGTGTGCTCGGGTTTTGTTCTCACTGTTTTTTTGCTGTGTAATGTCAGTCAGATCTACAGTTAGTTCTTCAACGTGCAAATATTTCTTGCTTCTTAAAATCTCTACCCTCTGCATGGGGGGAAGTGCTTGGAGGGTGAGATGCCCGATAACGGTAGCTAAACTGCATGATGAAGTGCAAAGCTGGGTAATTGATTATATCTTGCACAGATTTCATCGCCATGCAGCCAGAAGCAGTGAGTACAGTGTAGTTATAAATGCAAACCAGAAACTGTTCTGTTTAAAAGGTTCTTCGCTATTTTTGGTTCTGGAGAATCTGGCAGATGCTCTTTCGACATAGAATACTGGTTGTGGAAGAGAAAATTGATGCTTAGGTTGCATACAGGATTATATTTTATGCTGCTGCAGAATACATATGACTGTTTTGCATCATGTAGCTGCAGAATTCTGTTTTGATTTCATTTAGAATAACAGTATGGTTAAGTTTGTTGGGGTTGGTTTGCTGTCTGCAAACATTTGAGCAACTGTGATTGAGTATAAAATTGGCACCTTTTATTTGATGTTGGTTCTACTCAATATTGCCTGGTCCACCTTTCCTCCTCCATTCCCAACCCCAATATAACTCCATCCTAATGCAAGTACTGAAGTCTTTTAAAACCATAACTGAATTTTTGAAGACATGAAGTAGAATTTCTACCCTCACTACCAGAGCTGATTAATTTATTTGCAATAAAGCAGTATTGGACCTGGAAAAAAAATCCTGCCAGTAGTTGTGGGACAGGAGTGTCTCTCGTTTTTAAAAAAAAATTGTTTTACTTAGTGTTCAATTCTTTTAACTCATGTTACAAAATTGTCCAGGTGAAATAGTATCAGTGTTGTAAGAGCATTAGGGATCACCTCATGTTTGTGAATCATTATTATAATTTATCTTAAAATTATTGTTTCCTTTTTGATTCATAAAAAGAGGTTGTTTGACCAAGTATGTAGCAAGAGAAGAGGCTGGATTCTGTTTTTTGTATACACAGTGAGCACACTGTACCAGATATTTTCAAATGAAACTTTCTAACTCAGATGAAATACTGCTAACATCTTTTGGTAAAGCTTTTGCTATGTAGAGATTTTACCTACTTTGTGTTTTGCTGGTCAGTTCTATGCGGAATTGAATGGTGTCAAAACCAGTAAAAGTAGCTATGGGACACCCCCCC
>VZRI01007008.1:50782-66351 GCA_013397515.1 Upupa epops | reverse complement strand
ATCATTTTGCAGAAAGGTAATAGAGTAAGACTCACAGTAACAGCTACAGCATCCCCTGTGTGATGTTTACATCATTCTTAAGATGTATCAGTAAATGTTTGCAACTGATGGAGCAGTACAGGTAGACAGTGGTGATGAGAGCCTTTTCAGTGCATACACGAGGGACAAAGATTATATAAAAAATTCACTTGTAAACCAGGAAGATGCTTCCAGAGCAATTGAAATGCATTTTGCTTGGGATTTTGTCATCAGTGAAAGAGGTTCTTGCCTGGTGTCTGTGCCTTAGGTCACATGGAGTTACAGTCATGCTTGACCATAAATAAATGCGTGCCCCAGTTAAGCAAGATAATTGTACCATCACTACATGTCTTTTGAAAATAGAGAATACAGCCCAAGCTTCACCATGTTTTAAAGCAAGAAAGGCAGTTTGTTGAGTCCAACATAGATGTTCTTCACTGTTTGACTGGACTTATCCCGTTATTGTATTAGGATATTTCTATTGCAAGAGAAACAGCAAATTACTTAGGAATCCTAAATACTTAGTAATACAAAAGGTGTGGGGAAATCCCACGACCACCACTACTGGAAAAGGATCACCCTTAGTGCATGAGGATGACACTTCAAAGGCTGTACTGGCTTCTTAGACAAGATTATTTGAGCTAATAGTAAGTGAGGCATTCATGTCAATGGCTGCTCTATAGTAATTTTTAACTACTCTATATTACTAGTGGCTTTTTCAAAACTCACCCAGTGTAATGAGCACAGGCTCATTAAACAAAGATAGAATAGGCATTTCTTTAAACTATTTGTAAAGGGCAGTGTGAAAAGAAGGGGGAAGAAAATGTCCTATTATGGAAGAAGGTGAAAATGAAGTTCCTGCAGAGCACAGCACATGTAATATATCTGGGTAATTTTACATGAAAAGGATGTCTGATTTATTGGGGAGAATCCTGGCCTTGCTGACAAAGATGTAACAATATCCTGGTTTTGAAGGTTGAAGTAAGATAAAATCAATCTTGAAATGCCATGTGATGTGAATTCTTAGCACTGAGGCTTAGGAAGTGGGTTTGTTCCAAGGGGGATGGTGTGCACTTGATATCTCCTCTGTTCCCTCTGCAGTTGTACTCCTCTCAGGTACAGTTTTCCTCTCCCAGAAAGGATCACGTCTCTATGCCTGTGGGCCCACAATTGTTTGGTGTGGGTGTGAGCTTAGCCTCTACAGCTTCCCATGTCCTTTCTTTGTCTGGCCACTCGTATGTGACTCTGGCTCTATGTCAGAGTAACCTCAGTTGCCATGTCTTGGGAATTTCAGCTGGCTGCCATTGTGTGTGTGGCCAAGGGGAGAATAAGGGGTCAAATATGGACTGGTTTTCACTGTAGATGAATGATTTGGCTTCTGAGATCTGGAATGTGTTTTACTTTGCGTTTTTGGTTTCTTCTTTCTGAAGTATCTGAGGTCAATCCTGGCAATGCTGAGGGTAGTATCCCTAGCTTGGGAGGAGCCAGCAAGAGCTGGACAGCTGCTGTCTTGCTGCAAGCATAAGCATTACCCAGTTTGGGGGCCTGCCAAGATCAGAGAGCCTGCTATGATTTTACTTCTTGAGGTTCTCCCCCTCATTACTTTCCCCAATATGTGCTGTGTTCCAAGTACAGCACTCAGCTGGTTATGTTCCACCAGACTGAAGTTTCTGGTGCTTTGTCAGGATCTCTTGAGGTTTTAAAATCTTTATCTGCAAATTGCTGTAAAAAAATTGCATGCATGTAAATTAAAACAACTAATCTATGAGCTCAGATCTTTTGTTTCTCAGTACTTTAAAAAGACAACACAGAGCCTTCTATTGATCAGTACCATGAATAAAAACTGGAATTTTAGCAATGTGTTTTGAGACATATGCCCCATTTGTACTTCACATCCATCTGGTAGCAGAGCTGTGGTGAAAATCCAATGCAAAGGAAGCAAAACCCTGTCACTGTCTTCCTGCAGCAGAAAAATGCACAGTGTGCTGCAGCTTTGCACTTATGGTTTCAGATGATAATGAGCAGAAGGAATATTTCCAGGACCTTCTGCATTGAGCAGATAATTTAAAGCTAGATTCTGTCAGATGTCTGAGCTTACCCATAGGAGTATTAAGTAAAAAGTCAGAAACCTGCCTAAGTACTCACTGAAACCATTGCTTCACTGCCTCCTTTAAAATTTAGTAAAGATTAGGTGGAGCTGGGTGTGAAAAACAGCTGTGCAAACAGGTGGTGCTTGTCACTTCGAGGTTTACGTCCATGTTCGAGCAAACAGAGGCAAGCAAGGACAGAGCTGATGAGATCTGGGGACACTGACTTTGCTGGAACCACAGCCTCTTACCCTGGTGCTTGCTGCAGTACTTAGAAATGTGCAGTACTGGAAGCTCTTCATCCAGGAGCATAGGCCAGAGGAGTCATCTGTTTCTTTGTACTCAGGGGTTAGTGTGCAGACTCCAATCTTCAATCCAAAGACTTTGTCACCTTGAGAGGGGATAAAATCTGATGCTGATTGTTGTGCCAGAGAATTGAGGCTTTGTCTCTAATGCTCAAAATTGGTGCAGATCCAACCAGAAGCGTTGCATGTGTGCCTGTGGCCATGGAGTGCTATACTTTAGATGGTGAGCACCACAGCAGGGGATCTGCCAGGAGCTCTACAGCTGAGGACAGTCCTGTACAAGGGGCTGGGGCATGTGCAGGATGAGTCCCATATCAGATAAATGCTGTCTTCATAGTGGTAACTATGATAGTGTTCATAAAACAGTTAATAGTGTCTCTGTTTTGCTGAGGAATCACAAAACGCTTGAAAGATGCTTATGAATTAATATTTGGCATTCTTGAAGAATTGTTATATTTATCCCTACTGTGCAATTAGTAGGAAAAATGAGGCTAAATGGCATGCCAAACATTAAGTTCCAGACTAGATGTAGTGCTGAGCATAGGAACCATGACTCAGACATATTCTTCATTCAGATGTTTGAAATGGAAGGAACAACCTTATAGGGAATTCAGGCTTCAGTTCACTCTTCAGATATGTGGTTGTCTTCTACTTTCCACTTTTTTCTGCAGTGGAAATTAACCCCACTTTCAGCCATAGGAGGTTAAGCAGCACTGTGGATGCAGTTGTGCAGATGTCAGAGATGGGCTTCATTTCCCCTGGCCCTGAACATCTATCTACATCTGACTTGGTCCCTGTAGGCTCCTTGTGTAGTCAATGGAGAGAAAAAGCTGTGTGCTAACATGATTCATCTGACCTGTTTTAGCTGCCTACTTTAGAAGCAGATGAAGCATGCTCTAGAAACATTTTATTTCACCTGCCTGTCTAGGGTGATCCTGCTGTGGCAGGGGGATTAGACTAGATGATCTTTTGATGTCCCTTCTGATCCTTAATGATTTTATGATCTTAAAGGAGTACAAATGAAGAACTAAACCTTAGAGGTTGTCTGGACTGAATGAGGTGATGCAGAACTCAGGATGTAAGCAGCTCTGGTATGTCATCTGGCCCAAATGATGGCTTCCAGCAGTTTACCTTTTATATAGTGGGGTTTTGCATGTGGTACTTTCATTTCTTATGGGCTTGTGGCCCCTGTGTTTTAATGTTCATTAGATTTAACTACAGTTTTGGAGGGCAGACATGGGAATGACCCATTGACTTGGGTGAGTTCTCAACTTTCATTTTGGTTGAATGTGCCTTTTGCTTCAGGAAAGAGAGTAAATAAGGTCCCTTGTAAAATGTGGTGTTAAGACAGAACTTGGCTGGCAAGTTTGGATGCAAACAATAAAATACAGAATTGCTTCAGTGTTACTAGGGATGATTCTATGATTCTCACATTTTAAATCCTTTTTCACAAGGAGAACATAACTTTTTGTTCTTAAAAGTTGAACTCTGAGAGAAGAAATCCCATATCTCTTTTTATATCTTATTAAACTTTTGCATCTCACTCCTGTGAGTAGTGTGCATGTGCCTATGCTAAGCCAATAGCTGTGTCAACCAAAACTGTGCTGAGCTGAAGGCTACAATTACCTCTGTGTTCCAGGGACTGATCTGTTCTTCCCCTGTTCTTGACAGCTGCAGAATAACTGAACTTGGTTGTTTGCTGGGGCATGCTTGCAACCGTCTTATCAAATGTTAAGCAGATGAATATGTAAATAATTTTTAATGTTGCTTCCCTTGGATCTTTATTGCAGTTATGAGGCACTAGCTGAATGTGCTGTTGGTTGTTTAATTTGGAACTGACTTGATAGTTCTTTTCTTGCTGACTGCAGCATGGAAGACAATGAACTTCACTGTGAAATTTACCTAAAATAAAACACATGATCTATTAGACTTAACTTTAAAGAAGGCAGTTGTTTAAAACAGCTGGTTAAGTACACACATGTTCTGGTTGAGAAATGGCATAATGTGACAAGAAATTATCATTTTAAACTGAATGGCTGACAAATACTTAGGTAGTGGCAGATAATTTCCTTCTGGCACAAGGTGCTGAATACCTGAGCCTTCTTTCTATCAGAAATGATGTATTGTGCTTCCTTGAGAAAGAAGATACATTCACTGTCTTGCTGGACTCATTGCCCCCTTCTGAGATTGCTGCCTAAGTCCACAGATGAAATTACAGTGGCTGTGCAAACAGGTTTGATTCATCCACAGATTTCGGAAGGATTCTGAAATCATGTAAGAATAAAAAAATTCCAAGGTAATGTATTCATGCCGGGGACCTGCCCTGCTATAGGGACCAGGAGAGTTGAATTTTTTAGCTGGGATGGAGACCAGCTGCTGCAGTGAGTTTTCTTGCGAAGGCTGGGCTTTAGATTATATTTTACTCATCTTCATGAATGTCTGCCCAATGAAGCATGGAAGTGTTTGGCTTTCTGTCTCTGCTGCCGAAGATGAGGTCAATTCATGCAATTTCCTTGCACTCCATTTCTCTGAACTTTCACAACTGCCCTCTGAGGACTGCAGAGTCCCCAGCCCCAGGGCCTGCCAGTTTTGGAAGATTCTAAATGTCAAGTCTAATCTCAGTTTTCATTTTTAAAACTACCAAGTTGCTTGACTTTCTAATTGCATAAGAAAATGGAGTTTTCCCCAGTAAGTGAATTATTGGTGCTGTTACATTTCTGGGCATCAGGTGGAATAAGCTTTAACTATTACATATTCCTGTAACAATAAAAAGAAGTATGATGTCTTCAATTGCACCAATTAAAACAGTTAAACGGTAACTTTGCTATTTCTTATCTCTATACAGGTCTGTTCTCTAGATTCCAGCATCAGGAGCTCTCTATAGCCTGCCTTGATGGTTCAAACACCAGGACAATTTTGTATTGTTTAGTAGCTGATGTGACAGCTCCTCATAGAAAGGACCCAAGAGCCTGTGGAAAAAGCAAGGACCAGGGACAATAAAGTAGCTGAACCAGTGGCAGTGTAGTACAAAGAGCAGTTGTGGGTATTTTTCCAATCTGTCTTCTGGCTGCCCCATTTGAAGCCATTACTGGAACAAATACCCAAGAGTCTATCCAGAAACAGAAGGGGTAGGTAGCAATATGGTGTGAAATGTTTACTGTAGGACTTCTAAATCCTTTTGAAAATGTGGGAAAAAAACACTTTATCCTCTTCCATGACCTCCCATCTCTTCCTTCAAGGCTTCCTCCCTTGGTGCAGATAGTCTTTAACCACTTCCTGAGCCCTGCCACATGTCAGCTCATCACTTTTAGCCACAGAGCTGTCATTTCTGCCTGCCTTCACTACATCAGGTATTATCAATGACTTCAAAAGTGCTAGTATATTTTTAAGTTGCTTGTATATTTTAATGTCCCATTGCTTTATAATGTGATTTGCCAGCAAACCCCACCTATGTCAGAAGGTGAGGATATCTAGGCTTTAGCACATTCAGTCGGATTTAACTACCTTTCCAGGAAAATATCTAAAAGTGATTTCTGTTGCTAGATGTCTTGAAAATTAATGCGCTATCTCAGGGTGGCTGCAGTATTTTCTTATCGCTCATAACATAATCTTACTGAAAAAAAATATGCTTAGTGAGGATTCTTCCATTAGTCTATCAGGAAGGCTGTTACAGAAGTACGTGAGTCATGTGAAGCCATGTGTCTCGGTGCATGTTTGCAATCCTAATTTTAGTCAGTCTACTTTATTCTGCTCTGTCAAAATCGGGAAACCCTGTTACAGCTATGTGATGGTTTAAATCAAAAAGATTCTCCAGATATAATTAAGGGAATCAAATAACCTTTAACTGTATTCAATTATGGATCACAAATATTTCCATCATCTAAGTTTTTTGAGAAGGTACCTATACTTTGGGTTCTGTGACCGTTTACAGACCCACTAGGTCTAGCAGACTTTGTAGCAAACCCTGTACACATATCTGAATGTGTGCCCAACATTTCCCATGCATTTTCCTGCTTGAAAGTCATTGTTGCTATTTCTACTGTGTTCTGCCTGCATATGTCCTCTTGAGGCACAGTGGCAATGTAGATAACAATTTCTTGACTTCCTGCAAATTGTCCTGTTTACTGTTAATTTTTGACAATGCTGCCTCCATTGGATTTGTATCTGACCTCCTCTTGCACTAATGAATTTAAACCCTTTGTCCTTCATAAGTAGAGGATTTGATCCTTATTTTGCAAATCGTGCTAGTCTTGCTCTCTAGCTGATCAGTTGGCCTCCATGAACTCAGTGCTAGGTGAGAAGTGTCAGATTCAAATATGACATGGATCCCAGTTTAACAGAGATCTTGAGCGTGTACTTGAGTTCAAAGCATGTGCTTCAAAGCTTTGTATAGCTTAGGGCTTAAACATGTATTCAGTGCTTTATCAAACTGAATGGAGCTAATGTACAAAGTTACTTTTCTGTTGGACAGTATCGTTAACTCAAGGTCCTGCTCCATGATCCTTATCTGAAGATTATACCACCCCAAAGACCTGTTGAAGTTCACTGTAATGGTGAGGTTTGGTGCTAGAGTTTGGGGTTAGCACACTTTCCTATCTAGATACTTGTGCATACTTCCATTTACTTCAAGATGTGCATCTGCCACAGTCCCACACTGTAAGAAACACCCAGGAGATTTTGTTGCTGTGGTAGGTGAAAGAAAAGGGGAAATGGGACTGACAGAGATGCCTATATAGATACAAGCTGAAGTGAATATGGACTGGGGCAGGAGCAGGACCTGAAGTGAAACATCAGCTACACAAACCTGAAATGGGCAAAAGAAACTGATAGCCTTCATAAAATTGTTATTAAATGGCACATCTGATGGCAGTGCAAGAGGCTTTTTACAGTATTAGTTACTTCTTATTAGATTTGTGATATGTGCTAGATGAAAACAGTCTATTTAAACTACTGATATTCTTGCTCTAACTTGTTTTGGGGTCCTGTGTGGATTATGCTCAGTGTTGAGAGGACACACTCACTCAGCCTCTTTTCTTTCTTCCTAGAAATCGTGTTCTGATTTGCCAGCCATGGCATGTCATTCCTAGGCTCTTACTGTGTTTTTTGTCTAAAAAGGAACAGACTTAGCATTTCTGGACTTGTGTTTCTCTTCAAATACCCATGTTGGAGGAATGAACTAAACTTACAAAATCTTCTTTGCAGATGAGACTTCTTGCACTTTTCCTTTCCTCGCAAGCACATCACTGGCCTGCTAGCACAGGTTATCCCAGAGCAAGATGTTTTGCCCAACTGTCAAAGAGGTTCCAAGCAGCAGTGAGTGAATGCAATGGTTAAAGAAACAAGACCAACCTGTCTCCCTAGTGTGCAGTCTGCACAGGGAATATTTGACTCATGCTTTGGACTCCCGTTCTGTGTACTTCCTTGCAGCTGTATCGTATCTCACATGCTTACAGAACTGTGGTGCAGGGCTCCTCCCAGCTTGGGATCTCTTACAGTTGCAGCTGTTCTGTGACCAGCTGTCAAGTGTGGCTGAAGTTGCACTTCCAGGGCCCTGGAGCAGGAGAAATGCTGGGGTGTGGTCCAGAAGGAGACTCCTGTGCTGCAAAGTCTTCTAAAATATCTCAGCAAAATCTTAATGCCAACGAGCATCATCTCACCTCAAGGTCAAGAGTGATGAATATGGGTTCTCATCCTCTGGGTTAGTGAGGAGCTGGGGAAAGGTGTTTGAAATCTCTCCCTCTTGGCCTTGTTTCTTCACATATGCCCTCTTATTCCATGGCTCTTTTTCCCTTTCTGTCTGCCAGCACCTTGCTCTGTGCTGATGGAAGGAAACTCCCTTGCTGCCATTGCACTTGTCATTGAGGTAAACAGAGATTTTCTGCTGTTGACATTGGTCCAGAAGCTCTACAGTCTGGTAGAAGTTTCATTTTAAAAACAAAGCATATTTTCAGTTATATGCAATGTTTGGCTCTGGTAGCAGAGAGCCCTAGCAGGTGTCTTTAAGGCCTATAGAAATGAGACAGCAATCCCCAAGTGGAATATGCAGTGGGCTGGCTGCTCAGCTACGGGAAGCTGTCCAGCCTCTGCTGGATTTGTCCTAGGACAAAGAGATTAACAAAAAAAAACAACAAAAAAAAAGTCACTTGTTTTCTTTCTAACAAACAACGTGCCCTTTTCTGTCTCTCTGAAATCTCTCCAGCCCCGTCTTGCTGCATCTTTCTCCTTCTCTTCTTTCCTGACCTAATCCCTAATCTTGTCCCTCCTGCTCCTGGGAGCAGACCTACAAACATGCCAGTCACTTGGCTGGAGTAGCTCAACAATTTCACCTTCTTGCCACTTAGATATTCCAAGAAGCAAATGCTGTCTTTGTTTTTGCGAATGGCTGGTAGAACACTTGCAAGAGGCAGATGAATGCCTGTGGCATATGCATAGGGCAGCTCTGTGCTGGCACCAGCAAGTTGCATAGGAGACATGCTGGAATGGTGCTGATGGAGTGATCCTGTGAAGCTGGACTGCAAGTGGCATTAGGAATTGCATGAGAGCCACAAGAACCTGCAACAGCCCTAGGGCAGGTCTTGTTCTGGACTGCATGCACTGGCTAGGTGTTTGCCAGTCGTGAGTGGGAAACTCTATCCACAAATCCTAATGCCGAACCAGTCAGAGCTCTTCCTGACGCTAGTTGTGACTGGATCATCTTGCACGTACATCAAGCGTATTGCTGCAAGAAGAGTGTCTTGTGAGCCAGCAGAGAAGGCTTACATGGGGAGTATTGCCAACCTAGTGTAGACTGAGTTAGGAAATGAAAAGTAAAGTGCTTTACTATCTGATTTTTTCAATTTGATAAAAAAAATGAGCAGATAGTTAAAGAAGACAGTTAATGTGAAACAAGTAGGGAAGGTAATGGAGTTAACTGAGGATTAAAATTAATGTTGAATAATGTGTTTGTAGTTATTTGTATTTATCCTAGTTTCTGTCAGTCAGGCTTTATTAATGACATACTCAGCAGATATGGTTAAAATGAGGACTTCAAGCAAATAGCACTATCTTCTATTAAAAAAGAGCTTTGAAATATAAAACACAGCAGGAAACACAGGTGTTGGAAGAACTGTAGGCTGCGAAAGCCATCATTAGATTATTTTCTGCCTTCAATGGTTCTGATTAACTGATTATTATTCTGAACGCTGTTCCAAAAAAGTAGGAAGTCTTGCTATGGGTATTGAGATACTTCTATGTAACAGCGCATTGCTGAGGTAGGAGAAGGTTCATTGCATGAGCATAGAATCATAGAATGGTTTAGGCTGGAAGACACCATAGAGATCTTGTGGTTCCAACCCTCCTGCCTAGGACAGGGACATTTCTCACCAGACCAGGTTGCCCAGAGCCCCCATCCAACCTGGCCTTGGACATTTCCGGGGAGGGAGCATCCACAGCTTGTCTGGGCAACACCACCTTCACAGGGAGGAATTTCTTCCGAAGATCTAATCTCAATCTTACTTCTTTTAGCTTGAAACCATTCCCCTTGTTCTATGACTAGAGTCACTCATGAAAAGTCCCTCTTCAGCTTTCCTGTAGGCCCCTTTACGTGCTACAAGCCTGCTATAAGGTCCCCTCAGAGCTCTCTCCTCTCCACTCTGAGCAGTCCCAATTCTCTCAACCTGTCCTCATTGGAGGGGTGTTCCAGCCCTCTAATCATCCCTGTGGCCTCCTCTGGATTCACTGTAACAGTTCCATGTACTTTTTGTATGGGCACTCCAAAACTGGATGTGGTAATCCAGGTGAAATCTCACAAGAGCAAAGAAGAGAGGGGAGAGCTTGCTTGATCATCTTTTGATCCAGCCCAGGATGTTGTTGGCCTTCTGGGCTGCCCTCACACATTGCTGGTTCATGTTGAACTTCTCATCTACCAAAACCCCCAAGCCCTTCTCCTTGAGACTGTTCTTAATCCATTCACCACCCATCATGTATTTATGCTTGAGATTGCTCCGACCCAGATGCAGGACCTTGCAATTGGTCTTGTTGAACCTCATGCAGTTTGGACAGGCCCTGTTCTGAATCCTGTCGGGGTCCCCCAGATGACCTCTCTTCCCTGCAATGTGTCAACCACACCGCGCAGTTTGGTGTCATCGTCAGACTTACTGGGGGTGCAGTTAATGCCACTGCTCATGTTGCTGACAAAGATGTTAAATGGCACTGGACCCAAAACAGCCTTCTGATGAACATCGCTGCTAATTGATTTCTGCTTGCACATGGAGCTGTTGATCACAACTCCTTGAGTCTGACCATCCAGCCAATTCATTATCCACTGAGAAGTCTGCCTGTTAGATACATGTTTCTATTTTAGAGACAAGGATGTCATGCTGGACAGTGTCAAATGCCTTGTAAAAGCCCAGGTAGATGACTGCAGCTGCTCTACCCTAATTCATCAGTGCTGTAACCCTGGTGTAGAAGGCCACCAAATTTGTTGGGCATGATCTGCCCTTAGCGAAGCTGTATTGGCTGTCACCAATCATCTCTTTATCTTCCCATAAACTGCCATATAAATACTTGGTTACAAAGTTATAAATACTTGCTGATGCTTGGTTAGAAGCAGCATCATTCATTTTCATGAATGAAATTGGGAATCCTTACCTTTCTAATGTGAATTATGAAATTAAATGAGTGTCTCGTTCTGAAACAAGAGAAAGCTTTCATTAACTGTGCTGTAATTAAAATTAAGTGATAAGGAAATTCACCTGGGGTAAGAAAACAATAAAGTACTGATTAGAAGGATTTAGGGGTCGAGTTTTACCTGTGATAAGTCAAAAATAGTTAAAATTTCATATATATGCTGTATTTTATATTTTTGTAACCTGAGCACATTTGTCAGTGTGTGCCACAGTCATTACTTGGCTGGATGAAGGGTTTTGCTTTGTTTATAAATTTAAACAAGAATGGTTAACATCTGCCTTCACTTAAGAATTCTTTAATCAGTGCTACATGCTGGCTCTTGACACTACAAAGAATATCTACTTACAGAAGAGGAGCATTCTGAAAGTAGTTTGCTTTTAAGTGTTACACCACCATTGCCTGTTCCTGCGGAAGTACAGAGAGGGCTGCATCAGCTGAATAATACAAATTCAAAATTTGGAAACTGGATAGAATAAACATAAAGGTTTGTGATTTTTCTGGACCTGATGTTCTAATTACGAATGAACATGTAATAAAGGAGATCTGCTAGCTCTAAAGCTGTGGAGGAGACCAACCTTAAAGTCTCATAATTTCAGTGTGATGGCAGATCATTATTTTCTTTTTTTACGTTTTAGATGACACTTAGGGAGTTGTGTAAGCTCATTTGTTGGTCATAAATTAAAATTAAAATTTTAATCACTACACAGTGTAGCAAGCCAAAACCAGAAAAATAATCTATGAAATGCAACCATTCACTTTTTTGCCTATGTTAATGTAAAAATTAAAATATAGTCTGTGTGATCGCTTATTGCAGTTAGACACTGGATAATGTATTCTCCTAATCACCTAAGAAAGCCCCAAGTTTCTTCTAACTAACAAGAGCGTCCTTTGAGAAAGTGGTTTTATAAAGTGCAAATGCAAAATGGAGATAGCATAGGAAACCTTGTTTTAATTAATCTTACTAAATAAAATAATAATTAATTTCAGTGATACAAATCAATCTTTGTACTTACTACTTTTGCAAGAATAACCTGTAAATACACGTGCTGATAAGAGTGGACTCTGGAGGAGCCTGGGGAATGGGTAGGGAAGTGGTAGCCCAGGCTGCAAGCTCACTGCATCACTGCAAGAATTTCACACTTGCAGGGAAGACAGCTGTCCAGGACAGAGACTGATGATGCAGACCCAAGACAGCTTCTGCAGGGGTTATGAAATCACACTCTTAAGTCCCCTTATGAAAGTAGCCCTTTTATTAGAAAAGTTTTAAACTAACCCAAATTGGAAAGCAACACTTAGTTTCTAATTTAATTTGAAGTAAAAGGTTTGTTATAGCCAAAAATGGGTTTGACTTTTTTCACCCATTTCCATAAGAGAAATAAATCTCATAATGTGCTGGTTTAACATTATGGTTGTTTACTGGTTTGTACATTGGTTTGTTCTGCTTTAACGTGTCATTAATTCCCAAGAAATCCATCAGAACTTCTGAAGAGCTTCTGAATAAGTTTTTCTTTGCCAGATTTGACAGCAGTTTAATCCTCAACTTTCTTAAGAAGTATTTTCTTTTTATGGAGGTGCCTTGTTGGGAGGTACAGCTACTAAGGTTATTTCTCCTTTTCCTTCTGGCTATGTGAAGCTGAGTTTCCTGTGAGCATAGTAGTGGTTGGTTTGAAAAGGATGAGCAGAGGAGGAACTGTGATGCAGTGGTCTGGAGCTCCTAGGCCTGATTCTGTCTTTTGCGCTAGGTGAGCAACAATCTGCTTTGGGTGAGATTTCTGTCATCGCAAACTAGAAATAACTGTGCACAGCATTAGGTTTGGGTGCTGCAGTCTAATGTCTCTGTGCAAGAGAAAGTTTGAGCTTTCTGTTTGGGAAGACCTGTTTCATGGCTGACTCTAAGACATAAAACACTCAATAAAAGAAACAACAGCAAAAAAAATCCTCAGTAAAACTAGTGTACTAAGAACTACCACAAACCATGTATGTTTCCTCCCATGTTTCTTTACCTGCTCTTCACAAGCAAAGACTGTATCTCCTTAGCCGCGTGGCAAATAATTAAAATTGCTGCCATGCTGTGTCCATGAGATTATGCTGATTAATGGATGGTAGTGCACTTGGGAGAGGAGGAAGGGTTCTCTTTGGTGTTCCCTTCCCCATTTCTGGAAATGCCATGGCAGTGCTATGTTCATGATCTCACTGTAATTTAAACAAAATTGAATACTTGTTCTCAAATTGTTTCCTCAGCTCCAGAGGAAAAGCTCTAAAAGGTCTCTGGCACTTGAAGAGGCTTCATATCTAGAAAAAGCTTGCTGGAAGTAGGGGCTTCACTTTGTTGGGACATGGGACACTGACAGCATTCAAGGCAGAAGTAAAACTATACACAAAGCAGCAGAGGTGGCCACAAGAGAGGGCAGCATACATGGAAAGACTTAAGATGTCACAGGAGGAGTTGTTTTATATTAGAGTACTGTGAGGTTTTACTTTCTCTTTAGTAAAAATGGCACTTAATCTCTATAAGAGCAGCTTGTACCTGTTTAGGGCACACCTCACACTGCTGAGTCTCACTTTCGTGTCTAAAATTTTTGTTTAAGCAGACATAGCCTGATGTAAACTGTCAATATCCCTTGGTCTTGGATTGACAGTGAGTGAGGGGTGCACGCTGGATTTGGTGTGGATATGTGATGTGGCTGTAAAATGAAATGTTTGAGACATGCAAAAGGATTTCTGAGAAGTGAGTATAAAAAAGGTATAGATGGGGATATCTAACAAAATCCTCAGAAGTGCCTCCTATGTGGAAGAGATTAGGGGACAGTCTTGAATGCCTTTATACTAATGCGCAGAGCAGGAGGAGCTGCAGGTCTGTGCATGCTTGCAGGGTTATGATGTCATTGGTATCACTGAAATGTGGTGGGATGGTTCTCCCGATTGGGATATAGGGATAAATGGATACAGATTCTTTAGGAAAAAACAGGCCAGGGAGAAAGGTAAGGGGTTGCCCTCTACATCAAAGACCAACTTGAATGCATGGAGATCCCCATGAAGAGGGAAGAACAAACAGCTTATGGATGAGGATCAAAGGGAAACCAGGTAAAGGGGAATCACAGTGGGGGTTTGCTACAGGCCACCTGACCAGAATGACCTGGAGGATCAGACCTTTCATAAACAGATAAGACAGCTTCAAGTTCACAAGCCCTGGCCATCATGGGGGATTTCAACCACCCAGATACCTGTTGGAAGGACAACAGAGCATGGCACCACCAATCAAGGAGGTTCCTGAGTCTGTTTGGGATAACTTCTTCATCCAAGTGATAGAGGAACCTACAAGAAAGGGCGCTGTCCTGGACCTTATCCTCACCAACAAGGAAGGGCTGGTGAATGAAGTGAAACTCAAGGGCAGTCTTGGCTGTAGTGATCATGAAATGGTTGAATTTAAGATTGTTAGGGTACCTAAGAGGATGCATAGTCTGCTTGCAATCCTGGACTTCAGGAGAGCTGATGTCACCCTTTTCAGGGATCTCCTTGGCAGGGTATCATGGGATTAAGTCCTGGAGTGAATAGGCACCCAATAGAGCTGGTTGCTATTCAAGGACCAACTCCTCCAAGCCCAGGAGCAGTGTATTCCAAGAAAGAAGAAGGTGGGCAAGAATGCCATGAGGCCAGCATGGACTAATAAGGTGCTCCTGGACTTACTTGGGTGCAAGAAGACTATAGGTAGTGGAAGCAGGGACAGGCTGACTGGGAGGAGTACAGACAACTTGTCCATGCAGCCAGGATTCAGATTAGAAAAGCAAGAGCAGAGATAGAATTAAGTCTGTCCAGAGGAATAAAGGGAAACAAGAAGGGTTTATTTGCAACTATCAGTATCAAAAGGAAAGCCGGTGATGACATAGAGCCTTTCTGGAGGGAAAATGGAGACTTGGTCACAGGTAATATGGAGAAGGCTGAGGTACTTAATGACTTTTTTGTCGCAGTCTTCAGTGACAAAGGCTCTGGCCACTCCACTCAAGTCCCAGTAGGCAAAGATAGAGACAGGGTGAAGGATGATCCAACCACTTTCAGTGCAGATCAGGTTTGAGACCATCTGAAGAACCTCAGTACACAAGTCCATGGGGCCTGATGAAATCCACCCATGGGTCCTGAGGGAACAAAGTTGCCAAGCCACCAGCAATCATATTTGAAAGATCATGGCAGTCTGGTGAAGTTCCTGCTGTCTGAAAAAGGGGAAACATCACTCCCATCTTTAAAAAAGGAAAAAAGGAAGAGCCTGGAAGCTATAGGCCAGTCAGTCTCACCTCTGTGCCTGGCAAGATCATGGAGCAGATCATCATAAAGGCCCTGCAGAGGCATCTGGAAAATGAAGAGGTGATTGGTAACCAACAGGGCTTCATCAGAGGCAAATCCTGCCTAACTAATTGGATGACCTTTTCTGGTGGTGTTACAGCACAGGTGGACAAGGGAAGAGCAACCAACATCATCTGCCTGGACCTGTGTAAAG
>VZRI01007008.1:271-50634 GCA_013397515.1 Upupa epops | reverse complement strand
ATGACACCAAGCTGTGTAGTGTGGTGGACATGCTGGAGGGAAGGGAGCCATCGAGAGGGACTTGGACAGGACTGAGGTGGGCCAGTGCCAACCTCATGAGATTCAACAAGGCAAGTGGAAGGTCCTGCACCTGGGTTGAGGCAGCCCCAGACACAAATACAGGCTGGGTGGGGAACAGGTTGAGAGCAGCCTTGAAGAGGACTTGGGGGTGTTGGTTGATGAAAAACTCAGCATAAACCGGCAATGTTCGCTTGTGGCCCAGAAAGCCGACTGCATCCTGGGCTGCATCAAGAGGAGCGTGACCAGTAGGTGGGGGGCGGGGATCTTACCCCTCTGTTTTTCTCTCATGAGACCCCATCTGAAGTATTGCGTTCAGTTCCGGAGCCCCCAACACAGGAAAGATACTGAAGTGTTGGAACATCTCCAGAGGAGGGCCACGAGGATGATTGGAGAGCTGGAGCAGCTCTCCTGTGGAGACAGACTGAGAGAGTTGGGGCTGTTCAGCTTGGAGAAGAGGAGACTCCGGGAAGATCTTATAGTGGCCTTCCAGTACCTGAAGAGGGCTAGAGAAAAGAAGGGGAGGGGCTGTAAACAGCTTGTAAACAAGGGTTTGTACTGGTAGGACCAGGGGTAATGGTTTCAAGCTGGAAGAGGGTAGGTTTAGACTGGAAATCAGAAGGAAGTTTTTCATGATGAGAGTTGTGACACTGGAACAAGTTGCCCAGGGAGGTTGTAGATGCCCCCACCCCAGAGGTGTTCAAGACCAGATTGGATGAAGCCTTGAGCAACCTGGTCTACTCCCTTATTGGCAGTGTCCCTGCTAATAGCAGGGGGGTTGTAACTAGATGATCTTTAAGTCCCTTCCATTCTATGAATCTATAAATCAGATTGAAAGGATAGTTATTCATTCTTTCTTTCAGACCACTACAAGGGATAAAAATTATACATTTACTTCATCATATTATGAAATTCACCCTTCAGTCTGCAAAAATGAAACAAGAACTGGTGACTTTTCAATATGTATTGAATGTTTTATTGTAGTATCTGCTGTCCCTACAGCAACTGTCCTCCAGAAAATGTAAATAATGTTCTATTCCTAAACAAGAATGTGCGCTGAATAACCTTTGTACCTTAGCAAACTGCCAAATCTGCAGTGAAATCTGGTTGCCAAGTAATGTATTTGGTTTGCAGCACCTGGCTGTGGATGGGGAAAGCAAGAACCTCCAGCCCTGAGGGACTGCTCTGTGACACAGGTGTGGATTCCACCACAGCACCTTACTGATAATTGGAGGGCAGCTTTTTACTATAGAGTGGTGCTCAGGGCTAGCCAATTTGGTCTTCTCTATTATTTTCATGCTTGTTTTTAGAAGCAAATAAGCCTCTCAGAACGATTTTTTTTTTTTAAAGTAGAATGGAAAAGGAGGAAAAGAAAAAATATCCTCCTATGATGGAAAGTCCACTGCAGTAGCATCTACCAACACCAAGAAGAAAGAACACAAACTGTGTGGGCTTTTCAGAATAGTTTTTTTCCAATTTGTTTCTAATGTAGAAGTTGTGGTAAATCGTTAGAGGATGAATGTATCTTAAGAAGTAATGATGTTCTAATATGTAAATCACACTATATCCTAAGTGTCACGCTCTATCATTTTCTCTGTCATCAGAGCTGTTTCAAAACATATTTTCAGCTGTAGCAACCACAGTGGGTATTTTAAAAAAATCTTTTCTATCATATTCTGCTGCTGATTCAAAGGAGGAAGATGGTAAGGCCAGCTTTCAAACTGATGCATCCTGTCTGCTTTAATGAAATCAATGTTACTCTCCACCTACTGTGGCCTGGGGGTTGTCTTTGTGAACTCTGTATCAGAAGAACATTTTCTTATTACATGCACTTGAAAACTATTTTCTGTAATCAATATTCTGTTTTCTCTTAAACTTGCATTTAGTAAAACATTCTCAATAATTTTTCCCCTAAAAATTTTAGTGGCTATTAGTGGTGAGAGACATATATCTGAAATTATTTTTCCCCAGTAATACTGTTTTGTCTGTACTATGGCCCTCATAATTCTGTTCTTAACATGGTGACATTCTTGAGGTTACACCTAAGATAAATTTATCTTGATGTGTGCTAGGTTATTTATCCATGGAAATATAGGTAAGCAAATCCTGGCTGTTGCTTTAGCTGTGCACATGCTAGGAAATCTGTTGGCAACAAACACAGCACATGGTGAAAAGTTAGTTGCCCTGATTCTGTCTGTTCCAGAAAGTCAGAGAGACAAAGGCATCCCCAACTGCCCCGAACCAGTGGTGCTGACTGTGACGCATGTGGGTGTGCTCCGCTGGCTGGTGCAGCTGATACCATATGCAGCACTCCTCATCACTCTTTATAAAGTTAGGCTCTCACACAGCCAATTTTGCACTGAACCAAGCGGTGTTTCAGTGGAAATGTGACTCCTCAAAATACACTTTCTATGCTGCACTAAAGGTCATCTCGTCTGTTGTTTTTCTCCTTGTATGTGGTCCAGCATTGTAAAAACTAGCTGCACTGATTGTGCAGGCAAAGAACCATACAGTGTAGCTATAGGAACAGAAACATACCTGTGTCCCTTTCATACCCATGTGTTACCTTCAGAGCTGCCCAAGGGTTTATCAGCAGACTGACAAAAATCGCCATCCTCCTTCTCTGCTTCCCCCAGCAATTTCTTGTTGTGGATATTTTGGTTTTGTCTAGTAGTGGTCTGCAACCTTGAATTGTGCTAACAACATGCATCAGATTGATGGCCATACTGTACGGGGTGGGTAGCAGGGGTGCCTTAGTGTAGCCAGCTCTCCTCATGGAGATTACAGACATTGATTTCCATCTGCTCTGAGCATCTACAATGTGTTTCCTGGCTATAGGAATGTTGGTTCCCAAAGCTGAGCAGGTTTCCACTTGGCAATCATCCCTCCACCCCCAGCATCAGAGCTATAAAGACATCATCATCAGGGTAACTTGCTTTGGCTCCATAACGTTATTTTCCTCTACCACATTATATTGGTACCCAGATTGGTACTTTTGGAGACTTCGTGAGTGCCTTATAGCTATCAGTCCAATAGCACAGTCATCTCTTCTACTGGCTAATCAGAAGAATGACTATTCAGTGTTTTGTTTTTTGGAAAAAAACCCCCAAAACTTCAAACATTAATTAAGCTTGATGTGAGCTAAGCATGGAATTTCAAGACAGCAGTGGGAGAAGCAGATCCATTTGCAGGACAGTAGGCTATGAAAAGATATCTCTTCTTGGCAGAGCAATCTTGGCACATTCAAAACTTACTCTTCAATTTGCCCCACATGTTGCTGTCACACTGCACACCATCCAGCAGCCCTGGTCCTTTCTTCTAAACCCTTTTTGTTGGTGACTTTACTGATGGAGATGGTGAACCTGTAATTCTGCCTTCTTTGCCTCAGTCTTTTATAGTCAGACCAGTTATCCTCAGGGGGTATTCAGTCACCTGAGCTGGAAGATAGGGTTGGAGATCAGCATAGTCCCCTCATAATCCAGGAAATAGTAGTGTATGAACCTCTAAGCCAGCTGCACATTCATTAGTCTATGAGGCTGGATGAGATCCACACAAGAGTGCTAAGGTTGCTAGCGGTGGAGCTTACCAAGCCTCTCTCCATAATTTGTCATCAGTCCTTGTTAATGGGGGAAGTCCTGGGTGAATGGAAACTTGCCAGTGTGACACCCATCTACAAGAAGGGCAGAAGGGAGGATCTGGGGAACTAGAGGCCTGTCAGCCTGATCTCAGTACCAAGAAAGATTATGGAACAGCTCATCTTGGAGGTGATCACGTGCAGGACAATAGGGGGATCAGGCCCAGCCAATGGGTTCATGAAAGGTAAGTCTTGTTTAACCAAGCTGATTTCCTTCTATGATCAGGTGACATGTGTAGTGGATGAGGGAGAAGTGGTGGATGTTGTCTGTCTGGACTTCAGGAAGGTATTGGACGCCATTCCCCACAGCATTCTGGAGAAGCTGGTGTCTCATAGCTTAGACAGGTGGACTCTTCACTGGGTTAAAAACTGGCTGGAAGGCTGAGCCAGAGTTGTGGTGAGTGGGGTTAAATCTAGTTGGTGACTGGTTACAAGCGGTGTCCCTCGGGGCTCAGTTTTGAGACCAGTCTGGTTTAACAGTTTAACATCTTTATTAATGCCCTGGATGAGGGGACCAGATGCACCCTTAGTAAATTTGCAGATGAGACAAAATTAAGCCACAGTGTCAATCTTCTCGAGGGTAGGGAGGTGCTGCAGAGGGATTTGGACAGGCTAGAGCAGTGGGCTGAGGTCAATGGGATGAGGTTTAACAAAGCCGAGTCATGCACTCCGGTCACAACAACCCCCAGAAGCACTACAGGCTGGAGAGCTGCCTGGCGGAAAAGGACGTGGAGTGTTGGTTGACAGCCAGCTGCACATGAGCCAGCAGAGTGCCCAGGTGGCCAAGGCCAATGGCATCCTGGCCTGTACTGGGAATGCTGTAACCAGCAGGAGTAGGCAGCTGATGGTGCCCTTGTACACATTGAGTACTGTGTCCAGTTTTGGGCACCACAGTATAAGAAGGACATTGAGGTGCTGAAGTGGGTCCAGAGAAGAGCAAAGAGGCTGGTGAGAGGTCTGGAAAATACGACCTATGAAGAGTAGCTGAGGGACCTGGGGTTATTTTGTCTAGAGAAGAAGAATCTGAGAGAAGAATTTACTGCTTTCTACAACTACCTAAAAGGAGGTTGTAATGAGGCTGGTCTCTTCTCCCATATTACTAGTGATAGGACAAGGGGAGATGGCCTCAAGTTGCACCAGGGGAGGTTTAAATCGGATGTGAGGAAGAAGCTCTTTACTGAGAAAGTGGTTGGGCACTGGAACAGGCTGCCTAGGGAATTGGAGTCACTGTCCCTGGAGTTGTTTAAAAAATGAGTAGATAGAGCACTTGAGGCCATGGTCTAGGGGTTGGGGAGATGTTGGGATGAGGGCTGGACTTGATAATCCTGGAGGTTCTTTCTAGCCATGATGATTCTGTGATTCTATGAGTGTTTCGAGGATGTTTCTAAACAGTACCTGTGATTACTCAAGAAACCACCACTTAGAGGAAGATAATAAAACCTAATGTGTTTGTTAACAGTAATTCACAGTGGGCTCTGTCACTCAGTGAGCTCAGCAGCTGCCATAGTCTGTAGCCGCAGCAATAGCCAACCTGAAAAGTAGGAGCTATGCTGGCTGTGGAAGAACCTACTGCTCCTTCCTATTGTCTGGAGAAACACATTGCTTTATAATAGTGCCTGGAAATAGCATGCCAGTCACATGCTGAACTGATGAAAAGGAGACAGAATACAAATTTGTACAATGAATGTGCAAAACTTTCTGACCAAGATCACAGGATGGTAGGGCTTGTCTAACACTTCAGGAGATCTAGTCCACGTGCACTGCCAGAGCAGGTTCTCAATTAGATCACATGGGAACACATCCAGGCCTGTTCCAGGGCTCTGTTACCCTCACTTTGAGAAAGCTTTTCCCTTATTGATTCTTCTATGTTCCAACTTTTGTCCCTGGCCCCATGTCCTATTGCTGGGCACCACTGAGATGAGCCTGGTCCCACCATCCTGATGCTCACCCTTTAGATATTTATAAGCATTTACAAGATCTCCCATCAGTTACCTCCTCTCCAGGCTAAACAGCCACAGCCCCAACCCCCTGATCATTTTAGTGGCTCTGATCTTCTGGGCCTTAATTCTCCTTGCTTTCCTGCGGGTGGTGGTTTGTCCCTGCAGACACTATGTAAAGCACTGTCACATCAGGTGCTGGTTTATTGCACTTGGCTTGTGCAAGTGTTAGCAGCAATAGTGGAAAACAGCATTTCTTTCTTTTTACTGTGGAATGTTCTAGAGTAAATATAATTTGCTCTTTTGCTAGTGCTTTCCTCCTGAAGGAAGAGGATGTGGTGGAAAGTAAGACAGAGACAAATTAATCTTGTGATGTGTAGGAGGTGGGTTCTTGGACTTTGAATGTCACCTGAACACCATCTAAATGTCCTAACTGAGCTGTGCATGATGGCAGTACATGTGCCAATTTTGTTCTTTCCCAGGCTGCTACCTAGAAATGCGTAGGGGAGGTTTACACTATCCTTAGTTTCTCTATTCATCTAATCTTCTCCGCAAAGCAGTTTGACCCCTTCTCCAAAGACACAGTCTCTGCTCTGCTCTTCAGACCTTTCTCTGCAAGCAGATTAGTGACTCCAGGGACAGCAGTGGGAATTTTGTACTTCTGACCTTATCCTTCTTAGGTTGCTTCTTACATGGGGGAGCATCTCCACTTTAACACCAACGTACCTGCTACGTCTCCTGCCTCAGCTGCGTTTTATATCCTGTTCAGTACTAATTGCAAACGACCTGCCGTGGCCTTGTGTCTTGTTGCTGCCATGTGTGTATCTACAGTTTCCTCTGGTGTTTGTGGCATCTGCCTATTGCGTCCCAGTTTGTGCTTAGATAGTCCCATTTTTGAAGCAGGGAATTTCAGAGAAAGGAAAGGTATGTCCTTGCAAATGACTAAAAAAATCCCTCCAAGTAAAATGGATCTCTGTCAACCTAAAACAAATTTGAGGGAGAAGAATCTTCTTAATTTCTCTACATTCCTCCATCTTTTTCCTCAGGGTATTGTAAACAGCAAAACAGCCTCTGGAAAGCACCATTCTGGTGGAGGAAATAGCTTTCTGTGGCTGCTTGCAATTACAGTGGTGATCAATATGGAACAACAGCACTTGTGCAGTGAAGAGTGAATGACATGAACTTAACTTTCCCCTCTCTGCTGGAATGTAGTGTGCTGTGGCCCTAGTTCCTTATCTTCTTCAGACATGAGCATCATTTCAGCCTTGACTTTTCTTGATTACTGAGAAACAAAATACAGATTTTCTCTACTGAAGCAACCCAAGCCTTTGCTACCATTCAGAGGGGGAGCCTTCTTGTAAACTGTTCTCCAAGTATGTGTGCAGGCTTGCAGATACATTCATCATTACTTTTGATATGTCCGTGGCTGTGTGCTGTGTTTGGTACTGTAAGTGAATGGCAGATGAGCTTCACATGCCTTTCCTTACAGAAATTAATTGCAAAACACATCCTGTAAGTGTCCATAATGGGTTGCATCAAGCCAGCAGCATGTTGTGGGATGCAGTGGGTGATGCTGCGACCCTCTCTTCCTCTGTGCCTGTAGGAAACATTCCCTGGGATACAGGACAAAGGATTGGGAAGCGTCAGTTCTGGGCTGCAGCACAAAATCTCCTGTCAGTCTGTTGTACTTGACATTCAGGTTTGCCTTGGGTCAAAGTGGACTTGAAAGCATCACGTGTTGGAGAAAAATCTGAGGCAGAGTTGGAACTAATGGAGCTGCAGTGTTAAGGGCTTTCCATCATTCTAGAGCACTTGGACACTGCATGAAGAGGATTTAGTGCTGGGATTTTGGTCTGTAAAACATGAAGTGCCTGTCTGTAGCAATGGTGCAGCTCATGTCAAGAGAATATGATGCAATAGATCACCATTCAATTAAAACTCATTGTATGCATTTATAAATGAGAAGAGGTATCTCTTTTCATGCTTAGATGAACTTGACACATAAGAATGGATGAACCACAGTCTCCAGTGGCTGTTATTTTTCAATCGTAAGTGAAAAGCCCGGACAGTATGAATTGAGTGTGTTTCTTCATGGCAGAACTGAAATCATATGCAGTCTAGAAGGAAGTGCTATACTCAGCAGAATAAATCTGACTCGTATTGCCTGTTTCTTTGGGTGGGTATTTTGTCAATTTGGAGGTTGTTTCTTGTTATCAGTAACAGAAGTTGAGCATTGGATTGATTATTTGAATATTTGAAGGCTGCACTGTGCATCACCATGAGTGCTGTGATCTTTAGAGGCACTGACAGCTTTCCCTCTAGCTATTAACATGTGTGCTTTATACAACACAAATGTCAACATCACTCTTTCTCTAATTAGAGCAGTAGGTCAAACAGCATCTTTGTCTGTCGAAGAACGTGAGCCATTAGCCAAGTTAAGAAGAAGCCCCTTTGTTAAGCTTGATTTATCTTTTTAAGGTTTGATTTATCCTGAGACAACCCACAAATGCTGTTTTGCAGAGTGGGGCATTTTTGCTTTCTGCAGGAAGGGGAATACACAGAAGAGATTTTTCCCTCAAGCTGCTCAACTTGCTGCTTGTGCAAATCAAACCTTCTGCAGCAATCCCAGCTTGCTGTAGGTCTGACCCGTGTCAGGGTGTTCACTGATTGTGTTTTGTTGAAACACAGTAATTGTGTTCCCAGGGACAGTTTAAAAGATAATAGTACATAACCTGCAGAAGTTTATGAAGGTGCTATCCCTCAAATATAGTGGTAACTCTTAAATTTACATTCTGTTAACTGCTGGAAAGCAAAATTGCGATGGTTGTCCTTATTTGGGTTCTCCTCTGGAGGCAAGTTTCTTTTTGACATTTCTGACTTGTTTTTAAGTAGAATTTTGAATCATTTCCATAATATGTCTTCCATTTAAGATCAAGAAGCCAATGCTGCCCATCTTGAATTTACATCTTGCTATTTACAGTTTATCCCATTTGTTTTCCTGACAATTTTTTTGATTGCTTCTCTTTCAGTGCACTACACGTCTCCTTACCTGAAACTGCCTGTAGCATTATGGTTATTGATTGAAAATTATTTTAAACTAGATTGAGGGTTTAGCATTTTAGAAGTATTTGAAGGCATAATTAAAATAAGTTAAAATATATTTTAATTTTATTATTCTTTATTTATTTCTGTGATCTTGGTTTCTGTTGGCTATTCAGTTGGTGAGTCTCTGGTTGAAATTCTCTGAGTTCAGAACTGCAGGATTTTTCCTTTGAGTAAATAATAGTCAAATGAGCTAACACAGGCATGAGTTACTGTGTACACTTTAATCTGGCTAGTTATTTCTCTGGAAGGAGAGTGCCAGCAGTAGATTGGAGATCACAGCCTTCTTTAAAGCAAAGCACCCTGAAGAACAATGCCTAGGAGAGACAGTAGGTAGTTTGGATCTGGTTTATATTCTCACTAGTACATGGCACAACCACTTGTGCTTCCTTCCTCCTGCCTGTTTCCTCTCCCTTATGATGATATGTGACCCCACACAGATGATGGTGGTTGTGGGTAGCACCTTACAGATTATATGCTCAGTTACCCATACCCTCAAGTATGTAGTGAGGACAAAGAATAGTAATACATCTTTGGTCCTCTAAACTGTCCTGGGCCACACAGCCTGCCCAAACCCTGGTAACACAGGTGAGCATCTCTTGCTTGTCTGAGGCTGCCTTCTCCTAGGAGTTGTCTGCAACTGATCCTTGTGGTGCTGGTTGGAGTGTCTTGCTTCTTCCACATGAGGATAATGTGGAGGGCTCTCCCTGCTGCCTTCCTGTTGCTGCCTGCCTTCCAAAAGCACTGCTCAGGTGCCTTTCGTGGGGTTATCTGGGAACGTAAACCACCTCCGAACACCAAGATGATTAAATCTGCTTTTTGACTAGTGGGGAAAAGCCCATTATAGACTGAACTGGTAGTTGAGAACCTGAAATGGCTGAAATTGCTTGTGCTATCATGCTGAAAAAGTCTCCTTTCCCTTCCCACTGTGCCCCCCCAGCGCCTCGCTGGCACGCAGCCTACAGAGAGCTCAAGCTCCTGCAGAGAAAGAGCTTCCCATTTGTTGGGGTTACTGTGCATTACTATCATGGGGTTTTGGTTGATGGGAGTTTCTTTTGTGGATTTGTTGGTTTTTTTACCATTTAGTCAGTGACTGTCATTCTACAGAAAATTTAAGTTGTTCATTCCCCAGACAGAAGCTGTATTTGCAGCTTTATATGGCCCTTCTCTGAAGAGACAGTTCTGCTTCGACCAAATTAGCTACAGCAGATATACGACCTGGAGGCTGCTCTTCACTAGGCTGGCATTAAACCATCCGATGAACTTCCAGCATAAACACTGCTCCTGTAAAGAAGCTCAGACAGAAAATACCAGGTGCCAACTCTCTTGGATTATACAGTGCTACCTCATATAACAGCCTTACTAAACCACAAACGGAATTTGGCTCAATTTGGTTTTGTTACCACAGGTCAGAATTATCAATTTATACCTTTCAGTTAGGTTTTCCATAAATTATTGAATTTAGGTTGAAAGACTAAGAAATACTACTCCATCCATTTTTTTTTTCAAGTCTTACATGGTATCATTAGCTCAGTGTGGCTTGTGGGAAGTTCTGGCTTTTGGTCAAGTGATGCTCTCTGTGCACAATTTGGAAACATGAGTCTCAGCTCACACTGCTCCATGCAGGGTCTCTGAAGGAACACTTCATTGCACAGAGTTTTACCTTTTGTTATAATGAGCTGGAGGCTCATTAGAGCTTTGCAGTTATAAAAAGAGACACAACTTTGTTTGAGGAACACTGTAGTACTAGACTGATATCTGGACGATAACCTTATCTGAAGCTGAGTTACATCAAAATGTGATGATGATACTTTCTGGTAACATCTGAAGTGGACGATGTTATTCAAATGCTTATAAAGTCTACAGACAAAAAAGTGAAGGAAAATGCAAATCCACAAAACTTCTCATATTCTTTGGCTGTTCAGCCAGCCCTCTGCTTCTTGACTCGTTAGTGTCATGGCCCGTACAGAGGGAATCTGCCCTTATGCCTTGGTTTCAGAGAGCTCCCATCCTGGCAGAGCACTTTCACATCCCAGAGAGCTCCAAGAGTTTTCATCATCACAGTTTTAGTTTATGCAGCTAATGAAATCAAGAGGTCAGTGTTACTGTCTTTTGAAGAAACAGTGCTCTGTGTGCCTTGCTTCCTACCCAATTTGGAGACATGGGAGTCGCTGTGCTAGAGCAGGTAACTGCATTTGATGTAGCCTGTCCAGGAAGAGCTTTGCAGCTCAGCTGCCTGTAGCTCCTGCTTCTCAGTGCTAGGGGCTGCATCTTATGTAGTGATCTGAGACAACCATAGATGCAGATAAAGCATGAGTCTCATTTTTGGTATGGGACTGAGATTGCTCTAAAATGAAAATGGAATTTGGAACAAAGCTCTTTTTTGAATCTTATGTTAATCTCAGGGTAATTTTCATTTCATCCAGCACCAGCTAACAAAGTGGTGCCACATGTGGCAGAGACAGTTTGCTGGATGTTTAAATATGTGCTGCTGAGTGAGTAGTACTCTCCTTGTTCTCTGGGGTTTACTGTTAAATATTGCAGAGTCAGAGCTTGGAAGTGAGCATGGCAGCCTGCATGGCAAGGGTTGGTAGTACTTGTCTTGGGCATGCCATAGACCAAAAGAGCCTGCAAAAATCCAACAAATAGAAAATGTCATGGATCAGCAGGTTTTATTCTTCTAATTTTTAAAATAGTGTGAACCTAACAACATCTTAAATGGCACTGGAAGTGAGAGACTGAGAGCAATGTGGCATGCAGCACACGAATTAATAGCTGTTGCTTTATTCTTTCCTCTTGTTCTGAAAGGAGTCATGAAAACACCTCTATCTAAAAATGATGAAGAATTCACTAGCTGCCCAATTAAGCTGGAAACTAAGCTGTGCACCCTACTATAATCTGCACAGTAAGTCAGGGAAGTTTTGTTTTCACACAAATCCATGTTTTCCCAAATCCATGGTCTGATTTCCAGCTGTGGTTCTATTATTAAGTAAATAAGGACCATTGTCTGGATGTTAGAAGCCAGTCAGACTAAGCAGAAAGAAATGAGACAGGCAAGGAAGGCTGAAACACTGAAGAGAAAAGGCTTGTGACAAAAAATGCAGACAGTCCTTAGGACCATGATTCTTTGAAACTAATGTTCCCTAACCCTGCTCCAGTGCTCATCACAGGAACACAAGTGGGATTTCAACAGGGGTCTCTGGAGATCAGTGTTTTATCCATTAAGGTGTGACTGCCTAAACAGAATATCCAGCCCAAGAGACAATTCAGAGCATTGCTCAATTTGTATTCTGTTTGCACACTGGGGAGTTGGTTTCAGCAAACCGGAGAAATGTTGCTGCTCAGCCGATCACACACCAATTATCAAGTTCACTGAGAGAGATCCTGCTGTAAACTGGCTCTAGGTTTCTGTATCAGTTTTGATGTTGAGAAGCATTTTAGGAGATCAAGAGAAGCCAGCATAGACATAGGGTTGGATGTTATGGCAATTTGTTAATTCTTTCAAAATTCTAGTGAGTTTATTTTCTTAGCTAACAATCATGATACAGCTTCAGGTGCTGATTTATGTGGGTTTTTTAGGGCTGAGAAATAATAGTTACTGCATCTGGAAGAAGAATTTGCCTTTTGATCTCACCTGGCTGTGGCTTTTAGTATTTGCAGTAGAGGCTGCACTGCCTTAACAGGGGCCAGGTGGAAGTATTGCTGCTTAGTAATCCTTCACCGCCTCATTTCAGCCTTCCTGAATGTCTCATCTTGTAAGACAGTGGAGCTTTAGAAAATTCAGAAGGGCAATAACAGACAAGGAGAATTTAATTACTTTTGAAAGACTTCTCCATTCTCTGTATCTCTCCTTTCTGTAATTTGTTGATTTAGGAGTGATTTGTGTTTCTCTTTTTAATTTTTTCCCCACATGTTGTATCAGTTTTGCAAAAGGGCAGTTCCAAGCGGTTCGGTGCTGTTATAATAAAATCAGGGTACTATTATGAAAGGCATGTCTTGACGTATAGGTTGCTGAACACTCCCAGTCCATATAATGACTCAAGGGGTCAGTTATTCTGTTAAGCTTTGGTTTGAGAGGGTTGTCTTTTGACAAGTCTGTTTGAACTCTTGACAAAAAAAAAAATAAACCAAAACCAAAACAACAACCCTACATGTTTTAAGCAGTAAAAAATGCCAGAGGACTACAAAATTATCCTTTTGGGAAAAGTTTGTAATTCCTGATATGAAGGAGAGGACAAGATGGGAACTACAGAAGCTATAAAGAACTTTCACCTTTACGAGGTGTAACTGTGTTTGCTACTAACCAAATGTGATTTGAAGTCAAAGGAATTTATATAGTTTTTTTTTTACAGCTCAGCACCACCTTTGATTTCTCATGGTTATTCAAAGTTGATTTTGTTCTTTATTCTTCTTAATCAGTGTTAACTTGAGGAAAGCTCATTCCATCCCTCTTCTTTTAAATTGTTCCAGTTTTACAGGTTGGCAGAAGGAGTTTAAATTGTTTGGTCTACAGCTTTAAAAATTTTACTGAAAGGATAGATTTGCCTTAGATTTTTTTTTTCTTTCAACATTTTTCATGTCCTGATACATTTCCCTCTTCTGGATGCTGTGCCTCAGTACAAATAAAGAATTCTGCTTCACAAAATCTTGATATTTTACTAGATCTGCTTCCTTTTGGGGCTCAGACAAGGGTCTATTATTTGTCATCTTCCTATGCAATGGGATATGGGAAGAATATATTAGAAAACTTCAGTGTTTGTAATTTATAAAGAAGTATGTGGTGGTGTGTGTGAAGATTTTTCTGGTAGGGGTGTGTATGGGGTGTAGGAATATTTTCCCCATGTTGTGGGCATAAGGAATTTCATGGCAACTCCAAAACCCAGTGGCATAGGCTGTGAGACTGATGATGACCGTGTCATGCTGCTCCCAATACATCCTTTATGATTGCTTTCAAGCCTTCTGTGTCTTCAGGTTTTGTTCTTAAAGAGCATTGTTTTCATAAGCTGCATGTAGCCAAAATGCCTAAATTTAGTGTCTAGAAATTTAGTCCAGATATTATTACAAATTAACATAATCACTGAAATTATATTATAACTGGCAATAGCCTGAAGCTGATTTTGAAAGGGACTCTGTGTGCCATTGTGGAGACTTAGGTAGTCATTGGCTGCAGATGTAGGAGCTGGTGAGGGCACTTGTAAGGTCTTTGGGAGGCCCTCACCAGCTTCTCTTTAGTTTCCTAAGCAAATAAGTTCTTGCACTTCCTTCACTGTTCTATTTGTTCCAAGCTTCCACCACCTTCCCAGTAGCTGCCCAGCTGACTCAGAATTGTCAGCCTAATTTGACAGAGCAGTAAAAGTGACTGGTTTTGTAAGACTCAGCAAATGGCTGGAGTGATTCAGACTGGTCCTGAGGTAAAGGTGACATAAGGTCTGATTGACTGGATGCTCACTGACAACCTGCAAGTGTTGTGAAGCTGGATGGTTAGTGGACATCTGACTCCTGAGAAGTGGTGCTGTGTGGTATCCCTGCATGATGGGAATTTCACATATTGAAGGGACATATAGAAGTCAAGGACATAATTCTAGGTGAAATAAGGAAATTTTCTTGGGGAAAAAAGGGTACTAATCACAGGAAAGCAAGAATACCCCTGCAGTTATTCAAAATGGTCTTTTCAGTGTCTAGTACATTATGAACAATGCACAGCTTTGATTTAGAGAAATGCATAGCCATCTTGCAGAATCTCAAATATTGCACACAAACAAGTCTGGTGCACCAATGTGCTCAGGGATCCTGTTTCAAATTTGCCACTCATCAAATTTTTTATCTTCTGAGCAAGGGGGACAAGTCTTTGCCAAGAAATAGTGAAAGGAGGGAGGAGAGAAAAGGGCTGCCAGGACAATTTTTGTTTTGTTAAGTACTGTCAGTAGTTTTGGACAAAGAATTTGCTTACTGCACATCTCTATTCATTAGCTATCCTTTTTACTTTTACTAGAATAATCTAAAGAGCATATAATCACAGAATTATTTCAGTTGGGAAAGAACTTCAAGACCATTGAGTCCAACCATTAACCCAACTGTGCCAAGCCCATCACTAAACCATGTCCTTAATCTGCAGATCTAGTTGGGATCAAGGGATGGTGATGCCCATGTCCCTGGGCAACCTGTTCCAATGCCTAACAACCTTGGCAGTAAAGTTTCTCCTAATGTTTAAATGTTCTCAGTCTAGAAATCTGAATGTCAGGTGGGCAAAAGATTTCAAAGAACTTAATAACAATACCTTTAAATATAATTTCTGATTAATTTTTGTCAGCTTCTTTCCCTCTAATCTCTTAAACTGTTTTTAGATGCCTTCTTTTCACCCAGCATCCCTTAATCAGAAAGCCTTTCCTGAGCCCCTGTCACAAGAAGGACCTGGAGCTGTTTGAGCAAGTCCAGGGAAGGGCCACAAAGATGATCAGAGATTTGGAACACCTCTCCTATGAGGACAGGCTGAGAGAGCTGGGGTTCTTCAACCATGAGAAAAAAGAAGGGAGACCTTAATGTGACCTTCAAGTATCTGAAGTTCTCCTACAGGAAAGTTGTAGAGGAACTTTTTATAAGGACCTGTAGTGACAGGGTGAGGAATTATGGCTTTTAACTGAAAGAAGTTAGATTTAGATTGGCCATAAGGAGAGAGTTCATCACTGTGAGAGTGGTGGGACACAGGAATAGATTGCCCAAGGAAGCTGTGGCTGCCCCTCCCTGGAAGTGTTCAAAGCCAGGTTGGATGGGGCTTTGGGCAACCTGGTCTAGTAGGAGGTTTCCCTGCCCATGGCAGAGGGGCTAGAACTAAGAGATCTTTCAGGTCTCTTCCAGCTCAGACCATTCTATGCTTGTTTACACCTACTAAGCTGTACCTCACCCATCTCTGTGCCTCTAAAAGGTTTATGATAAAACACTTTGTCTGGGCTATAGTGCCCATAACACACTGAGAACTGCCTCATGCTGCAAATGTCTTACCTGCTCAGTAAAATACAATGTTTGAATTGTGTTACTTAGTGGTGGATAGCATTAGATAACAGAGATTAGCACTAGAAATCAGCAAGAAGCTCCTAATCTTTCTTTAAGACTAAGTTGAAGTTGGTATTCCTTGTGTCAGATCAAACCCTTAGGAGTTTATATGATGACCCCTATAAATTAGGAACTATGAAAAATCATGTGTTCTGTTCAAATGCCCACTAGCTGCAGCTGCTGAAACCCCCTGTGGTTATCTATTTACTGAGGTCTAATGAAAAATATGAGCTGAAGGTGAAAACACGCTGAAAACAGTGCTGAGGAGTACTGTTAGGGATAGCATATGATTGGTGGCGTATTTTCAGCTCATACCCCACATGAGTCTGTGTTGGCAGACTATTGCTTATAGCTATTTAGATCAAGGTCATTGATTTGCTTTAACATTTAAAAAGTTAAATGCGGAAAAACCAAGTACATCTCTTAGAATCTGCATTAGAGAAGAGGGTTTGAAAGTCTGTACTTTTTAATTCTAAGCCTCTGGAAAGAACAGGAGATGAGACGCCTGGTCATAGGCTACTGATGGGAGTTACAACTGCTGCTAGAGCAGGTGTGGCTGCTGTGTCTGGTTCTGAGTCTGGAGGTGCCCTCTGCCTGCAGCAGGGAGCTGCCTGTGCTGGCAGCTGCAGTGAGACTGCTGACACAAAGACTAAAATAACAATAAGTTTTGGTGTTTTGCACCACTCACTGCCATTAAACATGGAAATGTTTGCTTAATAAGGACTGCAAAATGTCCCAAGCACTCAGGACTCTTAAGTACTTTCATGTATTCAGGAGAACTTTTTTGACAAACTTTATCACATTAAATACATTTCCCATGATATCATAATGCTCCGTTTACTATAAACGTGCTGATTTGCAGATATGCAATTAGCTGACTCAAACAAAAAGCATTATAGATATCCTGTCTATGAAGTGGCAGTTTATTTCTCTCCATATGGCCTGTAACTTGTTCTGGGCTGCTTAACATGGGGTCTGGGCTTCCTGCCCATTGCTCATTGGAGTTTATAGAGAGGAAAATTGAAGGCAGCCACAGAATTACCTCTTTGCAGTACAGTTATTTCCTTAATGCAGTACCTAAGACATTAGTATCAGCCAAAACAGACAGTCCCCTTGCAAGCAAGTCAGTCCTGACTGCTTCCTCTGCATGGTGAGGGGTCAGAGATTAAATCATCAGGAAAGACCGCTGCATGAATTGATGGTCAGGAGCTTCCTGGCAGGAAAAAATGGGGCTTCCCAAATCTTGCATGTCTTAGTTACTTTAAAATTATTTTTTTCCTGCCATATGTTCATTTGTCACTACTCGAATGGATCTATACCAAGGGTTATATTTTGTGTCTTGTCCATGGCCAAACTTCTTCAACTTCAGCAGTGGTAGGGTTGCATCCTAAATTATTAGGCTTAAGATTCTCATGTATAAAATACACTCAGAAACAATTATTTTGCTTTCAAAATGTCAGCACCTTTACCTCATTGCACAATTTTAACTCTTGTAACAATAAGCACATTCTACTTTCTGGTGTCTCTTCTGCTCCTTTAATGAGTGACAAGCATAAAAAAAAAAAGATACTTGAGAGAGCAGTAGCATATATTAATATAAAGGGTTAAGCTTTCTGAGCATTTTTTGTCTCATTAACATGTTTAGCAGTTGCAAATCTTAGTGTATGACTTTCAAAGAATGTTAACAGCTGAGAAATTAGTTTTATCAATCTGAATATGCAACTGATGTTTTATATGCTGCTATGTAGTATTTGTACACATATTCATAAAAGCATCTTCTAGTTTATCTAATCTGAGGGCACAGTTCCAATGTGAACTTTCAGATTTCTTAATATGAAATCATTAAATGTATCTCATTAATGTATACCAAGCTGTCGGGAAGGTATGAAGTACATGCTTATTTAGAAAAAAAAATCTTAATCATATCTGCCTTCAAGTAGCTCTTATGTGGTCCCAGGTTTGGGGTTTTTTTTGTATTACGATTTTACTAGTCTGTTTAGAATATACACAACACATTCTGCAGTGCATCCTTTCTTAAAAACTAACTGGGTTTTGTATCTGCGGATGAGTCATTTGGAAACTGAGTTGCAGCTCAACTTTCTGCTTTCAGTATATAGCTCTAAGAATTGGAAATACAACATTATTGAATTATACAAATTGTGTTTAACCTGGTAATGAAATTCTTGAAACACTGGAAGTGAATACAGTACTTGGACGTCTTTGCAACATGAAAGCCTAGTATGTGGCCAGCAGATGTATTGCTTGGAAACCCATGGGGATATTCCCATAACTGGGACTACAGCCTTGCTTCTGTGTTCAGGAGTCCTGATCTTCTCACACAACTCTCAACACATGACTGAAATAATCTCTTTATCCAGCCTATGGCCCATTGTGAGGACTGCACTGCAATCAGCTGCTCAGTCTCATTTGTCCCAACATGCTGTTTCCTTCTAAGTGCTCCCCTTCTAGTACAAAGCCACAGAGGCATTTTAGCAATGCAGAGGGGTTATTAGAGGAACTTCTGCTGCAATGTATGCTGTAGGCCTTAATGAAATCAATTTGGCTTATGATAAGCACATTGAGAGGCAGGTCTGGGGTTTGTCCCGCTTGTTGTCACTGTTTCTCAGTATCTCACTAAATGTTTCGGTAGGGACCTGCGCTTTACTGTGTTTTGGGCATCAGCTGCACTAGCAGGAGCTGGAGAAAGGCTGTGGATTTTCAGGTATGCTCCAAGGTGATGGTGTCCAGGAGGACTGAAACTTTAAAGCTCTAGCTGGTATTATTGTAGATGATATTTGTGTATAAGCAGAGTCACATCTGCTTGTCCTAGCAGACAAGTAAGTGCTGTTGCTTTCCCCCAAAAGCAGTGACTGTGTCTTTCCAAGATGCATGAAATCAGACAAATGAAACAGCTGCTTGTATCTTTCCTTAGTTCTTTTTCTTGCATCATTCTGACTAGAACATTGGACCCAGTGTGGCTGATCTGAGCAATTAATTATTTGAGTCTGGAGATACTTTTTTCAGGTTATGTCCTTCTTTTCTAAGACAGGTATTAAAGTTTGCAAGGACAACTGTACCACAATAGTCTAAGCATTGTATGAACTATACAGAGAAATTGCCATGTGACTCCAAATCAAATCAGGTTTTAGATTCATGAAAAGCAGGGTTTTTTTTTTAATTAAACAAGGTAGTCCCCCAAATCCCCCCCCAGATCTCAAAGCAGAAAGGTGTAGTATCAGGAAAATGATACTATACAATATGTAGTATACGTACATATGTAGTAGATAATAAGATGTTTCACTAAACAGAATAAAAAGGTATAAAAAAAAAACCCCACAGCAGAAAAAGCTTTACTTAAATGTCAGTGAGAATTTCTTGAGTTTTACACTTCCCCATCTGCTGAAAACTGAAACCCTTCAGTCACAGGTTTTCTGCAGAGGAATCAGAAACTGCAGCTGAACAGACAATGCACTAGCAACCCTGAGATCAACCAGGCATTCACTTGGACCATGAAAGCAATCTTCTGCACCAGGAAAACCAGTGAATGTGAAAAGCACTCTGCTCCAGTGCTCACGCTGAGCAGCAGTTGTGTAGCTCTTGTTCCCCACCAGAAGCTGCGCAGTAGTGTTTATGTACCCAGTGTGTCTGGCCAAATTCAGCTTAATTCATACCTTCCTGTCTTCTCACTATATTAAAGGACATGTGGGATTGTGTGATCTCCTAAGGACTGATCTTCTCAGGGCTCTGCAGGTTTTGCTTTCATTAGTGGAGACTTCAGAACCTCTGAGGCTGAATCGCAGATAAGGCCCACGTGCACACTGTGCTACATGCAGCCTCTGTGACAAAGTCATGGGGACCTTGCTGTGTTCACAACAGGTCATTAAGAGCTGAACAGCAGTGCCGTTTGTGGGGTGCTCTGGGAGGTTACCTGATAAGGGATCAAAAGGAGATGTGAAATACAAATTTTTGTGCAATGGTTTAGGGGAGGGAGGTAGTTCTCTTGCATTGCACTTCAGGGAACTGGGTTCAGCTTAGGTAACCCATCCGGTCTTGGTTTGTGTAATGCTTGTGTGGGCACCGAGTGGTTCATCAAAATACTCAAACTGGGCCATAGGAGAAGTATCTTCTTAAGCAATGTGTGTTAAAGTGCTATTAAAGGACATAAAGTCATTAGGCAGGGAATGCCAGTGGTGGCCTGAGCTAAGGAGAGTCAGTTGGGATCTCTGAACATCCAGTGGGTTTATTCTGGCTGTTTGCACTTGGTGCTTGCACTGTCTAATATATGTAATGTATTAGACATGTAATGAAACTTGTGAGCACAAAACCCAAAACCTCCTGAAGATAATTTCATACAAAAATGAGAAGGAACCCCATTTTTTCTGTACTTGAAGCCACACAGCAGTAGGATCTATCCCCTCATTCCGTGTTTTCCATACACCTGTTCTCCTTCTGCTGTTTATCTCTTCATGCCATAGTGCACCCAAAGCAAAGCTGCAAAGACAGGACAGTATTGGTAGAATGTTTGTGTCTCTGTGTACAAGTTTGCCAAACCAAGGGGTGGGGAGATAAGAAGGATCTATCTCAGGGACCTGCCACCACTGAGAGGGAGCAAATTTTGTCTTGCCTTTTTAAATGCTGGAGATTTCTTCTGTGTCTTTCTGTAAGCTATTTGAACAGTTACCTCCTTCCATGAAGATGTGTGTCTTGGTTTTGTGTATGTGGTGATGCCCTATATAGATAGATGGGGTTGGAAAGCAACCATAAAAGCTTTTTCTTTGGCTGGAACCTGAGTTAGCCTAGTGTAAGGCATCTCCTGCCCCAAAGCTGTATTGTGATGGGAGAGGAGAGCCAGTGTGCAGCATTCTGGGCACCGTGCAGCATCAGTCCCACCAAGTTTTGGGCTGGAGCTGGCCATCAGCCAATCACAGGCATGGCCAGGTTAGCGGGGAGGCGGAACAGGGCCCTCTGTACTGCCGGGGCCCCAGGGTTTGGTTGTGCACTGTGCAAACGCCCAAGCTATAAATGAATGATAGCAATTTTTTTTTCTGGGTCTGAGGTTTGTTTACTTTTTCATTTTCTTGGACAGTGAACCTGCTCCTTGAGAAAATAAGTGGAATGTTTTTAATACACATGCTGCCAATGAGGCAAAGATGGTGCATCTAATCTTAATCTCTGTTGTTTGGACTTTGGTTTGGTAACTCAGCTGAAAGAAAGAATACATTTTTTCTTTAAAGTCCCTTCCCCGCCCCTGCCATACAAGTAAGTGTTACTTCCTGCCCTTCTGCTCACTCAATAGTTACTTCCCTTTCCTGTTTTGGTTAGAAGCCTTCTTAGGGACTCTAGGCTCGTCTGCCTGCCAAGGCTGGCTTTTGCTTGTGATCAGGTGAACGAGCCTGTTTGGGTTCAAGCACACGTGCTGGACTTGAGTGGACACTTCTGCAGGATTACCTGACTGGGTCTTCCCCGATGGCAGGCACGTAAGTATCAGGACTGTGCAGGATGGCAAGGAATTTGTTGGTCAGGGTTGAGGTAACTGGATGGGAAGGAAAGCGTGCGTTGTCATATACACAGAAGGTCTGCACTTTGGTTGTAGCCTCATAGGATATTTTTAATTGTAAAAAATTGTAATTAAACTTTCATGACAACGGTATATTAATATTCATCTGGTGGCAGCAAGGGAGAGGCTGACTTGATGGAATGAGCCTTCTTCATTCCTAGTCTGCCTCCTTCAGCCCCAGAGGAATTGTTACAGGTTTATCTGCATCTCTTCTGGGTCTGAAAGGAAACCAAGGGAAAGCAACATCAGTGGTAACGAAAGACGTTTGTTGATTTCCCATCTGAGTCTGCCTCTTCTGATCATTAGTTATAATTGCAACCTTTTAAAGCCTTTGTTTAAGGTGTTGTTCTCTTGAAACATGGGTATGGCTGGCCCAGGAATGAGAGCCCTCAGTCATGTATTTTCACTTGACAGTTCGGTCTTGGATTTTGGATAATGTGTATTTTACAAGATCAGTTATGTCTGTTTTTATTTGTGCAATTTAAGGGTAAAGGGAAATAGTTTATGATAATAGCCACCTGATCTAGTCAAGTCTAGGTTTTTGCTGATTTTTGACTAATTGGATTCACAATGTTTCCCCAGACCACCTAACTTGATTTATTTTTAGGAACTCTTAACATTGACTTGATCTTTAATTTTAGGACCCCCCCAAAGTACATGGTATGCAAAACCTGAAAGTAAGCCACACTTGACTGCAGAAAGTCATGTTGTATGAATTAAAGTGTTAATGCATCAGTGGAACTGCTCCTTTCTGAGACAGCAGTGACCTGACCTTTTTGGAACAGGTGGATGTTGAAGGGAAAGCTTCCTAGAGCATGGCATGTCTCTGGGAGTCTGTGTGCCTGGCAGTGATGACACATCTCTGATTCTCTACACTTTCTCTACGAAGTGCCTTATACAAAGCAGTTCTTCTTAAGCATTTTTATGATGCTGGAATGAGATACTGGCGACTGGAGTTTCCTTTAGCGTTATTTGAATTCTTATTCTTCAGATGGCAAAACACACGACAAAAATTATGGGTTAAAATTAACTTCACTGTGTGGTTTCAAAATCTCAGCAGCATAAACTAAGCAGATGTGCCAGCTTACAAGGGCATCAATCTGTGGCCACTCTGCTGGCCCCAAATCTCCAGTGATTGGCAGATGTGCTATTTAAGTGCTGTGGCGGACACTGAGAGGTCAGGGCTATCTGCAGTCTTTCACTGGTGGTGCTGAAGACTGAGCTCTTCTGGACTGAAAGTCAGGCCCAGGTGGAACCTGTCTACTGCCATGTTATTGTTTTGCATAATTAATTTTGGAAATTTCTATTCACTCTCCCTTGATCAAGAGCAATGAGGGGTGACAGAAGGTTATGCAAGGTTCCCTGCTCATACCAGGATTGTGTGCATGTTCCCGATTTTAGCAACTCATTTCCCAAAGTTCTGGCTTAGTATGCTACCTGGGTGCTCATAAACTGTCTCTTTTTGGTTTCTGGTTATGGATGCAGTGAATGTCTGCAGCAGATGCTAGACATGGCAATTCTCATTGGGTATGCCAATGTGTTAAGGGAGAATTCTCATTGCTAGCAGGAAAGTGACTTAAATATGCTTAAGTCTTCCTTGTGGAGGTGAACTGATTCTCATTTTACTCTGGTTAACACTGGAGGCACCAGTATTTCTTTCTCTATAAAATGTGTTTGTCATGCAGGTGTGTCATGACTGTGTGTAGCAGGTCAGTCTTTTTGAGAACTGCTTTTGAGGGAGGCTTTATATTTGTACCATTTTCTTGTAATTATTCAATATTAAACTGTTTAGATGCTAGAGGGTGACAGTGTAGAAAAGTGATGCCCAGGCACCTGCAACAGATGCTCATTGCAATGCTGCCAAAGCTCAGCACCAAGATTGAATCTTTAGTATGTTCATGCAGGCTGAGCAGGACACCAAAAAATAGCAGCTCCTCTGGGTGCTGGCTTTCACTTCAGGCTGACTGAGGCAAGGACAGCACTGTCACTCTCTTCACAGGCAGACAACCAGGAGAGAGTGCAGACTAAGGACTTCTGACCACTGAGTCTATGGATTGCTTTTTCAAGGGATCCCAGAAAATGTGACTCAGAAATTGAAATGGAGGTGATTGTGGCATCTCCACATGAACCAGTATATGAAGCAGTGACTGCTATTTTTCTAAATGTCTGGTGCTAGAAAATATTCAGGAAATATGCATGTTCCTATTCAAATGTCAAGTCCCCATGTGTTTCTACTGTTCTTTCCAGTGTTTAATTGCTGTTGTTTCAATGCGGGGTTTTGCTGTATTGCTTCAGCGCTCAGGGATAGAAGTAGGGTGAACAATTGTGACACTGACTGTTCTGCAGGTTTGGTTGCAAAGGGAAGTAGACTTTGAAAAATTAGGTCCCTGAATGAGTCACAAGCATGACTGATGTGTTGAAGAAGTGAGGCTCCCAATGAGAAATGGAGTCATGAGCAAAGCTGATGCTGACTCTGCTGGGAAGGCTGGAGAAGATAGCTTGTTTGCAAGTGAATCATGAGTAGCTTGAAACAAGGTAGAGATGTAATAGGTTCAAAGCATGATAGCTTGATTCATAGTAAGGGAGCTTTCACAGTTACGCTGAGTGAGTTTCTGCCCCAGGGAAACGCTTGTGTCTGTAAATCTAAAAGATAGTGGAAGTCTTCTGGTCCAACTGACTTTCTGGAGCAGAGTGCTTAAACCCTCAGGTTGGTTGATTGAGATCACGTGTTACACTTCTGTGAGCAGAAACTGGTGACCCTCAAAAAGCTGCATTATATTGTCATGGTTCTAGGAAAAAGTATTTTAAATCTCTCTCATTGACCCTGAAGGTGTGACCTCTGTGGGCTGGTGCTGGTCATGGAGTTCAGGACAAGGCTGGGACAAGCTTTGTGTCATGTTAGACTCTGTATGGGGCTACTGATCAGAGGTGGGCTCAGTCAATGAACAAGCACTGCAGCTTGGCCTCTTGTCTTTTCTCAGTCTGGAATAGGAGACAAAAATCTTGAACACCGTCCAGAGCGTCTCTACTAAGGACTTAGCACTTACCTCCAACCATACAGTGTACTCCCTTTTCCTCTGTATTCTCTATGCCAGCTCATTTGTGGTTCAGTTTTGAGCTGAAATGCATATGGATAACCCACTGGGTTTAGGAAGGTGAAGCAAAAGGACTTTCCCTCAGTCTCTAGCTCCTCCACTCCCAGCCTCCACAGCCATTTCTGTCATCTCATTCCTCACTGTGTTTCTTCCTCCCATTTAATTGCGGTCAGTCAGGTAATGTCAGCCAACCCCATTCAGTCTCTTGATCATTCACAAAAAATACCATTATTTTCCGTAACACATGTTTGTGGCTGTTTTTTGGCTGTGAGACCTTGGTTGTCCACTCATACAGGGCAAGAAGGATCAAAGCTGACCCTTTTCAGAGGGCTAACTGTAAATTAGCTAATCTGTTAATGTGTGAAGATGAAGCCTAAACAGAAGAGATGGGAGCCAGTGAGTCACAACAGGTTACATAAAGTGAAACAAATAGTATAATCTGCAAATATTTCTTTTTTTATTTTATAGTTTGGTAGTATTGAAGCACTATTGTATAAATCAAAGTGATCGATGCTGGAGTTTCCATAGGAGCTGTAAATGACGGATTTCACAGTGCAGTCTGCTTCTGTTAGATGTGAAGTTAAGCAGATTTATGTTAACTTAAAGCAAACAAGTGTTGCCAGTGCAGAGGTTTGCCAGCCCACAGATGTTAAACTTGGAGGAGCAAATGCTTGCAGAGTAGATAGGGGTGGTTATTCAGAATGGGATGTAGTGGGGTCCTTAGCAAGAAGCCCTCTCTCTCCACATATAAATAAGATGCCTTAAATCTGCCTGCCCTAGAGCACAGTGTAGCACATTGGAGTAGATGTTATGCATAACCTGAACAGTGTTGTAATTAAGACCCTACTCATGCTGCTGTTTTTGTCTTTTTCACACATAAACCCCATGGTAGAAACCGAGGTGGATGAATCTGACCACTTGCATGTTAATGTAACATAAAAAATGAATAGGACAAATAGTAATATTTGGAGAGTTATGTGAAACTTGATGAATCCTCTCCAACATGTATCTATTTTTCAGTAACTTTCATGTATTCTTAGGAAAATAAGGCAAGTTTTAGATGACACATTCATGTCTGCATATAGGTACTGCTGTCTGCTAGCCTCTTCTCCTGGAGACAGTGACTGTGCACAATAGTAGCTAAACGCCATAGTTGACCTAAATATCATTGTTGTATGGTTGCAAAAATAGTAAAAAAATTTTCTTGAACTTCATGAAACTGAAGTTGTTGAACTCCACAGGGGGCAATAGAGAGGTTTTCGCTGGTCTTTATAAGAGGAACATTTTCTGTTTTCAGGGAAGCCCCTTAAAGCAGCATTGGGTGAGCTGCATTTTCTGTGGGTAGGACCAGTAGAGTGTCTTCAGGCATAAGGAGTTACATCTCCATTTAGGGTGAGACAGCGTGATAGCCATGAGTCCCTGGGGGCATTTTAGATTTTGAAAGATTGATGAAGTGCTTTGCAGGAGAGGATTCCCCTCATGCTGCACTTGTTTTATGTTCCTTTCTGCTATTTCACTGGAGGCAAGATTACAGGCTTAATCCTGTTTCCATTTAAATGAATGATGAAAAACTTTAATTGACTGCAGAGAGAGCAGGGATTGAGCTTGATGTACTGCTTTATGTTACAGTAACAATTGGGTGTTGTGCATTAAATATTGCTCCTGAGGGCTGCATCCACATTTCAACCATGGGTTTGTAGAAGGGCTCTTTGCTGCAGATTTTATTGGCAGCAAAATCTGAAAGCAAAGTTTCTGGGATCTGGGTATGGCATCATGTATGATGCCAAGGCCAAAGTCTCTGTGTGGTTAGGTATTTGCTTTAAATAAGGATAATTTAATCAATGTTGACTAATTAAGGAGCCCGTGGCAACTGTTAATTCCAAAATCATCTGATTTAGGGACATCATAGCATCCCAGAGTGTCTCCAAAGAGACCAGTGCTTTCAGCAGCCAGCAAGATCCAAGGAGAAGGAGCCAGTGTCAGGCTAGTTAAGTGTTACTCTCCCAGAGACTGTGTTTTCTGGCAGCCTGCAAGTTCACTGGACAAGGGGTTGCTCTGGTCCTGGGCAACTGATGCTTTCCCCAGCTCTGATGCTGCAGGTGGTACGTAGCACAAATGGCTGGTAGCACAGACAGGTGGGTCCCATCCAGCCACGGGACCACACCAGAGATAATTTTTATCCATCCCACTTATATATGGCAAAGCTAATCCAGCAGACTTGCCTTTTTTGTGATGCATTTATTTTCCATCCTGCCCATCTGTTAATCCAAGATAGAGTGAGTGTCCCTGTACAGGTCTGGAGGATGTATGCAGTGCCACTGCTGCTGCCAGTCTGGCTTTTGCACCAGTTGAAGGATTAGGCAGGCTGGAGCGAGCTCAAATCCCTCAACTGCTACTGTCAGATATGGAGAAGCTGCCTTAGCTTACCTTAGAAAAAGGGTTGGAGCAGTGGTTTCTGGATAAGTACCTCAGCCAAGACACAGCTATACTCTAGGTATCTCATATAACAAAGGAACAGCCACTGGTAGATGATCTTGATTTTCTGAAGAGTATAAATAAAATAATGTTTAGTCTTTCCAATGTGAATATATTGCTCCAGCAACAGAATCCATCTGTTTTCATGTGATGTAATTAAAAATACACTTTATGCTGAAAGTTCTTACCCTGTTCTTTATGGAGATGGCTGCTGGCTTCATTGCTTCCTGTTCAAATGCTGTGAAGAATTTTGAGGCTCTGACCCACAGCCTGGAGCAGGTCTGGGGGGGGGCTATCTGGAAGCTGTACAAGGTGACTGATAAAACAAGCCAGTGGCAGGAGGCTTTAGTGTATAGTGGGAAAATGCATATGCCTTGGAAATCTTTCTGAGACCCAGAATCAGAAAAGATTGAAAAATGCTGCTATAATCTACCCAGATCCTCTCAATACTTAGAGTAACATGCTCCCTTTCATTAAAATGATGACAATGAAGGGGTTGGCTGGTCTTGGTTGGTATAATTTCCAACAGTTGGTATAATTCCCAAGTGCTGTAGTTTGGCACCATGGAAGTGCAGGGTATGATTTTGTAGCACCAGGAGCTTCTCCTTCATGTGTTTGTGTGTAAGTGTGGCAAAATCAAAACAAAGAAACACATTCAAGAGAGGAGTTAAAAAAGGATTTGTGTGTGAAGCAGATTGCCACTTAAAGTAGCCAAAATTATTTAATATAGCTTGGGCTAAGGAAGGGAGATACATGTACATATATAGGTCTACAGTTGATAGGACAGCTGTGAACTTTGATCTTTGCAAGACATAAATCCTAACAGTGTTGTGTAGGTCTAATGTGTCCTGTTTGCTTGAAGATCTCAAATACCACAAATTTGGAGGTTTCTTTTTGATTTTTTCTTTATGAAAGAAACTCTTTTTCATCTGATATAAGAAATCTGTCAGGGAAGTCAGAAAAGTGGGAATGGAATCCTGATCTGTATTAACATGCCCCCTCAACAGTTCTGCCAGTGGCATTCCTTACACATGAAAGGTGTGTTTCAGCATGAACCTAGTGTACGTATGTGAGTCACAAACACAAGATAAAGAACTGATGCATTTGTGTGAATCTATGGAACACAAATCATTCTGTATTAATGTTGTACGAAGTAATGTCCATATAACACAGAAATGCAAACATTCATGGATTCCCCTTTCCCACCTTGTTTCACTCTGAATGTAAGAAAACAGTTCCAGTATATTCTGCACCATGTGTTATGGGACTTCTAAATGCGTCACTGGGTTTGGGAATTAGGCATCAGCTGGATTAACATAATTGATTTCTTCAGTTTACCTAAAGTGCCTTTTGGTTCAAGGTCTGCTTGTTTCGAGTTTGAAATGTGTAACTCAGCTGTGGATGTCATATTTATGTTGTCAGTAAGCTGTAAAATACTGGTAAGTTTCCATGCAAATGTGGAAGGCTTCACTTGCCAACAGGTACATAAAATAAATGGTGCATTCATACTGCTGGGTAGTTTTCCTAATGATTATGTGATGCAGTTTATTCCTTTGGACCTAATATTTTTATATAAGATAGATTATCAATTCAAAACAGCAGCATGGTTGAGGGTGTTTTGCAGTGTGTGAACACATACCTGCCAGCTTTAATTTAACAGGCAGATTGTATTCATAGCTTTAGCAGCTCACTTGCAAAGTGTATATTTTAAGTCATTCTGATGATTTCCGTTGGTTTCTCTTTTTTTAAAATGCTTTTGGTAGTACAAAGCAAATTAACTTCTTCCCAACTTTGTTGTTTTTGCTCCCCAGTGAACAGAGTATTTGCCAAGCCCGGGCTTCAGTCATGGTCTATGACGATACCAGTAAGAAATGGGTGCCAATCAAACCTGGACAGCAGGGATTCAGCAGAATCAACATATACCACAACACAGCCACTAATACCTTCAGGGTAGTTGGAGTTAAACTGCAAGATCAACAAGTGAGTAACTGCGTTGGGTTTCCTGTAAAATAACCTTTGAACTCAGCAGTGCTGTACTTAAAGCAGTCTAGCAACATTTCCTGCTCCCTGCAAGGTGCCTTGTGAAACAAATTTTACTTGTCCTGGCGATTTTGTTCTCAGATCCCCCTAGCTTCTTGCCAGTTTCATATACAGTATGTAAAACAAAACAGAAATCAGTTGTCCTGCCATCTCACAGTGTCATCGTTACATTGCTGTGATAAGCAATTGGTTGCTTGTAATGCAATTTAAGTTCCTAGGTGCACACTGTGATCTGATTTGCAGCAGCCTAATTCCACAGGACCTCCTAGGTTATTAAAGGAGTTATATGGGATTTAGATTATCAGGACTGGGATCAGACACCTCAGCCACCAAAACGCAGGGCTTAGTGTAGGGTTGCCACAGTGTGGCTCTGGGCAGCCTGCTTGGTGGGTGTTGCTGGGCAGTGCCTGCTGTCAGAAGCTCCAGAACCAAATGTCATTTAGACCCTAAACTACAAAGAACAGTCTGTGGTGGAGCAGTGGTGCTGTACCACAGTGCCATTTGCATTTAGAGCAGAAACTTCAGTGTCAACAACTGTGTGTGGGCATGAGGCAGGTATGGTAGTGACTGCCCAAGCTGCCTGAGATATCCGCTTCCCACACTCACCTTGAGCCCTCAGCCAAGCCATGGAGCAGGAGCAAAATGTTAATCTAGCACCGTTTCCAAAATAGGAAATATTTTAGAAAATAATGTATTTATTTTCTTAGTTGTGAAAGCCAGTGCTGCCTTGCAACAGGATATGCTGGCTATTTATTTTGCAATGCCAGCAGGTGAATGTAAATCATGTTCATGTGGCTACAATCTAAGATGCATCTGAATAGCTGGTGTAAAACAAGCAGAAGTCATAAAGTCTACATATATACCTAAGAGACAGCATGTAGCAGAGGTCTGTCTTAATCAGAGTATACTATTTAAAGAGTAGGATATATTAAAAAGTCAAATATTTATCTATGCTTTAATTGTGTTTTATGTGAACTGTAACATTTTATTTCCTTGCAAATGTTCCTATTTATGAAGAGTCTGAATCCCACCTAAAAATCATCTCATTTCAGAAGGAAACAGGATAATATATTTTTGTAGAGTTTAAAGACTAAAAAAACTTCCCTCAAACAACAAAAAAGGTACAGGTTATCTTAGTCATTTAGAACTGTCTAAAAGAAAGTGTTCACCTCAGATATGATTATGAAAATCCAGTATTATGAATAAATCAAATTAAAGACAATGTAGCATAGTAAAATTAAAAGGAACACTGAAAGTCTCAAGATTCAGAATTTATTATATTTTATATGAGTCTGACATGGAATCATAAGCTGGCCGGGCTTGCCAAGCATTTGCATTTAAGGAGAACAAAAATGAATTTCAGTTAAAATAATTCTCTGTACAAGCCGTTTCATGCTTGCTCTCAGGTTGTGATAAATTACACTGAAAGTGAGGGGTTAGCAAAAGCTGTTGCTTTGCCAGGAAAGACACATTTTTCTGAAAAAAACCCAATCTTCAGCTAATACATGATTTCACATAGGATGAAGCTAAGCAAGCCACATAGATTTCCAAGAGCTGATAAATAAGGTTCAAATATGTAACACCACAGTACCACAGAGGAACAATCGTAAGTTTTATTAGATACTGTTTGGCAAGATGAAAACTAGGGTAAACTTCATGACTTCACCCCTGCCTGCCTTTAATACTTCACATTTAATTTGTGTTGCTCCCTTTTAATTTTTCTCTCTTCTTTAATTTTCATCTTCTTTATTTTTTTTTCATGCATCTTCTTAAGTAGGCTGGCTTTGTTGTTTTTTTCTAGCTACCTTTCAAGCTAGCCCTTTTTTTTTGTTCCTGTGTTAGAGTTTATTATTTAGGAAAGACACTGAGATGCTGGAGCATGTCCAGAGGAGAGCTACCAAGCTCGTGAGGGGTTTAGAGAACAAGTCATATGAAGAGAGGCTGAGGGAGCTGGGCATGTTTAGTTTGGAGAAGAGGAGGCTGAATCATCTGACATGAGTGAGCTCTGGGACAACTGTGCACCAAGGTCGCTCTTCCTACTCCTGTGAACCAGTGCCCAGACCACCTAATTTACAGTAGAGCCATACAGGATAACTGGATGGAGGATTTCTGTTGAGGACCAGAAATTGTGTTCTGGTTCTTGACAAAACCCCAGCCAAAATAGCTCCATTTGTAGAAACAGCTTGAATACGCAAAACTGGGTTTGCTCTGTTTGAGTAATGAACTTCAGATTTTCCCCACTCCTAATTTTAAGTGTGTCTGTCCCTGGTTCCTTTCTGCCCCCAGTCTGTGGGGGCTGGTGGAGAGGAAGCCTCTATTTCCTAGTCCTTTTCTTTTTTCCGCTGCATTGTGCCTGTTAATGAAAATAATGACAATCCCTTCTGTTGGCATTTTGTTTCTTAAATTCATGTCACAACAGAGTACCGGTCCACAGATTAATATGTCAAGGGTGCTGTCTCTGCATGTGTCCTTCTGGCTTAGTAGTAGTGCAGTGGAACCTCTTGCCTCTCCACCTTCAGCTGGAGCAGCTTATACTTTTAACAATAGAGGCTTCTGGTGTCCTGCTTAGCTTGGTGTCTGATATGCTCTGCCCAAGGATAAACAGGGCATTGTATTTAGCAGATTAAATCAGAACATACAGAAACACCCTTCTGCTGCAGTCATTTCTTACCAGGAAGTTATTGCACGTACAGCAAGGGAGTAGGTGGAAGAGGAAATATTTGATTGTCTGATTTTGTCATGGCCTGATTATAGAGAAAAAATTAAACATAAGCTGGTGGTGATCAGGTACATGGGAGGAGAAAAGCAGAGCTGGTGCAGTAAGTCAAATATTTACTGCTGTAGGGTAAGGTTAGTGCTAAGAGTCTGGCTCTTTTTTTTCTTACAATTGTGCATGATCATCTTCTGAAAGATGGCAACAGCTGCTGGCACTGGCTTCTGACATCTGTCTGCAGTGTCTGCACATCTGTATCCTGCAGAGGTGCTGATGAAATCACAAACAGGTAATAGATTTTACCCTGAGGATGAACTGAACTGATGTAAATCTCACCTCCAGGTGTAGGACTTCAGCCTTCAAAACACACACTGCCCTCCCGTACAGCCACGTAAAAGCTGCTATGTGAATTGCCTCTGCCAATTTAATTACCTTTTGCCAAAGGGTTGGGGTTTTTTTCCCCAATGAAAACATACCTATTTTTAACCTTCGCCCATTTCTTGCAAATCACAGGTAGTAATCAATTACTCAATTGTGAAAGGACTGAAGTACAATCAAGCAACACCTACCTTTCATCAATGGCGCGATGCACGACAGGTCTATGGCTTGAATTTTGCAAGCAAAGAAGAGGCTACTACATTCTCCAATGCCATGCTGTTTGCTCTGAATATTATGAACTCACAAGATGGAGGTAAAGTAGCAGCCACTACTCTCTTTACTAATCTGTCACATTTTACAAGGCTTGTTTTCAATCACTAGGTGCAGTTCGTATTGGTTAGTATGACATTATAAAACATCTTATAACAACAAAATATGGTCACTGTTAGTCTTCAGATCAGCATTTGCTGTGCTAGGAACTGTACATGTTTCAGGTTTTATGGGCCTTCCAATTTTTCTTGGTGCCTTAACACCCTGTAGGAAATTGTTGTTATGATTGCTTATCACTATAGGATATGGCTCTTTCCAGTGGTTATTTGGGATTGCTTCAGTAGGCAGGTAGCCCCTCTGGTTTATGGGGATCTCTATATGTGTTGTGTTACATACTAAATGGCAAAATATAACTTTAAATGAGTATAATTAGCACCATTTTACAAAACAAAACTTGGAACTGGTATTTCCATCATGTTACGTGTCAGCTCCAGACTTTGCTCCTTGTGGTCCAACTTTCAGAAAGAGGAGTGTGTAGCATCTCAGTTATTTCCTAAGGTAAAATTCAAACGCCTGTACTCTGGACATTGCCTAATGTTGTTGCTCAAGTTCTGTATGAACTGCAGTTGATGTTTGTGGTGAAGTTTGCTATCTGTGAAATAATAATGGCATTAGCTTGACGAGGGCCCAAAATAAAATTCTGGTTTCTTGATGAAAACCAGTTTTTGGTCTGTGGTATCCAGATGAAGTTCTGCCCTCAGTTACATTTCTATGAACTCTCTGTAGCTCCTGGGGTGGGAACAGAAATAAGTCCTTGTATGGCGTCTTTTTTCCTGGAAAATAGACAATGAAGTCCTGTTTTCCTTTTGCAAACTCAGTGAGTCACAATTAACCTCACTTGCTGCCATGCAGGTTCCACTGCACTGTTAACTGGCAGTGGACAACAGCTATCTAGGGAAAGGTTGTTCCTGACAACTTTCACTACCCACAAGTCTTACTAAAATATGTATTTGTATTACAGAAGCTTGTATTTTTTCTTTTGCTATTTTCATTCATCCTACTAGACTGACAGATGCAAAAGTCATAAAAAAGTAGAAAAATGTCTTAAATTCCTGAACTATATTTAGAAGTACTGAGGACTATGTTCTGCTTCTTCAGCTTGAACAACTTTTTCAGCTCTAGTTTTGCTACAACATGACAATTCTGAAGGAAATGTGGCCAACATGCACCAGTTCTGAACTGTGGCAAGTGTGAATACTATAGAGCAATTTGGCAGCTCATAGGTGCTCAAACTCATTAGACTACAAGAAGAAACTCCAAAATTGTGGTACTGACTGAGCTCTTGATCTAGTGATTGGTTTCATGTCTATGATGAGTCTAGCTTTCTTGCAAAAGCTCTGTGGTTTGGAGTTGTTTTCTTTCATCTGTCTCTTCCTATCAAGAAGAGTCTGTTTTTTGCAGGATTCTGAGGTTGTTCCAGAGATATTCCTTGTGGGAATATAACTCAAGATGAAAATCTATTGCTTAGGCTAAAATGAAAGCAACTATCCTAAAGTGGATATTTTGATTGTTAGCTACTCTTAGCAATGAACAAGAGGTGTTTTAGAGAAAGTATTTTTGAAATACCTATTGAAATGTCTTGAAAAACCTATTAGGTTTCTGAGAAGTGTATGAATATAGAGTAAATAATAATTTGCTATTTTTGAGATATTCTTTTACTAATTTCCATTCAGTCTTTACAAAACCCTCTTCTCTCATACATAAAGTATTAAAAGTTTCAAATAATGGACGTTGTCCCATTGTTTATACCTGAGCTTGTCAAAATCTGAAGTTTGGTTTAATTTCAGCTTTTATGTTGTTTTTTTTTTTAAATATCTGACTCAATGAAAGAAATTATCAAATATTCATTTTTATCAAAATGTTAATTACAAAATTTATCTCTACAAATAGTTCTCTTTAAAATTATATTACATACAAATCGATGGAGTTTATGTTGAGCACATTTATATCATCGTAAGCTTCCCAGTTACTAAAATGATCTCAACATGCATGTTGACATCAAAAGTACATCATGGATATAAGGTGTAAAATGTTTTTTTCAGCCTTCTAGTCTTGTACTGAGCACCTTCTTTGACTCCATCTATACTTCTGAGAGCTGTCCTGATATCAAACCCCAGACTGCTGAGGCTCCAGAGGAAGTCAAGGCAATATAGGAGTCTGCCTTGGTTGATGAGGACTCAGTTAGGGATGTGCTGAGCAAAATGGATGGACATAAATCCATGGGCCCTGATGGGATGCATCCGTGCATGCTAATGAAGATGGCAGAAGTCATTGCTAAGACACTCTCCATCATCTTTTCTAAGTCATGGGTATCAGGAGAGGTGCCTAGGGACTGGAGGTAAGCAAATGTCACTTCAATCTTCAAAAGGGCAAGAAATAGGACCCAAGTAACTATAGACTGGTCAGCCTCACCTCCAACCCAGGAAAGGTGATGGAATAGTTTGTCCTAGATGCTGTCTCTAGACACATCAGGGACAAGAGGGTCATTAGGGACAGTCAGCATGGCTTCACCAAGGGCATGACCAACCTGATAGCCTTTTATGAGGGCATAACCAGGTGGATAGATGATGGCAGAGTGGTGGATGTGGTCTTTCTTGACTTCAGTAAGGCATTTGAAACAGTCTCACATAGCATCCTCGTGGCCAAACTGAGGCAGTGTGGACTGGATGATTGGGTAGGGAGGTGGATTGTGAACTGGCTGCAGGATAGAAGCCAGAGAGTAGTGGTCAATGGGACAGAGTCTAGTTGGAGGCCTGTATCAAATGGAGCCCCCCAAGGATCAGTACTGAGACCAGTCCTCTTCAATCTATTCATTAGTGACTTTGATGAGGGATTAGGGTGCACTGTCAGCAAGTTTGCAGATGACACAAAGCTGGGTGGTGTCGCCGACACCCCACCAGACTGTGCTGCCATTCAGCGAGACCTGGACAGGCTAGAGAGCTGGTCAGAGAGAAATGTAATGAGGTACAACAAGGGTAAATGTACAGTCTTGCATCTGGGGTGGTTAGCAGATCAAGAGAGTTTCTTATCCCCCTCTACTCTGCGCTACTGATGCCGCATCTGGAGTATTGTGTCCAGTTGTGGGCACCTGAGTTCAAGAAGGACACAGAGCTGCTGGAGGGTGTCCAGCACAGAACAGCAAAGATGAGGAAGGAAGTAGAGCACCTTCCTTATGAGGAAAGGCTGAAGGAGCTGGGTCTCTTTTGCTTGGAGAAGAGGAGGCTGAGGGGTGACCCCTTTAATGTCTATAAATAGGTGAGGGGTGGGTGTCAGGCAGATGGAGCCAGGCTCTTCTCAAGGTCATCTGGTGATAGGACAAGGGGCAATGGGTGCAAGTGGGAACAGAGGAGGTTCCTTCTAAATATCAGAAGGAATTTCTTCACAATGAAGGTGACGGAGCATTGGAACAGGTTGTTCAGGCGGGTTGTGGAATCTCCTTCTCTGGAGATGTTTAAAAATTGCCTGGATGTGTTCCTGTTTGACTTGGTGTAGGTGATCCTGCTGAGGCAGGGGGATTAGACTAGATGATTTTTCGATGTCCCTTTTGATCCCTAGTCATTCTGTAACTCTATATAGTGCTAAGATCTTGTGGGAATGAATCAACTGATGCAGGATTTCACATAAAAATACATAGCTATACAACTTTTGAGGCACAACCACTGCTCTCATCATCCATTCTGTTGCCCGTGTGCTGCTTCAGGGTTTGCTTTTTCATATGGAAAAATCATTAAGAAAAAAATGTATTTATTATATTGGTGCAATGTATTGCAGTGCTTATACAGAGGGATGATTGCTTTGAGGGGTGCATTTGTACGCATGGAATTGCTCACACACTAACAAAACCAGAGAGCTAAAGAGGGAGTTCCCTCTGGCTCATCGACAGTATAGAATATCCTGTCTATCCATGAGCTCTACAGTTTGAGATAAACTCTGTGCCCTACATGGGATATGCTATTTCTAATTTGTACTTGTTCTATGTATTCCCTTCTGAGACATTTCTGTGTTTAGGGTACTGCTGCGATTCCATGACTGCTTCTCTCCCTTTATTCTGCCACCCACTTGCAGAGACTAAATTAATCATGGTAGACTGCAACAGAAAACGGAAGAGTGTATCATATCTTCAGCAGATGTCAAGTCAGGCTACTGTAGTATTTGGGAAAATGTTTTAGTCATAAAGCAATGGTTTTGAATGGCAAATTAAGCTGAATGAATATAAAAAAATGATGGCAGGTGTTATTTGGAAGAGTTGGAAGTAATTTCTAGGCAGTGATGAATTCAGGTGAATGAGTCATTTCAAATGAATATAGTTATGAACTAGTGTGAATTCCTGTACTGCCCCACTCCTTCATGTGAGAGACTGCTATACCTGAGATCATTCAGTGCAGGCACTGATCTCTGGGCTGATCACACAAGGCTAAACTGTGTGCTTTGATAAATGCCTACATTGAAATGGGCTAATCCAGATCCTACACCTGTGTTACCTTGGGTCAAGTGTCAAATCAACCCTGGGGAGGGATTCTTCCCAGGAGTTTCACATCCCAAAGTTTGGTAAACTTGTGAGAAAAGCCATGCAACACTTGCTGCCTAATCGTATTTCTGCAGTGGATGAACTCGTGGTCTTACCTGTGGTGAGGGCTGGTCGTCTTGCGTATGGTTGAATTCTCAGTGCTGCGATGGGAGCTTTTCCCCAGAGCACATCCTCAGAGGGGTAAGGCAAGCCTGGCAGTGCACATACTCAGATTACTCTTGTGCTGTGTAAGGATGCTAATGATAATGTTAGGTAAGGTAAGACTAAAATAATGCAAACATACACCATCCTTCCTTTAGAGATTGTCACTATCCTTACTGTATCACAACTGTTCACCTGCCAGCTTGTTGGCATGCCTAATTACTTTAATTTCCTTATACATCTCTTTAATCCATTCTCCTTTACAATAAAAAATTAAGAGTTGGTCCTGAGCCAGCCTGCAAAATGAGAGCAAAGATAACATTGACTTACTCATTACCAGTCTCTTGCTTTTAGTTCTTTAATTGCATCATTCAGTAAGACCTTTAGTATGACAAATGACTTCTATTTAAATAGTTTTTATTTCATGGGTGTCCACTTTGTGAAGCCAGACCTTGATCCCGACAGCACCTGCGTTGGTGCAGGAGGCAGTGGCTAGGCTTTGTGGCTTGGTGTTACCAGTCTGAGGGCATCTTGGCCTTCTATAGCTTAAAAACTTGGTGCCTCTTGGAGAAGAATGAGAGTTTGATGCATGCAACCTAATGGTAAATGGTGCTGTGTCACAGTGAATATAAACTGTTACAGAGTTACACCTTTCTTTTGATGTTTTGATGTTTTTTAAACAGTTACTGTTGACTTTTGATGTAAGAAAATCATATTTCTAAATGTAAACACCACGTGCTGAAAAACCTTATGCAGGGGGCTATGTTTCAGAGTTAGTCATAGTTGAAGAGGTCAGCAGGGGGATGTTGGAGGAAAGCATGAAAGAGTGGGAGAGAGATTTGAAGAAGATTCATAGTGTTTTATTTATTTATTTATTATTTTGCTTCTAAGAACACCATTTTCTTGTTTTAAGTGACTTGCAAAACACATGACAGAGATGTGTGGGTTATGGAGGGTGCAAAGTTCAGCCCTCTGCTTTCCAACATGGTCTTCCAACACTGCTCTCATGAGACTTCACCTGGAGTACTACATCCAGTTCTGGAGGCCCCGATATGAAAAGGGCATGGAACTGTTGGAGTAAGTCCAGAGGAGGCCACAGGGATGATCAGAAGGCTGGAACACCCCTCCTATGAGATCACGCTGTAGAGGGACATACAGGAAAGATGGGGAAAGGCTGTTTACAAGGGCTTGTAGTGGTAGGACCGGGGGAATGGTTTCAAGCTGGAAGAGAGTTGGTTTAGACTGGAAGGAAATTCTTCCCTGTGAGGGTGGTGAGACACTGGAACAGATTGCCCAGGGAGGTTGTGGCTGCCCCCTCCCTGGAAGTGTTCAAGGCCAGATTGGATGGGGCCTTGCACAACCTGGTCTAGTGGGGGTGTCCCTGCTCATGGCAGGGGGGGTGGAACTAGATGATCTTTAAGGTCTCTTCCAAGCTGAACCATTCTATGAATCTATAAATTGGGGCTGTTCAGCCTGGAGAAGAGAAGGCTCCCTGGGGAGGAGCAGGGGGAATCTTACAGCAGCCTTCCAGTACTCAAAAGTGTAAACTCCAGAAAGTTGAAGAGGGACTTTTTATGAGGGACTCTAGTGATAGGACAAGGGGAATGGTTTCAAGCTAAAACAAGTAAGATTGAGATTGGATTCTCGGAACTAGAACATGTTGCCCAGACAAGTTGTGGATGCCCTCTCCCTGGAAATGTTTGAGACCAATTTGGATGGTGGCTCTAGGCAACCTGGTCTGGTGAGAGATGTCCCTGCCCATGGCAGGGAGGTTGGAAGTAGGTGATTTCTGGGGTCCCCTCCAACCTAAGCCACTCTATGATTGTATGATTTGATGCAGTTCTTTGGAGTTTGAGATCCGTTTACATCCTTTCAATCATTCTGCTCTTATCCTTATCTAGAAGTGACTGCATTTCCATCTTGCTGGGAGGAAGCTCCTTGCAAAGCACTTTGGACTCTCCAAAATAAGGAGAGAAATAGAATACAGCAGTAATTTATCAAACAACTAATAAACTGGCAGTTTATATCAGTATATATACTGATATAAGCTGGCAGTATATTCTCTCTCCTAGTTAGATGCCTTCAGTACGTGCAAGGTCTCTGTCAGTGTAGGATGTACATGAAAATTTTGGTACTCTGAATTTCAGATGAAAATCTATACAAACAGAATTTTGTGATGTTATATTCAGTTCATTTTTTCCATTAGAATGTTTCCAGCTAGTCTATTTCAGTGTCACTGAAGTGTAACTACTGAGAAAGTTAGTCAGCTGCATTCATCTTCTACAATGCAGTGACTGTTTTATTTGATAATATTGCTCCAAGACTTCCCAGCACTATAGAGGACACAGTGTGTGTGAGGATTGCATCTTCATTACTGTACTGCATAATACATAAAATAACTCATCAATAATGGAGGGGACCCACCACAGAACACAATGCCCACTTAGAGCCAGCTCATTCCAAAAGCATGATGGTGTAAAGGGATCCATAACCTATGCAAGACACTTCACATTCTGCATTGAAGACTAATTTCCCACACTGTCAGGTGTGTTGGTGTAGACTGTGAACTGCTAAAATAGTATATTCTGTGTGCATAAAACTTTTAAGTGTGTTAATGATACTTAAAAATTTGCATCACCGCATTCTGAGTAGTCACTGTGGGACTGCAAGCATGCCACTCTGCTGTGTGTTTTTAAACCAAGTAATCTCAGAAGTTGCTCCTATTTATGGTGTAGGCATAGGGAAGTTGCAAATAACATAATCTAAACTTCCAAGTGTCAGTGTGATCCTTGTGGTCAGACACTTAGTGCTAGCCATGACAGCAACCCAAGACAATGGTTAATTTGGTGAATGTTAACAATACAAAAAAGCTTTTGCTTCTTTAAAGAAACAAAGACTTCCACGGGGAATAAATCTTTCCCAAGTGACATCTTCCAAAAGCACTAAAGTTCAGAGAAATAAATGTCACAAGTTTTCCAGCCTTATGCCTGCTCCAATAAAAACTTGAGTCATTCAAAAATGCACTTTCTGTTTTTACTTGCTATGCTTTGTAAATCAATGAAGGGGGGGGGGGGAAATTCAAGTAAGATGGTGAGCTTTTACTTTTTGTCTGTTGTTTTATCACTGGGGACTGTTCCAGAAAAACCTACCTAATTTATAAATAATGCTTGAGTATATTGCTTACTATAGAAATAATTTCCTTTATTTGCAAACTGGACAGACACGAGCTGTTACCCAACACTCTAGGTTTGAATTTACTTTAATTAACAACAAGTGAAAGGTAATGCTCAGCCAGTGCCCCGAAGCATGTCCAGCACGGCCAATCTCTGCCTGACTCGGAAAGCAGGAATCCCTTGTTGTGACCTCAGCTGAAAGGCATCAGCTCAGGCCATAGCAGCACCTGTTATGTCTTGCTCCCAAGGCTCGTTCGTACTGTGTGGGGATGACAGTCCTTACACAAAAGCTCCTCCCTACAAAACTGCTCAAGTGCTCTCCTTTCAGGTTAACTTGAGTATCCTGAGGTAGATGTACATTTCTAGGAACCTGGGTACAATTTCTTAAGTTGAGTCCACATTAAGAAAATCATGTTTAAAACTAGAACTGGAAGTTGCCTGAAGAAGTAGTGAGTAAAGTTGGTTAATCTTCCCTATTAGTTTGGCTCCAGCTGACTAGAGCACAGGAGGTGAATTGATTCACTTGTGAATAAATAAACTGGGATTAAAGACTCCTTTCAGTGTTAGAGCTGTAAATATAATTTCTATTATTCATCTGTCAGGAAGAATCAAACCATTATTGAATTATTCTGCTCTATAGACGGAGGCACCATTTTTTTCAACTCCGTTTTTCAATCTCCCAGATGGTGGGCATCCACAGCCGAAAGCTTTCTGGGACAGTGAAGTGCTCTCCCAGTGTTATGCTAATAAAAACCCATGCTGTGTTGCTTGTACACATCGTAGCCACTTTTCTGCAGGACTCTATTCTATCTTTGCTCAGAGCAGCAGTTGCACTGGAGCTGCTGTCGCATGTCTGTGCTGACAAAAGGTGCCTCTGTTCTTTGAAGAGCATAACAAATCCAATGGCTCTGCTATCTCTCATTGATGTTTTTTGCTGTGCTGGATTCTTCTGCACTAAATGAAAAACACTTTTGGGAGAAAACTGCTCAAGAGAAAATGGTTAAGAGATTGAAGAGAGACTACTAGCACGTGTTGAGAGCAAAGACTGTGAGCACCGTTGCCCTCAAAGCCCATTTTTTCTGAAACTAGTGGAAATGGGCAAACTTCTTGGAGCATAGTGGTAGGAAATGTGATGTGTCTTTTTCACTAGACTACAATAAGTGGCAAAATATATTAATGTAGAAAAAACAAGCAATTTCCAAAATTTAAGAAGTCCAGTAATTTATGTGTGAGCAGGGTGGGACAGATTTTGTCTGGTATTAATTTGTAGACCGTTTATAAAGTGTTTGCTTGCTGAACGTACCTCTTCATCTGGCAAGGGCTCCTCTTTGGTGGTTAGTCTGGACTATATATAGACATCATGTCCTGTGTTGGGTTGCAGCTGTGTGTTGCTCAGCCTCAAGCTACAGAAGTGTGAAAGTTGCCTTGACCCAAGAGTTCCCATGACTCAGAAGCAGTCCAAATCATAGAATCACAGAATCATAGAATCACCAGTGTTGGAAGAGACATCCAAGATCATCAAGTCCAACTGTAAGGGAGGAGGGAAGTCTCTCCTCTGCTTCCTTTCCCTGGAGCACCCTCTGGGAGCAGCTCCTTTGGCAGGCAGAGGTGAGCTCTGCTCTAGCTCTGTCCCCTTCTCTGTGCAGCCAGGCAGGAGTTTACAGCCCAGTCTGCCTTCTGACCTTCTGCATAAGCCTGAGGCCTGTGCTTAGAGTCCACAGCTTTTCAAAAATCTGAAACATATGAAAAGCAAATGGCTTTTTGTGATGAGAGCAGTATTCTTAACTTTTCCACTGATGTTACTTCTCAGTGCATTTTGTTTATCTCAACATCAATAGGCTATGGAACATCTGTTTATTCATTGGGCATCTGATTTCTTCTAGCAAAAGACAAATTGCTTCTTGGAAGAATTTTGAGGTTTTTTAACAAATCTTTCAGATTTTTTGTAGTTTTCTGGCATTCTTGAAGTGCTCTGATATTTGAAGTCCTGGGTTTGTCCTTAAGTCAATTAAAAGATCATTTCTGTCAGAGCAAGAATTGCTTTTGTAAAGCAGTTGCTAGACCCTACGTGAGGTAGAGGTGCTGTAAGCTCACACAGAGCAGTGCTCCATTTAGCTCTGTGCATACACTGACAACCTCACCCCACATTTTCGATCAATTTATATGATTCTAAAACACTGGAAGAGTTCAGAGTATGTGATGCCACAGAAAAAGATGAAAAGACATTCCATGAAATTTTTCACACTAGGGGAAAAGAAAAGGAATATTGAAAAGAAATAAGCTATTTTAAATACTGCAAGAATTTGAAATAATTAAAGAAAAAAATGACCAGGCAATGTGGTAGTTACACAGATCCAGAATTGCAAACTGATAACTGCTGATAGGAACTCCTAATCAGCTAAACCAGATTGATTAGTACAATGATGCTGTGCTCCTCCAAGGAGGCCTCTTTATTTTTTGGAAAAGTAAGCTCTAGAAAGTTCCAAGAGATGTTACGGAAAGTAACATCTTCAGGTTCCTACAGCATTAGTAAGTAACCAAATATACTTAATGCAGGAATAGATGTTGTGTTCATTTGAAATCATCTTGCAGAAATGATGCCTTCAGATAATGATGATCTAATTCTAGTGTTAGCCCTCTCCCCAATATTTGATTAATAAAATGCTAATTGTTGGGTACTGTCTAATTTAGATCAATGATTTACCTGAGATTAGAAACTCAAATGAGGAGGGGTAAAGACAGGTTTGTATTACTACTTGCTGAGTAGGCAGTAAACTTAGGAGTTTTATTGAGTAGACTTTCTGGATTCCCAGCTAAGAGCCAGACCTTAGTTTGTCTGTACACAGTAATTCATACACTTTAAGTGTAGACAAGTAATAACTGTGTGAGCACAATCCTCATGTTAATGGCACTAGAAATGTAGGTATCTGTAGTACAGGGTTTGGTCGCAGTGAAGGAGCAGTAGCAGATGCTCCTGGGACAGGCAGTTAAGTATTGTAGGTGTTTCTACCAGACATCTCTAGGGAAAATTCAGCCTATTTTTTCCTCTCTTTTTCATCACTGACTATAAAGGATTGCTGCCAGGAACCAGTGTTTGGTTCATGTGTATTTCACTATAATCCTCTCCCAACCTTTGTAATTAATAATTACTTTTAATTATACTGTAATTAATTAGTAGCTATGATAATAATTATACCTCTACTTTATTAACAGTAAATTAGGGACCTAGAAACGAGTGTGCATAAACCGTATTTTCAGTGATGCTCCATTGATTTCCCTGGAACAGGTAGTGAGAACTGGCCAAAGTACAGGTGTGGTGTGCATCCATAGGTGTGTGTGTTCATGTGACCCATGCACATCACACTATCACTTCCCAACTGCCTGTGCTCTGCAAACAGATGGGTGTTGCGTATGCACATTTTTTGATTTTATATCAGAAATGAACTCAGAAAGAAATTCACACAAACATAGAGAGAATTCAGAATAAGGTGCTGGCCTATGAAGATTTTTCCTACATAAACAAAATAAACCTGATAATGTTCTGAATTTTTGTTTTAAATGCTTGTTTCATGTGCCATAGTTCACTGTGTGAACAGCACTCACTAAAAACATACTCTGGTCACAGCATGTCATGTTTAGAGCCAGAGAACAGAATGGGATCAGTCAGTGATGAGCTGTGGAGGAGGTAAATCACGGCTCTGCAGCCATCCCTGTCAGCATGCTCAGCTGAGGGGAAAGTCTGCTGCTTAATTCCAACCACTGAGTGAATTACCATATGCTGCCGCCAGCAAAGCATGTAGAGCAGCTTCTGCTGCTGACTGGTAATCCCCAAGGAGCTCACAGAAAGTCTATTAATTGCCTTCTGAGATGACTCCATGTGGTCACCCAGCATCTTATTTTTACCAAGTCAGGGGCTTGAAAGCTGCTGGTTGTATGGCATTCTGGAGCAGAATCTCAAACCCTTATGGCAGTGGCTGTTTTGTTTCTAGTTAGCCCTAATGAAGCACTACAACTGAAAATTGGATTTGTGTAGCTGAAATTCAGCCACATAAATGCTCAGCATCTAGTGGACAGTAATTGTATAGTTCCCACTCCATGAAGAGAGGACAGCTGATCAAAACATTATGAGTAGGTGCTTCTGGCTGGCGGCTCCACAAGCTGCACAGTCCCTGCGATACAGCAGGAAGCAAACCACCTCTGTGATAAAATGGAACAATCCTGCAGTTCAGGAAGGAAGTAATTTGCTAATAGGTGATCTGAATTCCCTAGGTGCCTTGCCTTTGCACATGTATGTGCTAGGCCACACAGCTAGGGAGAAAGCAGGTCTTGAAGGTGCATTGAGAAATCTGCTCCAAACTCCTGCAAAGCAATAATGGTCAATCTAATTTTCATGGATTGCTTTATCTGTTGGTCTTGATTAGTATTCTGGAGTGTTCTACAGAAACCAACTTTAATTCCATTTCCTCTACTGGTGGTTCCCAGGGACCCCCTCTGGTGGTTAGTGTAGCACTTGAAATACTGAGTGTTCATCTTTGTGCACAGCATTGAGGAGAAATGTGAGTACATTTCAGTCCCTAGATGGAAGGAAGATAATAGTTGTTGCTTAATGTATTGGTTTTACTCTGTTTTGATGCAAGTCTGTCCTCGAGGCTAAACAAGTGCTTAGTTGAGCCCAGTTTACCAGTATTGACTAAATCATATATAAGGACCCATCTTGTGTTTGTCTTTGTTTTCCCGGAATCTCACTGAGTTGACAGCTTGGTGCCCAAAAGATTCAGGACAATAAATGAGGGGCATGCACTGACCAAGGTATCCATGAAGGAACTATTTCTTTACTAATGGTATCCTCTCCCAGCAATATCACAGTAATGATGAGGCTGGAAAAGACCTTAAAGATCATCCAGTCCAACCTAAAACCAACCAAGTAAACCTAAACATCTGATATCTAGATCATGCCAAATTAACCAAATGTCATACCTTGCAAGATCAGGTACTCAGTTTATTATTCTAGCTGGGAAAGGTAAATTTTTTTCAACATTATAGGAAATATTGACTTGAGGCCAGTGATTACAGAAGTCTGATGACCACAACCAGCCAAACATCAGATGTGAAGCTGTCACTTTTCTACAGCGGAGAAATGATATGATTTTATTTTAAGTCCATTCATAATTCAACGTATGGGAATCCTTTTTATTCTGTTCTTATGCAAAACTGTGCACATGAGAAGGAACCAAGGGAATTACAAATTTATTTCTTCTCAGCTTCTATTGGTGTTCTGCAAATTGGCAGAATGTTGTTGTGGTGAGGCTGATAGGCAGCTATCTTAGTGGTGCTTTCCAAGAACAGGCCCCCACTCTCAACTGGAAGAGTTAAACAACAGGCACAGCTGTGAGAGTGCATCACACATGGAGACTGTGGACTTCTAAATTACTGACCAGGAGACAATGCAAGACAGGCAATCCCAGTGTGAACTTTTAGAATCAGTTATTTGTAGTGGATGAAAATGAGCTACAATTTGCCATCTGCAAGTCTTCTCTTGTATACTGTTGTCTAAGCAAATTATTGTAAGTATTGTATGCAGCTTCATACAAGGAATGCAATGTATTCTTGCGAATAAAAGTGTTACTAGGGATAGATACATTGTCGTGTTAGTATTTGAACTGACAATACATACAATGACCATGCCAAGAAACTTGCCATCTAAAGGTTTGATAGCTGGAGACATATAGTGAGAGAACTGGGGGAAGAATAGGAGGATTTTGTTTCTCTTGAAAGAGTGCAAAGGATAGGAGTGGGTGTGGTGGAAGGGAACCGGCCACATAGACACCAGAGTATTGGTGGCATTCTCAGAAGTGCTTGTATCTCCACAGCTGGCTATGTTACACTGATATCTCCAAATCTGTTTTTCCTGGCTGATCCAGGCAAAGATCTTGCTCAAGATTTGATCAAACATTTGTTTTCTGTGCTGAGAAACTTCAGATCGTAAGTTAAAGGGGTAGAACCTGGTAGTAAACTTCCCACAATACAAAGCCCTGGGCTGTCATCCTGGGAAGGAACAGGACAAACTCACGCAGAGCTTCCTGTGTGGCTTCTTTTGGTGCCTCTGATGTGGCCGAAGCAACACAAATGCTAATGTACAGCGAGACAGTGTGTTTGGAGCAGGTATTGTGTAAATTGGTGTTCAAATGCATTTCTAATAACACTGCTTGGCTGTTCTCTAGGAGGAAGAACATTATGCAGCATTGACTGAGGAGTATCCTGGCTTTTTTCACACCTTTAAAAATAAATAGGTGATCACAAGGCATTGTCACCTCTTTTGATTGCTTGAACACTGCTTTAAATGTAAGTGGCTCATTCTTGTGAAGAAGTCCTGTGTTACCCGCAGCAGGGCTGAGGGAGAAACAGGACTGCAGGTCTGGTGCCAGTCTGGTGGTTTGTGGACAGGAGCAGGAGGATGTTGAGCAGGATAGACATAGTCAGAAACTCATTTGAATATGGAGTGGTTTGAAATACAGTGGATGTTCAGTTCTAAGGTTTAGTTCGTGGAGTATTTGTTTTATGTTTTTCAGTGTTCCATGGGCAGCCAGTATTGATATGCACAATAGGAGTAAATTACTCTACACATTTGGATCTGAATGCTTAGGTTCCTCTGCATCATTTACATACCCATACATTACAATTTCTCTTCTCAAAATGCTTTGTCAGCAGATATTGTGGGATAGTTGCTAAATGCAAAAGAAAACACTTTGAATCAGCAAAACAGCAAGGCTGGACTTGGGCAAAAAGAAATGAGCCTTTTGGTGTCCTCCAGAGCTACCAAATCACTAAGTGCTGATGATGACTAATGAAGGTAGCACAGCTAATGCTGAGGCTGGCAAGGAAGATGGAGGAGTGAATGCATGGACAGGATCTGCAGTGGAGGCAGGAGACATTGGGATAAATCTTGGTCCCTGTAAAGGCAGTAGCAACATTCCTGACTCTCTTAGATAAATAAGGATTTAACTCCTAGCCTGTGGACAGAAGAAAGGTTTGGAAAGTATAACAAAGGTGAGGATCCAGAGGGAACCATGCCTCATGCTTTCTGTTGATGATTTCATTCCTCATCTCACTGACCTTTCCAATCATTGTAAATTTAATATTTAGACTCCAGGGCTAAATCTTGAGCAATAATCATAGATATATCACTCTTTAGGCAAGCTGGCTCTTTTTTTTTTTTGGCTGTTGTTATCTGCTGTAACATTCCTGTAAGCCCAGAGGTTTGTTTTTTTTTCTGTTACTGCAATAATTTTCTTACAGACAAGATTGCCCTGGGTAGCTTTTCATTATCTCAGCAGCCTGAGAGTGCACCTCCCAACTGCCTTCTTTTTGCTTGTCAGTTTACTGGTATGTCCAAAAATTGCCCAACTAGGGTTGAGCTGTATATATTTTCTGTCTTAGTTCACATTATTTTGCAGCTAGATCTTTCAAAACTGCTGTATTTTAAAATAATGTTTTCCCTGATGCTGCAGACGGTGCAGACAGTTGCAGACAGATGGCCGCTGTACTGAGCTGTTAAGAGTTGGAGTTGGGGAGGTTGGTCAGCAAGCCTTAACACACAGAGAGACTATTTTTACAGTCATACTTTGAGAAACCACGGCAAAAACCTCATTGGTGCAGAAATGTGTCCTTGGTCACGCTGTAAATGTCCTTGCTGGTGTGTTTGGTGCATCAGCAGGGTTGAGGGTGCAGCTGCTGCTCCAAAGTGTTGTATAGGCAAGTTTTCTCACTCAGTTCTCAGTCATTTATATTCATTCTAGTTTCTTCTCAGGTTCTGAAGTTAAACCATAGATATAGCAACAAACTTTGTTTCTTCCGGAACAAGAAGCCTGGGCAACTAACCAGGAGGACTACAGCAGATATGAGATGGGTGCACAACTCACCACTTCATCCACAGTGTGAAAACTGTTTTCAAGGTTCTTTTAGGAGGAACCAAACCTTTTTACCCAGAAAAACATTACAACTGATTGCACTTTTTATTTTACTTCAAGCAGAATGAAGTTTCTGACCTTCCTGGTAAGGCTGTCTTTTGCATTCTGAAATTACTTTTCTTTCACTCTTTTTCAAATACACATGATATAACATAGCATATTTGGCTTTATTGAAGGCAATAACAAAGTCCCAGTTTTCCAATTCAAAATAAAGAGAAATTCATGCTAAACATTACTTTGAGTTTCCATTTTAAAGCTCAAATTGAAGGCAAATTACAAAAACCTAGAAAGATTGTTTTGTTTGAGAAGCTGGAGTGGAATATTGTGTTATTTTTAAAGAAAAAGGATGTGTTTTTTTCAGATACAAAAAGCCCGTGTGTTTCTGTGCAAATTCATAAATTGTCTTTAAATTAATTTTTTTCAATTTTATCTTTACATTCTTTTTTTATTTTTGCACTAGAAGCAACAATGCAGTGGTGACTCCTGGTCAGCAGTATCTTGAATTACTAGATTTCACAGTATTTTTATTTTGGGCTATTTTTAGTGGTAAGATTAATTTACGGAGAACAGTAGCCTTTTCAGAAAACACACTGTCAACTTGCACTCTACATAAATGAACTCAATTTTGTCTCATATTACATAAGAAACAGATACAGTAGGGTGTTTGGGATTTCTTGTAATATAAAATTATTTTGATTTTTTTTTTCCCATTGGTGTATCTGAGGAGAAGCTTGCAATATTAGTCAATATAAAACTGAGGAGACCTGGATGTAAAATGAAGAGGAATGTGGATGTAAAGAGTAGAAATCTGAGTAAGCTGGTAGTCCCCACCTCCTGGCTGTGCCCACCTGTGCCCATCCCAAGATGCCCCAGCTCCTGGCCTTCCTATTTCTGGATGCAGCACAGAGACTGCTGCATCATTTTTAGGCATTCAGGGGCTGCTTGCATTTTGCCCCGTCTTCTTTATAAGAGGTTGTGCTAGTCGGCTGATTTATGAGCTTAATTTTCCTTTTTCTACAGCACTGCAAGAGGAATGACAGTGCCTCTGTTTTCAGCTCTGTGCCTTAAAATTAGGTGGCATTTTTTCCAGTTTACCTTAGTTACAGATTTTTAATGTTTTTCCCGAAGCCACATTTCACTCTTCTCCCCGAGCCCAGTGCAAACAGAAGTTACCACTGAATCTTGCAAGTTCCTATCGAGAGTGGTTTAAGGATGAACTGTAGTCCCTAGGTTTTCTGCCATCATGACTCATGTTGTTTGGAGTTTGTTCTCTGTCATGGGTTGGTCAACAGAGGTTGCTGGCCCAGGTAAAATAAAATTAATTTTTTTTCTCCCTGTCCATGCTAAAATGGTCTTCCAGTGCTTTTACTTAGTCTTTTTGTTCATTTTATCAAATACTGTTTAAAAATAAAAGAAGCAAAGCCAAAATTCAGCTTTTGATAGAGTGAGGCCTGGTGCCTGAGCTGCTTTTTTGAGCACAGCATTACCAGAATGAAACTGGCATTTTGTTTATTTTCTCACTGCACATACAGTTGTCCCAGAAGGAGAATCACTAGAAATGGGGTGGTGCAGTTTTATAGCGCTCAACATACACAGCTCATAGTCATGGGAAAACAATGAAATCACCAAAATCAGGGTGCTGTGGCCAAACAGTACTGTAGCCAGGAATCCTCGATGTGAAACTGTCTAAAAGAGGGCTAACAGCTGCACCTTGTGGGCTTGGAACACCTTGCAGAGATTAAGGAAAGAAGCCTTTTGCCTTTAGACTGTCTTTATGTAACCGACTTTCAGAAGTTATTGGCAGAGCTCTGTCTTGCCAGAACAGGCCTTTGGTTTGGGTTATTAAAGATGAGGGCATGTTTGCAATAACAACTAAGTAGAAAGAGTATTATTTGGAAAAAAAACCAAAACCAACAAAAACCAGTCCAACAAGAAGCAAACACCATGAAAACAATGTGGCAGCACAGGAAGACCAGGCTACGGTCACCACTGCATATGGATGTGAGAACTCAAACAGAAGTCCCCAAAAAAGATGACGCTGTGCAGGTGACAGGCTGCCAGGAATGTAGCACGTGCTCAAGTTTTTCAGGTAGAATATCTGCTTAACTGAGTGGCACAGCTACAAGATGAGGTTGAGAAGCTACAAGTGGAAGTAGAAAGGCTCAGGAGAATTGGAGAGGCTAAAA